>OZ007587.1:48245872-48683337 GCA_963931845.1 Maratus michaelseni | reverse complement strand
ACATCCGTCGCAGTCAGGAACCCGGATGGCGCTTCCACGTCACAGGATCCCCCGGCTCCGGACTTACATCCGTCGCAGTCAGGAACCCCGGATGCCGCTTCACGTCACGATCCCCGCTCCGCCTCACATCCGTCGCAGTCAGGAACCCCGGATGCCGCTTCACGTCACGATCCCCGCTCCGGCCTCACATCCGTCGCAAGTCAGGAACCCCGGATGCCGCTTCACGTCACGATCCCCGCTCCGGCCTCACATCCGTCGCAGTCAGGAACCCCGGATGCCGCTTCACGTCACGATCCCCGCTCCGGCCTTACATCCGTCGCAGTCAGGAACCCCGGATGCCGCTTCACGTCACGATCCCCGCTCCGGCCCTTACATCCCGTCGCAGTCAGGAACCCCGGATGCCGCTTCACGTCACGATCCCCGCTCCGGCCTTACATCCGTCCCAGTCAGGAACCCCGGATGCCGCTTCACGTCACGATCCCCGCTCCGGCCTCACATCCGTCCCAGTCAGGAACCCCGGATGCCGCTTCACGTCACGATCCCCGCTCCGGCCTCATCCGTCCAGTCAGGAACCCCGGATGCCGCTTCACGTCACGATCCCCGCTCCGGCCTTACATCCGTCCCAGTCAGGAACCCCGGATGCCGCTTCACGTCACGATCCCCGCTCCGGCCTTACATCCGTCCCAGTCAGGACCCCGGATGCCGCTTCACGTCACGATCCCCGCTCCGGCCTTACATCCGTCCCAGTCAGGACCCCCGGATGCCGCTTCACGTCACGATCCCCGCTCCGGCCTTACATCCGTCCCAGTCAGGAACCCCGGATGCCGCTTCACGTCACGATCCCCGCTCCGGCCTTACATCCGTCCCAGTCAGGACCCCCGGATGCCGCTTCACGTCACGATCCCCGCTCCGGCCTTACATCCGTCCCAGTCAGGACCCCGGATGCCGCTTCACGTCACGATCCCCGCTCCGGCCTTACATCCGTCCCAGTCAGGACCCCCGGATGCCGCTTCACGTCACGATCCCCAGCTCCGGCCTTACATCCGTCCCAGTCAGGACCCCCGGATGCCGCTTCACGTCACGATCCCGCTCCGGCCTTACATCCGTCCCAGTCAGGAACCCCGGATGCCGCTTCACGTCACGATCCCAGCTCCGGCCTTACATCCGTCCCAGTCAGGAACCCCGGATGCCGCTTCACGTCACGATCCCAGCTCCGGCCTTACATCCCTCGCAGTCAGGAACCCCGGATGCCGCTTCACGTCACGATCCCCGCTCCGGCCTTACATCCTCGCAGTCAGGAACCCCGGATGCCGCTTCACGTCACGATCCCCGCTCCGGCCTTACATCCGTCCCAGTCAGGAACCCCGGATGCCGCTTCACGTCACGATCCACGCTCCGGCCTTACATCCCTCGCAGTCAGGAACCCCGGATGCCGCTTCACGTCACGATCCCCGCTCCGGCCTTACATCCGTCCCAGTCAGGAACCCCGGATGCGCTTCACGTCACGATCCCCGCTCCGGCCTTACATCCGTCCCAGTCAGGAACCCCGGATGCCGCTTCACGTCACGATCCCCGCTCCGGCCTTACATCCGTCCCAGTCAGGAACCCCGGATGCCGCTTCACGTCACGATCCCCGCTCCGGCCTTACATCCGTCCCAGTCAGGAACCCCGGATGCCGCTTCACGTCACGATCCCCGCTCCGGCCTTACATCCGTCCCAGTCCAGGAACCCCGGATGCCGCTTCACGTCACGATCCCCGCTCCGGCCTTACATCCGTCCCAGTCAGGAACCCCGGATGCCGCTTCACGTCACGATCCCCGCTCCGGCCTTACATCCGTCCCAGTCAGGAACCCCCGGATGCCGCTTCACGTCACGATCCCCGCTCCGGCCTTACATCCGTCCCAGTCAGGACCCCGGATGCCGCTTCACGTCACGATCCCCGCTCCGGCCTTACATCCGTCCCAGTCAGGACCCCGGATGCCGCTTCACGTCACGATCCCCGCTCCGGCCTTACATCCGTCCAGTCAGGACCCCCGGATGCCGCTTCACGTCACGATCCCCGCTCCGGCCTTACATCCGTCCCAGTCAGGACCCCGGATGCCGCTTCACGTCACGATCCCCGCTCCGGCCTTACATCCGTCCCAGTCAGGACCCCCGGATGCCGCTTCACGTCACGATCCCCGCTCCGGCCTTACATCCGTCCCAGTCAGGACCCCGGATGCCGCTTCACGTCACGATCCCCGCTCCGGCCTTACATCCGTCGCAGTCAGGACCCCGGATGCCGCTTCACGTCACGATCCCCGCTCCGGCCTTACATCCGTCGCAGTCAGGAACCCCGGATGCCGCTTCACGTCACGATCCCCGCTCCGGCCTTACATCCCTCGCAGTCAGGACCCCGGATGCCGCTTCACGTCACGATCCCCGCTCCGGCCTTACATCCTCGCAGTCAGGAACCCCGGATGCCGCTTCACGTCACGATCCCCGCTCCGGCCTTACATCCCTCGCAGTCAGGAACCCCGGATGCCGCTTCACGTCACGATCCCCGCTCCGGCCTTACATCCCTCGCAGTCAGGAACCCCGGATGCCGCTTCACGTCACGATCCCCGCTCCGGCCTTACATCCCTCGCAGTCAGGAACCCCGGATGCCGCTTCACGTCACGATCCCCGCTCCGGCCTCACATCCTTCCCAGTCAGGAACCCCGGATGCCGCTTCACGTCACGATCCCCGCTCCGGCCTCACATCCTTCCAGTCAGGAACCCCGGATGCCGCTTCACGTCACGATCCCCGCTCCGGCCTCACATCCCTCGCAGTCAGGAACCCCGGATGCCGCTTCACGTCACGATCCCCGCTCCGGCCTCACATCCCTCGCAGTCAGGAACCCCGGATGCCGCTTCACGTCACGATCCCCGCTCCGGCCTCACATCCTTCCCAGTCAGGAACCCCGGATGCCGCTTCATCCACGATCCCCGCTCCGGCCTCACATCCTTCCCAGTCAGGAACCCCGGATGCCGCTTCACGTCACGATCCCCGCTCCGGCCTCACATCCGTCCCAGTCAGGAACCCCGGATGCCGCTTCACGTCACGATCCCCGCTCCGGCCTCACATCCGTCCCAGTCAGGATCCCCGGATGCCGCTTCACGTCACGATCCCCGCTCCGGCCTCACATCCGTCCCAGTCAGGATCCCCGGATGCCGCTTCACGTCACGATCCCCGCTCCGGCCTCACATCCGTCCCAGTCAGGATCCCGGATGCCGCTTCACGTCACGATCCCCGCTCCGGCCTCACATCCGTCGCAGTCAGGAACCCCCGATGCCGCTTCACGTCACGATCCCCGCTCCGGCCTCACATCCGTCGCAGTCAGGGACCCCCGGATGCCGCTTCACGTCACGATCCCCGCTCCGGCCTTACATCCGTCCCAGTCAGGACCCCCGGATGCCGCTTCACGTCACGATCCCCGCTCCGGCCTTACATCCGTCCCAGTCAGGACCCCCGGATGCCGCTTCACGTCACGATCCCAGCTCCGGCCTTACATCCGTCCCAGTCAGGACCCCCGGATGCCGCTTCACGTCACGATCCCAGCTCCGGCCTTACATCCGTCCCAGTCAGGACCCCGGATGCCGCTTCACGTCACGATCCCAGCTCCGGCCTTACATCCGTCCCAGTCAGGACCCCCGGATGCCGCTTCACGTCACGATCCCCGCTCCGGCCTTACATCCCTCGCAGTCAGGACCCCGGATGCCGCTTCACGTCACGATCCCCGCTCCGGCCTTACATCCCTCGCAGTCAGGAACCCCGGATGCCGCTTCACGTCACGATCCCCGCTCCGGCCTTACATCCCTCGCAGTCAGGAACCCCGGATGCCGCTTCACGTCACGATCCCCGCTCCGGCCTTACATCCGTCCCAGTCAGGACCCCGGATGCCGCTTCACGTCACGATCCCCGCTCCGGCCTTACATCCGTCCCAGTCAGGATCCCCGGATGCCGCTTCACGTCACGATCCCCGCTCCGGCCTTACATCCGTCCCAGTCAGGATCCCCGGATGCCGCTTCACGTCACGATCCCCGCTCCGGCCTTACATCCGTCCCAGTCAGGATCCCCGGATGCCGCTTCACGTCACGATCCCCGCTCCGGCCTTACATCCGTCCCAGTCAGGATCCCCGGATGCCGCTTCACGTCACGATCCCCGCTCCGGCCTTACATCCGTCACAGTCAGGACCCCCGGATGCCGCTTCACGTCACGATCCCCGCTCCGGCCTTACATCCGTCCCAGTCAGGACCCCCGGATGCCGCTTCACGTCACGATCCCCGCTCCGGCCTTACATCCGTCGCAGTCAGGAACCCCGGATGCCGCTTCACGTCACGATCCCCGCTCCGGCCTTACATCCCTCGCAGTCAGGACCCCGGATGCCGCTTCACGTCACGATCCCCGCTCCGGCCTTACATCCCTCGCAGTCAGGAACCCCGGATGCCGCTTCACGTCACGATCCCCGCTCCGGCCTTACATCCCTCGCAGTCAGGAACCCCGGATGCCGCTTCACGTCACGATCCCCGCTCCGGCCTTACATCCCTCGCAGTCAGGAACCCCGGATGCCGCTTCACGTCACGATCCCCGCTCCGGCCTTACATCCGTCCCAGTCAGGATCCCCGGATGCCGCTTCACGTCACGATCCCCGCTCCGGCCTTACATCCGTCCCAGTCAGGATCCCCGGATGCCGCTTCACGTCACGATCCCCGCTCCGGCCTTACATCCGTCCCAGTCAGGAACCCCGGATGCCGCTTCACGTCACGATCCCCGCTCCGGCCTTACATCCCTCGCAGTCAGGAACCCCGGATGCCGCTTCACGTCACGATCCCCGCTCCGGCCTTACATCCGTCCCAGTCAGGAACCCCGGATGCCGCTTCACGTCACGATCCCCGCTCCGGCCTTACATCCGTCCCAGTCAGGAACCCCGGATGCCGCTTCACGTCACGATCCCCGCTCCGGCCTTACATCCGTCCCAGTCAGGAACCCCGGATGCCGCTTCACGTCACGATCCCCGCTCCGGCCTTACATCCGTCCCAGTCAGGATCCCCGGATGCCGCTTCACGTCACGATCCCGCTCCGGCCTTACATCCGTCCCAGTCAGGATCCCCGGATGCCGCTTCACGTCACGATCCCCGCTCCGGCCTTACATCCGTCCCAGTCAGGACCCCGGATGCCGCTTCACGTCACGATCCCCGCTCCGGCCTTACATCCGTCCCAGTCAGGACCCCCGGATGCCGCTTCACGTCACGATCCCCGCTCCGGCCTCACATCCGTCGCAGTCAGGAACCCCGGATGCCGCTTCACGTCACGATCCCCGCTCCGGCCTCACATCCGTCGCAGTCAGGAACCCCGGATGCCGCTTCACGTCACGATCCCCGCTCCGGCCTCACATCCGTCGCAGTCAGGAACCCCGGATGCCGCTTCACGTCACGATCCCCGCTCCGGCCTCACATCCGTCCAAGTCAGGAACCCCGGATGCCGCTTCACGTCACGATCCCCGCTCCGGCCTCACATCCGTCCAAGTCAGGAACCCCGGATGCCGCTTCACGTCACGATCCCCGCTCCGGCCTCACATCCGTCCAAGTCAGGAACCCCGGATGCCGCTTCACGTCACGATCCCCGCTCCGGCCTCACATCCGTCCAAGTCAGGAACCCCGGATGCCGCTTCACGTCACGATCCCCGCTCCGGCCTCACATCCGTCCAGTCAGGAACCCCGGATGCCGCTTCACGTCACGATCCCCGCTCCGGCCTCACATCCGTCCCAGTCAGGAACCCCGGATGCCGCTTCACGTCACGATCCCCGCTCCGGCCTCACATCCGTCCCAGTCAGGAACCCCGGATGCCGCTTCACGTCACGATCCCCGCTCCGGCCTCACATCCGTCCCAGTCAGGAACCCCGGATGCCGCTTCACGTCACGATCCCCGCTCCGGCCTCACATCCGTCCCAGTCAGGAACCCCCGATGCCGCTTCACGTCACGATCCCCGCTCCGGCCTACATCCGTCCCAGTCAGGAACCCCCGATGCCGCTTCACGTCACGATCCCCGCTCCGGCCTTACATCCGTCCCAGTCAGGATCCCCGGATGCCGCTTCACGTCACGATCCCCGCTCCGGCCTTACATCCGTCCCAGTCAGGATCCCCGGATGCCGCTTCACGTCACGATCCCCGCTCCGGCCTTACATCCGTCCCAGTCAGGACCCCCGGATGCCGCTTCACGTCACGATCCCCGCTCCGGCCTTACATCCGTCCCAGTCAGGACCCCCGGATGCCGCTTCACGTCACGATCCCCGCTCCGGCCTTACATCCGTCCCAGTCAGGACCCCCGGATGCCGCTTCACGTCACGATCCCCGCTCCGGCCTTACATCCGTCCCAGTCAGGACCCCCGGATGCCGCTTCACGTCACGATCCCCGCTCCGGCCTTACATCCGTCCCAGTCAGGACCCCCGGATGCCGCTTCACGTCACGATCCCAGCTCCGGCCTTACATCCGTCCCAGTCAGGACCCCCGGATGCCGCTTCACGTCACGATCCCAGCTCCGGCCTTACATCCGTCCCAGTCAGGACCCCCGGATGCCGCTTCACGTCACGATCCCAGCTCCGGCCTTACATCCGTCCCAGTCAGGACCCCCGGATGCCGCTTCACGTCACGATCCCAGCTCCGGCCTTACATCCGTCCCAGTCAGGAACCCCGGATGCCGCTTCACGTCACGATCCCCGCTCCGGCCTTACATCCCTCGCAGTCAGGAACTCCGGATGCCGCTTCACGTCACGATCCCCGCTCCGGCCTTACATCCCTCGCAGTCAGGAACCCCGGATGCCGCTTCACGTCACGATCCCCGCTCCGGCCTTACATCCCTCGCAGTCAGGAACCCCGGATGCCGCTTCACGTCACGATCCCCGCTCCGGCCTTACATCCCTCGCAGTCAGGAACCCCGGATGCCGCTTCACGTCACGATCCCCGCTCCGGCCTTACATCCGTCCCAGTCAGGATCCCCGGATGCCGCTTCACGTCACGATCCCCGCTCCGGCCTTACATCCGTCCCAGTCAGGATCCCCGGATGCCGCTTCACGTCACGATCCCCGCTCCGGCCTTACATCCGTCCCAGTCAGGATCCCCGGATGCCGCTTCACGTCACGATCCCCGCTCCGGCCTTACATCCCTCCCAGTCAGGAACCCCGGATGCCGCTTCACGTCACGATCCCCGCTCCGGCCTTACATCCCTCGCAGTCAGGAACCCCGGATGCCGCTTCACGTCACGATCCCCGCTCCGGCCTTACATCCCTCCCAGTCAGGAACCCCGGATGCCGCTTCACGTCACGATCCCCGCTCCGGCCTTACATCCGTCCCAGTCAGGAACCCCGGATGCCGCTTCACTTCACGATCCCTGCTCCGGCCTTACATCCGTCCCAGTCAGGAACCCCGGATGCCGCTTCACGTCACGATCCCCGCTCCGGCCTTACATCCTTCCCAGTCAGGAACCCCCGATGCCGCTTCACGTCACGATCCCCGCTCCGGCCTTACATCCGTCCCAGTCAGGATCCCCGGATGCCGCTTCACGTCACGATCCCCGCTCCGGCCTTACATCCGTCCCAGTCAGGACCCCCGGATGCCGCTTCACGTCACGATCCCCGCTCCGGCCTTACATCCGTCCCAGTCAGGATCCCCGGATGCCGCTTCACGTCACGATCCCCGCTCCGGCCTTACATCCGTCCCAGTCAGGATCCCCGGATGCCGCTTCACGTCACGATCCCCGCTCCGGCCTTACATCCCTCCCAGTCAGGAACCCCGGATGCCGCTTCACGTCACGATCCCCGCTCCGGCCTTACATCCCTCGCAGTCAGGAACCCCGGATGCCGCTTCACGTCACGATCCCCGCTCCGGCCTTACATCCCTCCCAGTCAGGAACCCCGGATGCCGCTTCACGTCACGATCCCCGCTCCGGCCTTACATCCGTCCCAGTCAGGAACCCCGGATGCCGCTTCACTTCACGATCCCTGCTCCGGCCTTACATCCGTCCCAGTCAGGAACCCCGGATGCCGCTTCACGTCACGATCCCCGCTCCGGCCTTACATCCTTCCCAGTCAGGAACCCCCGATGCCGCTTCACGTCACGATCCCCGCTCCGGCCTTACATCCGTCCCAGTCAGGATCCCCGGATGCCGCTTCACGTCACGATCCCCGCTCCGGCCTTACATCCGTCCCAGTCAGGACCCCCGGATGCCGCTTCACGTCACGATCCCCGCTCCGGCCTTACATCCGTCCCAGTCAGGACCCCCGGATGCCGCTTCACGTCACGATCCCCGCTCCGGCCTTACATCCGTCCCAGTCAGGACCCCCGGATGCCGCTTCACGTCACGATCCCCGCTCCGGCCTCACATCCGTCCCAGTCAGGAACCCCGGATGCCGCTTCACGTCACGATCCCCGCTCCGGCCTTACATCCGTCTCAGTCAGGAACCCCCGATGCCGCTTCACGTCACGATCCCCGCTCCGGCCTTACATCCTTCCCAGTCAGGATCCCCGGATGCCGCTTCACGTCACGATCCCCGCTCCGGCCTTACATCCGTCCCAGTCAGGATCCCCGGATGCCGCTTCACGTCACGATCCCCGCTCCGGCCTTACATCCGTCCCAGTCAGGACCCCCGGATGCCGCTTCACGTCACGATCCCCGCTCCGGCCTTACATCCGTCCCAGTCAGGACCCCCGGATGCCGCTTCACGTCACGATCCCCGCTCCGGCCTTACATCCGTCCCAGTCAGGACCCCCGGATGCCGCTTCACGTCACGATCCCCGCTCCGGCCTTACATCCGTCCCAGTCAGGATCCCCGGATGCCGCTTCACGTCACGATCCCCGCTCCGGCCTTACATGCGTCCCAGTCAGGACCCCCGGATGCCGCTTCACGTCACGATCCCCGCTCCGGCCTTACATCCGTCCCAGTCAGGACCCCCGGATGCCGCTTCACGTCACGATCCCAGCTCCGGCCTTACATCCGTCCCAGTCAGGACCCCCGGATGCCGCTTCACGTCACGATCCCAGCTCCGGCCTTACATCCGTCCCAGTCAGGACCCCCGGATGCCGCTTCACGTCACGATCCCAGCTCCGGCCTTACATCCGTCCCAGTCAGGAACCCCGGATGCCGCTTCACGTCACGATCCCAGCTCCGGCCTTACATCCGTCGCAGTCAGGAACCCCGGATGCCGCTTCACGTCACGATCCCCGCTCCGGCCTTACATCCCTCGCAGTCAGGAACCCCGGATGCCGCTTCACGTCACGATCCCCGCTCCGGCCTTACATCCCTCGCAGTCAGGAACCCCGGATGCCGCTTCACGTCACGATCCCCGCTCCGGCCTCACATCCTTCCCAGTCAGGAACCCCGGATGCCGCTTCACGTCACGATCCCCGCTCCGGCCTCACATCCTTCCCAGTCAGGAACCCCGGATGCCGCTTCACGTCACGATCCCCGCTCCGGCCTCACATCCTTCCCAGTCAGGAACCCCGGATGCCGCTTCACGTCACGATCCCCGCTCCGGCCTCACATCCGTCCCAGTCAGGAACCCCGGATGCCGCTTCACGTCACGATCCCCGCTCCGGCCTCACATCCGTCCCAGTCAGGATCCCCGGATGCCGCTTCACGTCACGATCCCCGCTCCGGCCTCACATCCGTCCCAGTCAGGATCCCCGGATGCCGCTTCACGTCACGATCCCCGCTCCGGCCTCACATCCGTCCCAGTCAGGATCCCCGGATGCCGCTTCACGTCACGATCCCCGCTCCGGCCTCACATCCGTCGCAGTCAGGAACCCCCGATGCCGCTTCACGTCACGATCCCCGCTCCGGCCTTACATCCGTCCCAGTCAGGACCCCCGGATGCCGCTTCACGTCACGATCCCCGCTCCGGCCTTACATCCGTCCCAGTCAGGATCCCCGGATGCCGCTTCACGTCACGATCCCCGCTCCGGCCTTACATCCGTCCCAGTCAGGACCCCCGGATGCCGCTTCACGTCACGATCCCCGCTCCGGCCTTACATCCCTCGCAGTCAGGAACCCCGGATGCCGCTTCACGTCACGATCCCCGCTCCGGCCTTACATCCCTCGCAGTCAGGAACCCCGGATGCCGCTTCACGTCACGATCCCCGCTCCGGCCTTACATCCCTCGCAGTCAGGAACCCCGGATGCCGCTTCACGTCACGATCCCCGCTCCGGCCTTACATCCCTCGCAGTCAGGAACCCCGGATGCCGCTTCACGTCACGATCCCCGCTCCGGCCTTACATCCCTCGCAGTCAGGAACCCCGGATGCCGCTTCACGTCACGATCCCCGCTCCGGCCTTACATCCGTCCCAGTCAGGATCCCCGGATGCCGCTTCACGTCACGATCCCCGCTCCGGCCTTACATCCGTCCCAGTCAGGATCCCCGGATGCCGCTTTTCGTCACGATCCCCGCTCCGGCCTTACATCCGTCCCAGTCAGGAACCCCGGATGCCGCTTCACGTCACGATCCCCGCTCCGGCCTTACATCCGTCCCAGTCAGGAACCCCGGATGCCGCTTCACGTCACGATCCCCGCTCCGGCCTTACATCCGTCCCAGTCAGGACCCCCGGATGCCGCTTCACGTCACGATCCCCGCTCCGGCCTTACATCCGTCCCAGTCAGGACCCCCGGATGCCGCTTCACGTCACGATCCCCGCTCCGGCCTTACATCCGTCCCAGTCAGGAACCCCGGATGCCGCTTCACGTCACGATCCCCGCTCCGGCCTTACATCCGTCCCAGTCAGGAACCCCCGATGCCGCTTCACGTCACGATCCCCGCTCCGGCCTTACATCCGTCCCAGTCAGGATCCCCGGATGCCGCTTCACGTCACGATCCCCGCTCCGGCCTTACATCCGTCCCAGTCAGGAACCCCGGATGCCGCTTCTCGTCACGATCCCCGCTCCGGCCTTACATCCCTCGCAGTCAGGTACCCCGGATGCCGCTTCACGTCACGATCCCCGCTCCGGCCTTCAGGAACTCCGGATGCCGCTTCACGTCACGATCCCCGCTCCGGCCTTACATCCCTCGCAGTCAGGAACCCCGGATGCCGCTTCACGTCACGATCCCCGCTCCGGCCTTACATCCGTCCCAGTCAGGAACCCCGGATGCCGCTTCACGTCACGATCCCCGCTCCGGCCTTACATCCCTCGCAGTCAGGTACCCCGGATGCCGCTTCACGTCACGATCCCCGCTCCGGCCTTCAGGAACTCCGGATGCCGCTTCACGTCACGATCCCCGCTCCGGCCTTACATCCCTCGCAGTCAGGAACCCCGGATGCCGCTTCACGTCACGATCCCCGCTCCGGCCTTACATCCGTCCCAGTCAGGAACCCCGGATGCCGCTTCACGTCACGATCCCCGCTCCGGCCTTACATCCGTCCCAGTCAGGAACCCCGGATGCCGCTTCACGTCACGATCCCCGCACCGGCCTTACATCCGTCCCAGTCAGGAACCCCGGATGCCGCTTCACGTCACGATCCCCGCTCCGGCCTTACATCCGTCCCAGTCAGGAACCCCGGATGCCGCTTCACGTCACGATCCCCGCTCCGGCCTTACATCCGTCCCAGTCAGGATCCCCGGATGCCGCTTCACGTCACGATCCCCGCTCCGGCCTTACATCCGTCCCAGTCAGGACCCCCGGATGCCGCTTCACGTCACGATCCCCGCTCCGGCCTTACATCCGTCCCAGTCAGGACCCCCGGATGCCGCTTCACGTCACGATCCCCGCTCCGGCCTTACATCCGTCCCAGTCAGGACCCCCGGATGCCGCTTCACGTCACGATCCCCGCTCCGGCCTTACATCCGTCCCAGTCAGGACCCCCGGATGCCGCTTCACGTCACGATCCCCGCTCCGGCCTTACATCCGTCCCAGTCAGGACCCCCGGATGCCGCTTCACGTCACGATCCCCGCTCCGGCCTTACATCCGTCCCAGTCAGGAACCCCGGATGCCGCTTCACGTCACGATCCCCGCTCCGGCCTTACATCCGTCCCAGTCAGGAACCCCGGATGCCGCTTCACGTCACGATCCCCGCTCCGGCCTTACATCCCTCGCAGTCAGGAACCCCGGATGCCGCTTCACGTCACGATCCCCGCTCCGGCCTTACATCCCTCGCAGTCAGGAACCCCGGATGCCGCTTCACGTCACGATCCCCGCTCCGGCCTTACATCCCTCGCAGTCAGGATCACCGGATGCCGCTTCACGTCACGATCCCCGCTCCGGCCTTACATCCGTCCCAGTCAGGATCCCCGGATGCCGCTTCACGTCACGATCCCCGCTCCGGCCTTACATCCGTCCCAGTCAGGATCCCCGGATGCCGCTTCACGTCACGATCCCCGCTCCGGCCTTACATCCGTCCCAGTCAGGAACCCCGGATGCCGCTTCACGTCACGATCCCCGCTCCGGCCTTACATCCGTCCCAGTCAGGAACCCCGGATGCCGCTTCACGTCACGATCCCCGCTCCGGCCTTACATCCGTCCCAGTCAGGAACCCCGGATGCCGCTTCACGTCACGATCCCCGCTCCGGCCTTACATCCGTCCCAGTCAGGAACCCCGGATGCCGCTTCACGTCACGATCCCCGCTCCGGCCTTACATCCGTCCCAGTCAGGAACCCCGGATGCCGCTTCACGTCACGATCCCCGCTCCGGCCTTACATCCGTCCCAGTCAGGATCCCCGGATGCCGCTTCACGTCACGATCCCCGCTCCGGCCTTACATCCGTCCCAGTCAGGAACCCCGGATGCCGCTTCACGTCACGATCCCCGCTCCGGCCTGACATCCGTCCCAGTCAGGAACCCCGGATGCCGCTTCACGTCACGATCCCCGCTCCGGCCTCACATCCGTCCCAGTCAGGAACCCCGGATGCCGCTTCACGTCACGATCCCCGCTCCGGCCTCACATCCTTCCCAGTCAGGAACCCCGGATGCCGCTTCACGTCACGATCCCCGCTCCGGCCTCACATCCTTCCCAGTCAGGATCCCCGGATGCCGCTTCACGTCACGATCCCCGCTCCGGCCTCACATCCGTCCCAGTCAGGATCCCCGGATGCCGCTTCACGTCACGATCCCCGCTCCGGCCTCACATCCGTCCCAGTCAGGATCCCCGGATGCCGCTTCACGTCACGATCCCCGCTCCGGCCTCACATCCGTCGCAGTCAGGAACCCCCGATGCCGCTTCACGTCACGATCCCCGCTCCGGCCTCACATCCGTCCCAGTCAGGATCCCCGGATGCCGCTTCACGTCACGATCCCCGCTCCGGCCTTACATCCGTCCCAGTCAGGATCCCCGGATGCCGCTTCACGTCACGATCCCCGCTCCGGCCTTACATCCGTCCCAGTCAGGACCCCCGGATGCCGCTTCACGTCACGATCCCCGCTCCGGCCTTACATCCGTCCCAGTCAGGATCCCCGGATGCCGCTTCACGTCACGATCCCCGCTCCGGCCTTACATCCGTCCCAGTCAGGAACCCCGGATGCCGCTTCACGTCACGATCCCCGCTCCGGCCTTACATCCGTCCCAGTCAGGAACCCCGGATGCCGCTTCACGTCACGATCCCCGCTCCGGCCTTACATCCCTCGCAGTCAGGAACCCCGGATGCCGCTTCACGTCACGATCCCCGCTCCGGCCTTACATCCCTCGCAGTCAGGAACCCCGGATGCCGCTTCACGTCACGATCCCCGCTCCGGCCTTACATCCCTCGCAGTCAGGAACCCCGGATGCCGCTTCACGTCACGATCCCCGCTCCGGCCTTACATCCCTCGCAGTCAGGAACCCCGGATGCCGCTTCACGTCACGATCCCCGCTCCGGCCTTACATCCCTCGCAGTCAGGAACCCCGGATGCCGCTTCACGTCACGATCCCCGCTCCGGCCTTACATCCCTCGCAGTCAGGAACCCCGGATGCCGCTTCACGTCACGATCCCCGCTCCGGCCTTACATCCGTCCCAGTCAGGAACCCCGGATGCCGCTTCACGTCACGATCCCCGCTCCGGCCTTACATCCGTCCCAGTCAGGATCCCCGGATGCCGCTTCACGTCACGATCCCCGCTCCGGCCTTACATCCGTCCCAGTCAGGATCCCCGGATGCCGCTTCACGTCACGATCCCCGCTCCGGCCTTACATCCGTCCCAGTCAGGATCCCCGGATGCCGCTTCACGTCACGATCCCCGCTCCGGCCTTACATCCGTCCCAGTCAGGATCCCCGGATGCCGCTTCACGTCACGATCCCCGCTCCGGTCTTACATCCGTCCCAGTCAGGACCCCCGGATGCCGCTTCACGTCACGATCCCCGCTCCGGCCTTACATCCGTCCCAGTCAGGACCCCCGGATGCCGCTTCACGTCACGATCCCCGCTCCGGCCTTACATCCGTCCCAGTCAGGACCCCCGGATGCCGCTTCACGTCACGATCCCCGCTCCGGCCTTACATCCGTCCCAGTCAGGACCCCCGGATGCCGCTTCACGTCACGATCCCCGCTCCGGCCTTACATCCGTCGCAGTCAGGACCCCCGGATGCCGCTTCACGTCACGATCCCCGCTCCGGCCTTACATCCGTCGCAGTCAGGACCCCCGGATGCCGCTTCACGTCACGATCCCCGCTCCGGCCTTACATCCCTCGCAGTCAGGACCCCCGGATGCCGCTTCACGTCACGATCCCCGCTCCGGCCTTACATCCGTCGCAGTCAGGAACCCCGGATGCCGCTTCACGTCACGATCCCCGCTCCGGCCTTACATCCCTCGCAGTCAGGAACCCCGGATGCCGCTTCACGTCACGATCCCCGCTCCGGCCTTACATCCCTCGCAGTCAGGAACCCCGGATGCCGCTTCACGTCACGATCCCCGCTCCGGCCTTACATCCCTCGCAGTCAGGAACCCCGGATGCCGCTTCACGTCACGATCCCCGCTCCGGCCTTACATCCCTCGCAGTCAGGAACCCCGGATGCCGCTTCACGTCACGATCCCCGCTCCGGCCTTACATCCCTCGCAGTCAGGAACCCCGGATGCCGCTTCACGTCACGATCCCCGCTCCGGCCTTACATCCCTCGCAGTCAGGAACCCCGGATGCCGCTTCACGTCACGATCCCCGCTCCGGCCTTACATCCCTCGCAGTCAGGAACCCCGGATGCCGCTTCACGTCACGATCCCCGCTCCGGCCTCACATCCTTCCCAGTCAGGAACCCCGGATGCCGCTTCACGTCACGATCCCCGCTCCGGCCTCACATCCGTCCCAGTCAGGAACCCCGGATGCCGCTTCACGTCACGATCCCCGCTCCGGCCTCACATCCGTCCCAGTCAGGATCCCCGGATGCCGCTTCACGTCACGATCCCCGCTCCGGCCTCACATCCGTCCCAGTCAGGATCCCCGGATGCCGCTTCACGTCACGATCCCCGCTCCGGCCTCACATCCGTCCCAGTCAGGATCCCCGGATGCCGCTTCACGTCACGATCCCCGCTCCGGCCTCACATCCGTCCCAGTCAGGATCCCCGGATGCCGCTTCACGTCACGATCCCCGCTCCGGCCTCACATCCGTCCCAGTCAGGAACCCCCGATGCCGCTTCACGTCACGATCCCCGCTCCGGCCTTACATCCGTCCCAGTCAGGACCCCCGGATGCCGCTTCACGTCACGATCCCCGCTCCGGCCTTACATCCGTCCCAGTCAGGACCCCCGGATGCCGCTTCACGTCACGATCCCCGCTCCAGCCTTACATCCGTCCCAGTCAGGACCCCCGGATGCCGCTTCACGTCACGATCCCCGCTCCGGCCTTACATCCGTCCCAGTCAGGACCCCCGGATGCCGCTTCACGTCACGATCCCCGCTCCGGCCTTACATCCGTCCCAGTCAGGACCCCCGGATGCCGCTTCACGTCACGATCCCAGCTCCGGCCTTACATCCGTCCCAGTCAGGACCCCCGGATGCCGCTTCACGTCACGATCCCAGCTCCGGCCTTACATCCGTCCCAGTCAGGACCCCCGGATGCCGCTTCACGTCACGATCCCCGCTCCGGCCTTACATCCCTCGCAGTCAGGAACCCCGGATGCCGCTTCACGTCACGATCCCCGCTCCGGCCTTACATCCCTCGCAGTCAGGAACCCCGGATGCCGCTTCACGTCACGATCCCCGCTCCGGCCTTACATCCGTCCCAGTCAGGAACCCCGGATGCCGCTTCACGTCACGATCCCCGCTCCGGCCTTACATCCGTCCCAGTCAGGAACCCCGGATGCCGCTTCACGTCACGATCCCCGCTCCGGCCTTACATCCGTCCCAGTCAGGATCCCCGGATGCCGCTTCACGTCACGATCCCCGCTCCGGCCTTACATCCGTCCCAGTCAGGATCCCCGGATGCCGCTTCACGTCACGATCCCCGCTCCGGCCTTACATCCGTCCCAGTCAGGATCCCCGGATGCCGCTTCACGTCACGATCCCCGCTCCGGCCTTACATCCGTCCCAGTCAGGATCCCCGGATGCCGCTTCACGTCACGATCCCCGCTCCGGCCTTACATCCGTCCCAGTCAGGACCCCCGGATGCCGCTTCACGTCACGATCCCCGCTCCGGCCTTACATCCGTCCCAGTCAGGATCCCCGGATGCCGCTTCACGTCACGATCCCCGCTCCGGCCTTACATCCGTCCCAGTCAGGAACCCCGGATGCCGCTTCACGTCACGATCCCCGCTCCGGCCTTACATCCGTCCCAGTCAGGAACCCCGGATGCCGCTTCACGTCACGATCCCCGCTCCGGCCTTACATCCCTCGCAGTCAGGAACCCCGGATGCCGCTTCACGTCACGATCCCCGCTCCGGCCTTACATCCCTCGCAGTCAGGAACCCCGGATGCCGCTTCACGTCACGATCCCCGCTCCGGCCTTACATCCCTCGCAGTCAGGAACCCCGGATGCCGCTTCACGTCACGATCCCCGCTCCGGCCTTACATCCCTCGCAGTCAGGAACCCCGGATGCCGCTTCACGTCACGATCCCCGCTCCGGCCTTACATCCCTCGCAGTCAGGAACCCCGGATGCCGCTTCACGTCACGATCCCCGCTCCGGCCTTACATCCCTCGCAGTCAGGAACCCCGGATGCCGCTTCACGTCACGATCCCCGCTCCGGCCTTACATCCGTCCCAGTCAGGATCCCCGGATGCCGCTTCACGTCACGATCCCCGCTCCGGCCTTACATCCGTCCCAGTCAGGATCCCCGGATGCCGCTTCACGTCACGATCCCCGCTCCGGCCTTACATCCGTCCCAGTCAGGAACCCCGGATGCCGCTTCACGTCACGATCCCCGCTCCGGCCTTACATCCGTCCCAGTCAGGACCCCCGGATGCCGCTTCACGTCACGATCCCCGCTCCGGCCTTACATCCGTCCCAGTCAGGAACCCCGGATGCCGCTTCACGTCACGATCCCCGCTCCGGCCTTACATCCGTCCCAGTCAGGAACCCCGGATGCCGCTTCACGTCACGATCCCCGCTCCGGCCTTACATCCGTCCCAGTCAGGATCCCCGGATGCCGCTTCACGTCACGATCCCCGCTCCGGCCTTACATCCGTCCCAGTCAGGATCCCCGGATGCCGCTTCACGTCACGATCCCCGCTCCGGCCTTACATCCGTCCCAGTCAGGAACCCCGGATGCCGCTTCTCGTCACGATCCCCGCTCCGGCCTTACATCCGTCCCAGTCAGGTACCCCGGATGCCGCTTCACGTCACGATCCCCGCTCCGGCCTTACATCCCTCGCAGTCAGGTACCCCGGATGCCGCTTCACGTCACGATCCCCGCTCCGGCCTTCAGGAACTCCGGATGCCGCTTCACGTCACGATCCCCGCTCCGGCCTTACATCCCTCGCAGTCAGGAACCCCGGATGCCGCTTCACGTCACGATCCCCGCTCCGGCCTTACATCCGTCCCAGTCAGGAACCCCGGATGCCGCTTCACGTCACGATCCCCGCTCCGGCCTTACATCCCTCGCAGTCAGGTACCCCGGATGCCGCTTCACGTCACGATCCCCGCTCCGGCCTTCAGGAACTCCGGATGCCGCTTCACGTGACGATCCCCGCTCCGGCCTTACATCCCTCGCAGTCAGGAACCCCGGATGCCGCTTCACGTCACGATCCCCGCTCCGGCCTTACATCCGTCCCAGTCAGGAACCCCGGATGCCGCTTCACGTCACGATCCCCGCTCCGGCCTTACATCCGTCCCAGTCAGGAACCCCGGATGCCGCTTCACGTCACGATCCCCGCTCCGGCCTTACATCCGTCCCAGTCAGGAACCCCGGATGCCGCTTCACGTCACGATCCCCGCTCCGGCCTTACATCCGTCCCAGTCAGGAACCCCGGATGCCGCTTCACGTCACGATCCCCGCTCCGGCCTTACATCCGTCCCAGTCAGGATCCCCGGATGCCGCTTCACGTCACGATCCCCGCTCCGGCCTTACATCCGTCCCAGTCAGGACCCCCGGATGCCGCTTCACGTCACGATCCCCGCTCCGGCCTTACATCCGTCCCAGTCAGGACCCCCGGATGCCGCTTCACGTCACGATCCCCGCTCCGTCCTTACATCCGTCCCAGTCAGGACCCCCGGATGCCGCTTCACGTCACGATCCCCGCTCCGGCCTTACATCCGTCCCAGTCAGGACCCCCGGATGCCGCTTCACGTCACGATCCCCGCTCCGGCCTTACATCCGTCCCAGTCAGGAACCCCGGATGCCGCTTCACGTCACGATCCCCGCTCCGGCCTTACATCCGTCCCAGTCAGGACCCCCGGATGCCGCTTCACGTCACGATCCCCGCTCCGGCCTTACATCCGTCCCAGTCAGGACCCCCGGATGCCGCTTCACGTCACGATCCCCGCTCCGGCCTTACATCCGTCCCAGTCAGGAACCCCCGATGCCGCTTCACGTCACGATCCCCGCTCCGGCCTTACATCCGTCCCAGTCAGGATCCCCGGATGCCGCTTCACGTCACGATCCCCGCTCCGGCCTTACATCCGTCCCAGTCAGGAACCCCGGATGCCGCTTCTCGTCACGATCCCCGCTCCGGCCTTACATCCGTCCCAGTCAGGTACCCCGGATGCCGCTTCACGTCACGATCCCCGCTCCGGCCTTACATCCCTCGCAGTCAGGTACCCCGGATGCCGCTTCACGTCACGATCCCCGCTCCGGCCTTCAGGAACTCCGGATGCCGCTTCACGTCACGATCCCCGCTCCGGCCTTACATCCCTCGCAGTCAGGAACCCCGGATGCCGCTTCACGTCACGATCCCCGCTCCGGCCTTACATCCGTCCCAGTCAGGAACCCCGGATGCCGCTTCACGTCACGATCCCCGCTCCGGCCTTACATCCCTCGCAGTCAGGTACCCCGGATGCCGCTTCACGTCACGATCCCCGCTCCGGCCTTCAGGAACTCCGGATGCCGCTTCACGTGACGATCCCCGCTCCGGCCTTCAGGAACTCCGGATGCCGCTTCACGTCACGATCCCCGCTCCGGCCTTACATCCGTCCCAGTCAGGAACCCCGGATGCCGCTTCACGTCACGATCCCCGCTCCGGCCTTACATCCGTCCCAGTCAGGAACCCCGGATGCCGCTTCACGTCACGATCCCCGCTCCGGCCTTACATCCGTCCCAGTCAGGAACCCCGGATGCCGCTTCACGTCACGATCCCCGCTCCGGCCTTACATCCGTCCCAGTCAGGAACCCCGGATGCCGCTTCACGTCACGATCCCCGCTCCGGCCTTACATCCGTCCCAGTCAGGATCCCCGGATGCCGCTTCACGTCACGATCCCCGCTCCGGCCTTACATCCGTCCCAGTCAGGACCCCCGGATGCCGCTTCACGTCACGATCCCCGCTCCGGCCTTACATCCGTCCCAGTCAGGACCCCCGGATGCCGCTTCACGTCACGATCCCCGCTCCGTCCTTACATCCGTCCCAGTCAGGACCCCCGGATGCCGCTTCACGTCACGATCCCCGCTCCGGCCTTACATCCGTCCCAGTCAGGACCCCCGGATGCCGCTTCACGTCACGATCCCCGCTCCGGCCTTACATCCGTCCCAGTCAGGAACCCCGGATGCCGCTTCACGTCACGATCCCCGCTCCGGCCTTACATCCGTCCCAGTCAGGACCCCCGGATGCCGCTTCACGTCACGATCCCCGCTCCGGCCTTACATCCGTCCCAGTCAGGACCCCCGGATGCCGCTTCACGTCACGATCCCCGCTCCGGCCTTACATCCGTCCCAGTCAGGAACCCCCGATGCCGCTTCACGTCACGATCCCCGCTCCGGCCTTACATCCGTCCCAGTCAGGATCCCCGGATGCCGCTTCACGTCACGATCCCCGCTCCGGCCTTACATCCGTCCCAGTCAGGAACCCCGGATGCCGCTTCTCGTCACGATCCCCGCTCCGGCCTTACATCCGTCCCAGTCAGGTACCCCGGATGCCGCTTCACGTCACGATCCCCGCTCCGGCCTTACATCCCTCGCAGTCAGGTACCCCGGATGCCGCTTCACGTCACGATCCCCGCTCCGGCCTTCAGGAACTCCGGATGCCGCTTCACGTCACGATCCCCGCTCCGGCCTTACATCCCTCGCAGTCAGGAACCCCGGATGCCGCTTCACGTCACGATCCCCGCTCCGGCCTTACATCCGTCCCAGTCAGGAACCCCGGATGCCGCTTCACGTCACGATCCCCGCTCCGGCCTTACATCCCTCGCAGTCAGGTACCCCGGATGCCGCTTCACGTCACGATCCCCGCTCCGGCCTTCAGGAACTCCGGATGCCGCTTCACGTGACGATCCCCGCTCCGGCCTTACATCCCTCGCAGTCAGGAACCCCGGATGCCGCTTCACGTCACGATCCCCGCTCCGGCCTTACATCCGTCCCAGTCAGGAACCCCGGATGCCGCTTCACGTCACGATCCCCGCTCCGGCCTTACATCCGTCCCAGTCAGGAACCCCGGATGCCGCTTCACGTCACGATCCCCGCTCCGGCCTTACATCCGTCCCAGTCAGGAACCCCGGATGCCGCTTCACGTCACGATCCCCGCTCCGGCCTTACATCCGTCCCAGTCAGGATCCCCGGATGCCGCTTCACGTCACGATCCCCGCTCCGGCCTTACATCCGTCCCAGTCAGGACCCCCGGATGCCGCTTCACGTCACGATCCCCGCTCCGGCCTTACATCCGTCCCAGTCAGGACCCCCGGATGCCGCTTCACGTCACGATCCCCGCTCCGGCCTTACATCCGTCCCAGTCAGGACCCCCGGATGCCGCTTCACGTCACGATCCCCGCTCCGGCCTTACATCCGTCCCAGTCAGGACCCCCGGATGCCGCTTCACGTCACGATCCCCGCTCCGGCCTTACATCCCTCGCAGTCAGGAACCCCGGATGCCGCTTCACGTCACGATCCCCGCTCCGGCCTCACATCCGTCCCAGTCAGGAACCCCGGATGCCGCTTCACGTCACGATCCCCGCTCCGGCCTCACATCCGTCCCAGTCAGGAACCCCGGATGCCGCTTCACGTCACGATCACCGCTCCGGCCTCACATCCGTCCCAGTCAGGAACCCCGGATGCCGCTTCACGTCACGATCCCCGCTCCGGCCTCACATCCGTCCCAGTCAGGAACCCCGGATGCCGCTTCACGTCACGATCCCCGCTCCGGCCTCACATCCGTCCCAGTCAGGAACCCCGGATGCCGCTTCACGTCACGATCCCCGCTCCGGCCTCACATCCTTCCCAGTCAGGAACCCCGGATGCCGCTTCACGTCACGATCCCCGCTCCGGCCTCACATCCTTCCCAGTCAGGAACCCCGGATGCCGCTTCACGTCACGATCCCCGCTCCGGCCTCACATCCGTCCCAGTCAGGAACCCCGGATGCCGCTTCACGTCACGATCCCCGCTCCGGCCTCACATCCGTCCCAGTCAGGAACCCCGGATGCCGCTTCACGTCACGATCCCCGCTCCGGCCTCACATCCGTCCCAGTCAGGAACCCCGGATGCCGCTTCACGTCACGATCCCCGCTCCGGCCTCACATCCGTCCCAGTCAGGATCCCCGGATGCCGCTTCACGTCACGATCCCCGCTCCGGCCTCACATCCGTCCCAGTCAGGAACCCCCGATGCCGCTTCACGTCACGATCCCCGCTCCGGCCTCACATCCGTCCCAGTCAGGAACCCCGGATGCCGCTTCACGTCACGATCCCCGCTCCGGCCTCACATCCGTCCCAGTCAGGAACCCCCGATGCCGCTTCACGTCACGATCCCCGCTCCGGCCTTACATCCTTCCCAGTCAGGATCCCCGGATGCCGCTTCACGTCACGATCCCCGCTCCGGCCTTACATCCTTCCCAGTCAGGAACCCCGGATGCCGCTTCACGTCACGATCCCCGCTCCGGCCTTACATCCGTCCCAGTCAGGAACCCCGGATGCCGCTTCACGTCACGATCCCCGCTCCGGCCTTACATCCGTCCCAGTCAGGAACCCCGGATGCCGCTTCACGTCACGATCCCCGCTCCGGCCTTACATCCGTCCCAGTCAGGACCCCCGGATGCCGCTTCACGTCACGATCCCCGCTCCGGCCTTACATCCGTCCCAGTCAGGACCCCCGGATGCCGCTTCACGTCACGATCCCAGCTCCGGCCTTACATCCGTCCCAGTCAGGACCCCCGGATGCCGCTTCACGTCACGATCCCAGCTCCGGCCTTACATCCGTCCCAGTCAGGAACCCCGGATGCCGCTTCACGTCACGATCCCAGCTCCGGCCTTACATCCGTCCCAGTCAGGAACCCCGGATGCCGCTTCACGTCACGATCCCAGCTCCGGCCTTACATCCCTCGCAGTCAGGAACCCCGGATGCCGCTTCACGTCACGATCCCCGCTCCGGCCTTACATCCCTCGCAGTCAGGAACCCCGGATGCCGCTTCACGTCACGATCCCCGCTCCGGCCTTACATCCGTCCCAGTCAGGAACCCCGGATGCCGCTTCACGTCACGATCCCCGCTCCGGCCTTACATCCGTCCCAGTCAGGAACCCCGGATGCCGCTTCACGTCACGATCCCCGCTCCGGCCTTACATCCGTCCCAGTCAGGAACCCCGGATGCCGCTTCACGTCACGATCCCCGCTCCGGCCTTACATCCGTCCCAGTCAGGAACCCCGGATGCCGCTTCACGTCACGATCCCCGCTCCGGCCTTACATCCGTCCAAGTCAGGAACCCCGGATGCCGCTTCACGTCACGATCCCCGCTCCGGCCTTACATCCGTCCCAGTCAGGAACCCCGGATGCCGCTTCACGTCACGATCCCCGCTCCGGCCTTACATCCGTCCCAGTCAGGAACCCCGGATGCCGCTTCACGTGATCCCCGGATGCCGCTTCACGTCACGATCCCCGCTCCGGCCTTACATCCGTCCCAGTCAGGAACCCCGGATGCCGCTTCACGTCACGATCCCCGCTCCGGCCTTACATCCGTCCCAGTCAGGAACCCCGGATGCCGCTTCACGTCACGATCCCCGCTCCGGCCTTACATCCGTCCCAGTCAGGAACCCCGGATGCCGCTTCACGTCACGATCCCCGCTCCGGCCTTACATCCGTCCCAGTCAGGACCCCCGGATGCCGCTTCACGTCACGATCCCAGCTCCGGCCTTACATCCGTCCCAGTCAGGAACCCCGGATGCCGCTTCACGTCACGATCCCCGCTCCGGCCTTACATCCGTCCCAGTCAGGAACCCCGGATGCCGCTTCACGTCACGATCCCCGCTCCGGCCTTACATCCCTCGCAGTCAGGAACCCCGGATGCCGCTTCACGTCACGATCCCCGCTCCGGCCTTACATCCCTCGCAGTCAGGAACCCCGGATGCCGCTTCACGTCACGATCCCCGCTCCGGCCTTACATCCCTCGCAGTCAGGAACCCCGGATGCCGCTTCACGTCACGATCCCCGCTCCGGCCTTACATCCCTCGCAGTCAGGAACCCCGGATGCCGCTTCACGTCACGATCCCCGCTCCGGCCTTACATCCCTCGCAGTCAGGAACCCCGGATGCCGCTTCACGTCACGATCCCCGCTCCGGCCTTACATCCCTCGCAGTCAGGAACCCCGGATGCCGCTTCACGTCACGATCCCCGCTCCGGCCTTACATCCGTCCCAGTCAGGAACCCCGGATGCCGCTTCACGTCACGATCCCCGCTCCGGCCTTACATCCGTCCCAGTCAGGAACCCCGGATGCCGCTTCACGTCACGATCCCCGCTCCGGCCTTACATCCGTCCCAGTCAGGAACCCCGGATGCCGCTTCACGTCACGATCCCCGCTCCGGCCTTACATCCGTCCCAGTCAGGAACCCCGGATGCCGCTTCACGTCACGATCCCCGCTCCGGCCTTACATCCGTCCCAGTCAGTTACCCCGGATGCCGCTTCACGTCACGATCCCCGCTCCGGCCTTACATCCGTCCCAGTCAGGAACCCCGGATGCCGCTTCACGTCACGATCCCCGCTCCGGCCTTACATCCGTCCCAGTCAGGAACCCCGGATGCCGCTTCACGTCACGATCCCCGCTCCGGCCTTACATCCGTCCCAGTCAGGAACCCCGGATGCCGCTTCACGTCACGATCCCCGCTCCGGCCTTACATCCTTCCCAGTCAGGATCCCCGGATGCCGCTTCACGTCACGATCCCCGCTCCGGCCTTACATCCTTCCCAGTCAGGAACCCCGGATGCCGCTTCACGTCACGATCCCCGCTCCGGCCTTACATCCGTCCCAGTCAGGAACCCCGGATGCCGCTTCACGTCACGATCCCCGCTCCGGCCTTACATCCGTCCCAGTCAGGAACCCCGGATGCCGCTTCACGTCACGATCCCCGCTCCGGCCTTACATCCTTCCCAGTCAGGATCCCCGGATGCCGCTTCACGTCACGATCCCCGCTCCGGCCTTACATCCTTCCCAGTCAGGAACCCCGGATGCCGCTTCACGTCACGATCCCCGCTCCGGCCTTACATCCGTCCCAGTCAGGAACCCCGGATGCCGCTTCACGTCACGATCCCCGCTCCGGCCTTACATCCGTCCCAGTCAGGAACCCCGGATGCCGCTTCACGTCACGATCCCCGCTCCGGCCTTACATCCCTCGCAGTCAGGAACCCCGGATGCCGCTTCACGTCACGATCCCCGCTCCGGCCTTACATCCCTCGCAGTCAGGAACCCCGGATGCCGCTTCTCGTCACGATCCCCGCTCCGGCCTTACATCCCTCGCAGTCAGGAACCCCGGATGCCGCTTCACGTAACGATCCCCGCTCCGGCCTTACATCCGTCCCAGTCAGGACCCCCGGATGCCGCTTCACGTAACGATCCCCGCTCCGGCCTTACATCCGTCCCAGTCAGGACCCCCGGATGCCGCTTCACGTAACGATCCCCGCTCCGGCCTTACATCCGTCCCAGTCAGGACCCCCGGATGCCGCTTCACGTCACGATCCCCGCTCCGGCCTTACATCCGTCCCAGTCAGGACCCCCGGATGCCGCTTCACGTCACGATCCCCGCTCCGGCCTTACATCCCTCGCAGTCAGGAACCCCGGATGCCGCTTCACGTCACGATCCCCGCTCCGGCCTTACATCCCTCGCAGTCAGGAACCCCGGATGCCGCTTCACGTCACGATCCCTGCTCCGGCCTTACATCCCTCGCAGTCAGGAACCCCGGATGCCGCTTCACGTCACGATCCCCGCTCCGGCCTTACATCCCTCGCAGTCAGGAACCCCGGATGCCGCTTCACGTCACGATCCCCGCTCCGGCCTTACATCCCTCCCAGTCAGGAACCCCGGATGCCGCTTCACGTCACGATCCCCGCTCCGGCCTTACATCCGTCCCAGTCAGGAACCCCGGATGCCGCTTCACGTCACGATCCCCGCTCCGGCCTTACATCCCTCGCAGTCAGGAACCCCGGATGCCGCTTCACGTCACGATCCCCGCTCCGGCCTTACATCCGTCCCAGTCAGGACCCCCGGATGCCGCTTCACGTCACGATCCCCGCTCCGGCCTTACATCCTTCCCAGTCAGGAACCCCCGATGCCGCTTCACGTCACGATCCCCGCTCCGGCCTTACATCATTCCCAGTCAGGAACCCCGGATGCCGCTTCACGTCACGATCCCCGCTCCGGCCTTACATCCTTCCCAGTCAGGAACCCCGGATGCCGCTTCACGTCACGATCCCCGCTCCGGCCTTACATCCGACCCAGTCAGGAACCCCGGATGCCGCTTCACGTCACGATCCCCGCTCCGGCCTTACATCCGACCCAGTCAGGAACCCCGGATGCCGCTTCACGTCACGATCCCCGCTCCGGCCTTACATCCCTCGCAGTCAGGAACCCCGGATGCCGCTTCACGTCACGATCCCCGCTCCGGCCTTACATCCCTCGCAGTCAGGAACCCCGGATGCCGCTTCTCGTAACGATCCCCGCTCCGGCCTTACATCCCTCGCAGTCAGGAACCCCGGATGCCGCTTCACGTCACGATCCCCGCTCCGGCCTTACATCCGTCCCAGTCAGGAACCCCGGATGCCGCTTCACGTAACGATCCCCGCTCCGGCCTTACATCCGTCCCAGTCAGGACCCCCGGATGCCGCTTCACGTCACGATCCCCGCTCCGGCCTTACATCCGTCCCAGTCAGGACCACCGGATGCCGCTTCACGTCACGATCCCAGCTCCGGCCTTACATCCGTCCCAGTCAGGACCCCCGGATGCCGCTTCACGTCACGATCCCCGCTCCGGCCTTACATCCGTCCCAGTCAGGACCCCCGGATGCCGCTTCACGTCACGATCCCCGCTCCGGCCTTACATCCGTCCCAGTCAGGACCCCCGGATGCCGCTTCACGTCACGATCCCAGCTCCGGCCTTACATCCGTCCCAGTCAGGAACCCCGGATGCCGCTTCACGTCACGATCCCCGCTCCGGCCTTACATCCCTCGCAGTCAGGAACCCCGGATGCCGCTTCACGTCACGATCCCCGCTCCGGCCTTACATCACTCGCAGTCAGGAACCCCGGATGCCGCTTCACGTCACGATCCCCGCTCCGGCCTTACATCCCTCCCAGTCAGGAACCCCGGATGCCGCTTCACGTCACGATCTCCGCTCCGGCCTTACATCCGTCCCAGTCAGGAAACCCGGATGCCGCTTCACTTCACGATCCCCGCTCCGGCCTTACATCCGTCCCAGTCAGGATCCCCGGATGCCGCTTCACGTCACGATCCCCGCTCCGGCCTTACATCCGTCCCAGTCAGGAACCCCGGATGCCGCTTCACGTCACGATCCCCGCTCCGGCCTTACATCCGTCCCAGTCAGGATCCCCGGATGCCGCTTCACGTCACGATCCCCGCTCCGGCCTTACATCCGTCCCAGTCAGGAACCCCGGATGCCGCTTCACGTCACGATCCCCGCTCCGGCCTTACATCCGTCCCAGTCAGGAACCCCGGATGCCGCTTCACGTCACGATCCCCGCTCCGGCCTTACATCCTTCCCAGTCAGGAACCCCGGATGCCGCTTCACGTCACGATCCCCGCTCCGGCCTTACATCCGTCCCAGTCAGGAACTCCGGATGCCGCTTCACGTCACGATCCCCGCTCCGGCCTTACATCCGTCCCAGTCAGGAACCCCGGATGCCGCTTCACGTCACGATCCCCGCTCCGGCCTTACATCCGTCCCAGTCAGGAACCCCGGATGCCGCTTCACGTCACGATCCCCGCTCCGGCCTTACATCCGTCCCAGTCAGGAACCCCGGATGCCGCTTCACGTCACGATCCCCGCTCCGGCCTTACATCCTTCCCAGTCAGGAACCCCCGATGCCGCTTCACGTCACGATCCCCGCTCCGGCCTTACATCCTTCCCAGTCAGGAACCCCGGATGCCGCTTCACGTCACGATCCCCGCTCCGGCCTTACATCCTTCCCAGTCAGGATCCCCGGATGCCGCTTCACGTCACGATCCCCGCTCCGGCCTTACATCCGACCCAGTCAGGAACCCCGGATGCCGCTTCACGTCACGATCCCCGCTCCGGCCTTACATCCCTCGCAGTCAGGAACCCCGGATGCCGCTTCACGTCACGATCCCCGCTCCGGCCTTACATCCGTCCAAGTCAGGTACCCCGGATGCCGCTTCACGTCACGATCCCCGCTCCGGCCTTACATCCGTCCCAGTCAGGAACCCCGGATGCCGCTTCACGTCACGATCCCCGCTCCGGCCTTACATCCGACCCAGTCAGGAACCCCGGATGCCGCTTCACGTCACGATCCCCGCTCCGGCCTTACATCCGACCCAGTCAGGAACCCCGGATGCCGCTTCACGTCACGATCCCCGCTCCGGCCTTACATCCCTCGCAGTCAGGAACCCCGGATGCCGCTTCACGTCACGATCCCCGCTCCGGCCTTACATCCCTCGCAGTCAGGAACCCCGGATGCCGCTTCTCGTAACGATCCCCGCTCCGGCCTTACATCCCTCGCAGTCAGGAACCCCGGATGCCGCTTCACGTCACGATCCCCGCTCCGGCCTTACATCCGTCCCAGTCAGGAACCCCGGATGCCGCTTCACGTAACGATCCCCGCTCCGGCCTTACATCCGTCCCAGTCAGGACCCCCGGATGCCGCTTCACGTCACGATCCCCGCTCCGGCCTTACATCCGTCCCAGTCAGGACCACCGGATGCCGCTTCACGTCACGATCCCAGCTCCGGCCTTACATCCGTCCCAGTCAGGACCCCCGGATGCCGCTTCACGTCACGATCCCCGCTCCGGCCTTACATCCGTCCCAGTCAGGACCCCCGGATGCCGCTTCACGTCACGATCCCCGCTCCGGCCTTACATCCGTCCCAGTCAGGACCCCCGGATGCCGCTTCACGTCACGATCCCAGCTCCGGCCTTACATCCGTCCCAGTCAGGAACCCCGGATGCCGCTTCACGTCACGATCCCCGCTCCGGCCTTACATCCCTCGCAGTCAGGAACCCCGGATGCCGCTTCACGTCACGATCCCCGCTCCGGCCTTACATCACTCGCAGTCAGGAACCCCGGATGCCGCTTCACGTCACGATCCCCGCTCCGGCCTTACATCCCTCCCAGTCAGGAACCCCGGATGCCGCTTCACGTCACGATCTCCGCTCCGGCCTTACATCCGTCCCAGTCAGGAAACCCGGATGCCGCTTCACTTCACGATCCCCGCTCCGGCCTTACATCCGTCCCAGTCAGGATCCCCGGATGCCGCTTCACGTCACGATCCCCGCTCCGGCCTTACATCCGTCCCAGTCAGGAACCCCGGATGCCGCTTCACGTCACGATCCCCGCTCCGGCCTTACATCCGTCCCAGTCAGGATCCCCGGATGCCGCTTCACGTCACGATCCCCGCTCCGGCCTTACATCCGTCCCAGTCAGGAACCCCGGATGCCGCTTCACGTCACGATCCCCGCTCCGGCCTTACATCCGTCCCAGTCAGGAACCCCGGATGCCGCTTCACGTCACGATCCCCGCTCCGGCCTTACATCCTTCCCAGTCAGGAACCCCGGATGCCGCTTCACGTCACGATCCCCGCTCCGGCCTTACATCCGTCCCAGTCAGGAACTCCGGATGCCGCTTCACGTCACGATCCCCGCTCCGGCCTTACATCCGTCCCAGTCAGGAACCCCGGATGCCGCTTCACGTCACGATCCCCGCTCCGGCCTTACATCCGTCCCAGTCAGGAACCCCGGATGCCGCTTCACGTCACGATCCCCGCTCCGGCCTTACATCCGTCCCAGTCAGGAACCCCGGATGCCGCTTCACGTCACGATCCCCGCTCCGGCCTTACATCCTTCCCAGTCAGGAACCCCCGATGCCGCTTCACGTCACGATCCCCGCTCCGGCCTTACATCCTTCCCAGTCAGGAACCCCGGATGCCGCTTCACGTCACGATCCCCGCTCCGGCCTTACATCCTTCCCAGTCAGGATCCCCGGATGCCGCTTCACGTCACGATCCCCGCTCCGGCCTTACATCCGACCCAGTCAGGAACCCCGGATGCCGCTTCACGTCACGATCCCCGCTCCGGCCTTACATCCCTCGCAGTCAGGAACCCCGGATGCCGCTTCACGTCACGATCCCCGCTCCGGCCTTACATCCGTCCAAGTCAGGTACCCCGGATGCCGCTTCACGTCACGATCCCCGCTCCGGCCTTACATCCGTCCCAGTCAGGAACCCCGGATGCCGCTTCACGTCACGATCCCCGCTCCGGCCTTCAGGAACTCCGGATGCCGCTTCACGTCACGATCCCCGCTCCGGCCTTACATCCCTCGCAGTCAGGAACCCCGGATGCCGCTTCACGTCACGATCCCCGCTCCGGCCTTACATCCCCCGCAGTCAGGATCCCCGGATGCCGCTTCACGTCACGATCCCCGCTCCGGCCTTACATCCGTCCCAGTCAGGATCCCCGGATGCCGCTTCACGTCACGATCCCCGCTCCGGCCTTACATCCGTCCCAGTCAGGAACCCCGGATGCCGCTTCACGTCACGATCCCCGCTCCGGCCTTACATCCTTCCCAGTCAGGAACCCCGGATGCCGCTTCACGTCACGATCCCCGCTCCGGCCTTACATCCGTCCCAGTCAGGAACCCCGGATGCCGCTTCACGTCACGATCCCGCTCCGGCCTTACATCCTTCCCAGTCAGGAACCCCGGATGCCGCTTCACGTCACGATCCCCGCTCCGGCCTTACATCCTTCCCAGTCAGGAACCCCGGATGCCGCTTCACCTCACGATCCCCGCTCCGGCCTTACATCGGTCCAAGTCAGGAACCCCGGATGCCGCTTCACGTCACGATCCCCGCTCCGGCCTTACATCCGTCCCAGTCAGGAACCCCGGATGCCACTTCACGTCACGATCCCCGCTCCGGCCTTACATCCGTCCCAGTCAGGAACCCCGGATGCCGCTTCACGTCACGATCCCCGCTCCGGCCTTACATCCGTCCAATTCAGGATCCCCGGATGCCGCTTCACGTCACGATCCCCGCTCCGGCCTTACATCCTTCCAAGTCAGGATCCCCGGATGCCGCTTCACGTCACGATCCCCGCTCCGGCCTTCCATCGGTCCAAGTCAGGAACCCCGGATGCCGCTTCACGTCACGATCCCCGCTCCGGCCTTCCATCGGTCCAAGTCAGGAACCCCGGATGCCGCTTCACGTCACGATCCCCGCTCCGGCCTTACATCCGTCCCAGTCAGGAACCCCGGATGCCGCTTCACGTCACGATCCCCGCTCCGGCCTTACATCCGTCCAATTCAGGATCCCCGGATGCCGCTTCACGTCACGATCCCCGCTCCGGCCTTACATCCTTCCAATTCAGGATCCCCGGATGCCGCTTCACGTCACGATCCCCGCTCCGGCCTTACATCCTTCCAAGTCAGGATCCCCGGATGCCGCTTCACGTCACGATCCCCGCTCCGGCCTTACATCCTTCCAAGTCAGGATCCCCGGATGCCGCTTCACGTCACGATCCCCGCTCCGGCCTTACATCCTTCCAAGTCAGGATCCCCGGATGCCGCTTCACGTCACGATCCCCGCTCCGGCCTTACATCCTTCCAAGTCAGGAACCCCGGATGCCGCTTCACGTCACGATCCCCGCTCCGGCCTTACATCCCTCCCAGTCAGGAACGCCGGATGCCGCTTCACGTCACGATCCCCGCTCCGGCCTTACATCCCTCCCAGTCAGGAACCCCTGATGCCGCTTCACGTCACGATCCCCGCTCCGGCCTTACATCCCTCCCAGTCAGGAACCCCGGATGCCGCTTCACGTCACGATCCCCGCTCCGGCCTTACATCCGTCCCAGTCAGGAACCCCGGATTCCGCTTCACGTCACGATCCCCGCTCCGGCCTTACATCCGTCCCAGTCAGGAACCCCGGATGCCGCTTCACGTCACGATCCCCGCTCCGGCCTTACATCCGTCCCAGTCAGGAACCCCGGATGCCGCTTCACGTCACGATCCCCGCTCCGGCCTTACATCCGTCCCAGTCAGGAACGCCCGATGCCGCTTCACGTCACGATCCCCGCTCCGGCCTTACATCCGTCCCAGTCAGGATCCCCGGATGCCGCTTCACGTCACGATCCCCGCTCCGGCCTTACATCCGTCCAAGTCAGGAACCCCGGAATCCGCTTCACGTCACGGGCACGAATCGTTTCCTACGTACCTACATAAAATTGGAAAACGATCAACTGACAAATGTGTTTGTGGCGAGAAAGGTAATGTTATTCATTATCTTTTTGGTAATTGCTCTCTGATGCCAATATTCTTCAAGTTTGACCTAAACCACACTCTCAGGTGGAATTTGAGAAAAGTTTTATTAAATGGCAAAAACGCTTCACGTCACGATCCCCGCTCCGGCCTTACATCCGTCCCAGTCAGGATCCCCGGATGCCGCTTCACGTCACGATCCCCGCTCCGGCCTTACATCCCTCGCAGTCAGGAACCCCGGATGCCGCTTCACGTCACGATCCCCGCTCCGGCCTTACATCCCTCCCAGTCAGGAACCCCGGATGCCGCTTCACGTCACGATCCCCGCTCCGGCCTTACATCCGTCCCAGTCAGGACCCCCGGATGCCGCTTCACGTCACGATCCCCGCTCCGGCCTTACATCCGTCCCAGTCAGGACCCCCGGATGCCGCTTCACGTCACGATCCCCGCTCCGTCCTTACATCCGTCCCAGTCAGGACCCCCGGATGCCGCTTCACGTCACGATCCCCGCTCCGGCCTTACATCCGTCCCAGTCAGGACCCCCGGATGCCGCTTCACGTCACGATCCCCGCTCCGGCCTTACATCCGTCCCAGTCAGGAACCCCGGATGCCGCTTCACGTCACGATCCCCGCTCCGGCCTTACATCCGTCCCAGTCAGGACCCCCGGATGCCGCTTCACGTCACGATCCCCGCTCCGGCCTTACATCCGTCCCAGTCAGGACCCCCGGATGCCGCTTCACGTCACGATCCCCGCTCCGGCCTTACATCCGTCCCAGTCAGGAACCCCCGATGCCGCTTCACGTCACGATCCCCGCTCCGGCCTTACATCCGTCCCAGTCAGGATCCCCGGATGCCGCTTCACGTCACGATCCCCGCTCCGGCCTTACATCCGTCCCAGTCAGGAACCCCGGATGCCGCTTCTCGTCACGATCCCCGCTCCGGCCTTACATCCGTCCCAGTCAGGTACCCCGGATGCCGCTTCACGTCACGATCCCCGCTCCGGCCTTACATCCCTCGCAGTCAGGTACCCCGGATGCCGCTTCACGTCACGATCCCCGCTCCGGCCTTCAGGAACTCCGGATGCCGCTTCACGTCACGATCCCCGCTCCGGCCTTACATCCCTCGCAGTCAGGAACCCCGGATGCCGCTTCACGTCACGATCCCCGCTCCGGCCTTACATCCGTCCCAGTCAGGAACCCCGGATGCCGCTTCACGTCACGATCCCCGCTCCGGCCTTACATCCCTCGCAGTCAGGTACCCCGGATGCCGCTTCACGTCACGATCCCCGCTCCGGCCTTCAGGAACTCCGGATGCCGCTTCACGTGACGATCCCCGCTCCGGCCTTACATCCCTCGCAGTCAGGAACCCCGGATGCCGCTTCACGTCACGATCCCCGCTCCGGCCTTACATCCGTCCCAGTCAGGAACCCCGGATGCCGCTTCACGTCACGATCCCCGCTCCGGCCTTACATCCGTCCCAGTCAGGAACCCCGGATGCCGCTTCACGTCACGATCCCCGCTCCGGCCTTACATCCGTCCCAGTCAGGAACCCCGGATGCCGCTTCACGTCACGATCCCCGCTCCGGCCTTACATCCGTCCCAGTCAGGATCCCCGGATGCCGCTTCACGTCACGATCCCCGCTCCGGCCTTACATCCGTCCCAGTCAGGACCCCCGGATGCCGCTTCACGTCACGATCCCCGCTCCGGCCTTACATCCGTCCCAGTCAGGACCCCCGGATGCCGCTTCACGTCACGATCCCCGCTCCGGCCTTACATCCGTCCCAGTCAGGACCCCCGGATGCCGCTTCACGTCACGATCCCCGCTCCGGCCTTACATCCGTCCCAGTCAGGACCCCCGGATGCCGCTTCACGTCACGATCCCCGCTCCGGCCTTACATCCCTCGCAGTCAGGAACCCCGGATGCCGCTTCACGTCACGATCCCCGCTCCGGCCTCACATCCGTCCCAGTCAGGAACCCCGGATGCCGCTTCACGTCACGATCCCCGCTCCGGCCTCACATCCGTCCCAGTCAGGAACCCCGGATGCCGCTTCACGTCACGATCACCGCTCCGGCCTCACATCCGTCCCAGTCAGGAACCCCGGATGCCGCTTCACGTCACGATCCCCGCTCCGGCCTCACATCCGTCCCAGTCAGGAACCCCGGATGCCGCTTCACGTCACGATCCCCGCTCCGGCCTCACATCCGTCCCAGTCAGGAACCCCGGATGCCGCTTCACGTCACGATCCCCGCTCCGGCCTCACATCCTTCCCAGTCAGGAACCCCGGATGCCGCTTCACGTCACGATCCCCGCTCCGGCCTCACATCCTTCCCAGTCAGGAACCCCGGATGCCGCTTCACGTCACGATCCCCGCTCCGGCCTCACATCCGTCCCAGTCAGGAACCCCGGATGCCGCTTCACGTCACGATCCCCGCTCCGGCCTCACATCCGTCCCAGTCAGGAACCCCGGATGCCGCTTCACGTCACGATCCCCGCTCCGGCCTCACATCCGTCCCAGTCAGGAACCCCGGATGCCGCTTCACGTCACGATCCCCGCTCCGGCCTCACATCCGTCCCAGTCAGGATCCCCGGATGCCGCTTCACGTCACGATCCCCGCTCCGGCCTCACATCCGTCCCAGTCAGGAACCCCCGATGCCGCTTCACGTCACGATCCCCGCTCCGGCCTCACATCCGTCCCAGTCAGGAACCCCGGATGCCGCTTCACGTCACGATCCCCGCTCCGGCCTCACATCCGTCCCAGTCAGGAACCCCCGATGCCGCTTCACGTCACGATCCCCGCTCCGGCCTTACATCCTTCCCAGTCAGGATCCCCGGATGCCGCTTCACGTCACGATCCCCGCTCCGGCCTTACATCCTTCCCAGTCAGGAACCCCGGATGCCGCTTCACGTCACGATCCCCGCTCCGGCCTTACATCCGTCCCAGTCAGGAACCCCGGATGCCGCTTCACGTCACGATCCCCGCTCCGGCCTTACATCCGTCCCAGTCAGGAACCCCGGATGCCGCTTCACGTCACGATCCCCGCTCCGGCCTTACATCCGTCCCAGTCAGGACCCCCGGATGCCGCTTCACGTCACGATCCCCGCTCCGGCCTTACATCCGTCCCAGTCAGGACCCCCGGATGCCGCTTCACGTCACGATCCCAGCTCCGGCCTTACATCCGTCCCAGTCAGGACCCCCGGATGCCGCTTCACGTCACGATCCCAGCTCCGGCCTTACATCCGTCCCAGTCAGGAACCCCGGATGCCGCTTCACGTCACGATCCCAGCTCCGGCCTTACATCCGTCCCAGTCAGGAACCCCGGATGCCGCTTCACGTCACGATCCCAGCTCCGGCCTTACATCCCTCGCAGTCAGGAACCCCGGATGCCGCTTCACGTCACGATCCCCGCTCCGGCCTTACATCCCTCGCAGTCAGGAACCCCGGATGCCGCTTCACGTCACGATCCCCGCTCCGGCCTTACATCCGTCCCAGTCAGGAACCCCGGATGCCGCTTCACGTCACGATCCCCGCTCCGGCCTTACATCCGTCCCAGTCAGGAACCCCGGATGCCGCTTCACGTCACGATCCCCGCTCCGGCCTTACATCCGTCCCAGTCAGGAACCCCGGATGCCGCTTCACGTCACGATCCCCGCTCCGGCCTTACATCCGTCCCAGTCAGGAACCCCGGATGCCGCTTCACGTCACGATCCCCGCTCCGGCCTTACATCCGTCCAAGTCAGGAACCCCGGATGCCGCTTCACGTCACGATCCCCGCTCCGGCCTTACATCCGTCCCAGTCAGGAACCCCGGATGCCGCTTCACGTCACGATCCCCGCTCCGGCCTTACATCCGTCCCAGTCAGGAACCCCGGATGCCGCTTCACGTGATCCCCGGATGCCGCTTCACGTCACGATCCCCGCTCCGGCCTTACATCCGTCCCAGTCAGGAACCCCGGATGCCGCTTCACGTCACGATCCCCGCTCCGGCCTTACATCCGTCCCAGTCAGGAACCCCGGATGCCGCTTCACGTCACGATCCCCGCTCCGGCCTTACATCCGTCCCAGTCAGGAACCCCGGATGCCGCTTCACGTCACGATCCCCGCTCCGGCCTTACATCCGTCCCAGTCAGGACCCCCGGATGCCGCTTCACGTCACGATCCCAGCTCCGGCCTTACATCCGTCCCAGTCAGGAACCCCGGATGCCGCTTCACGTCACGATCCCCGCTCCGGCCTTACATCCGTCCCAGTCAGGAACCCCGGATGCCGCTTCACGTCACGATCCCCGCTCCGGCCTTACATCCCTCGCAGTCAGGAACCCCGGATGCCGCTTCACGTCACGATCCCCGCTCCGGCCTTACATCCCTCGCAGTCAGGAACCCCGGATGCCGCTTCACGTCACGATCCCCGCTCCGGCCTTACATCCCTCGCAGTCAGGAACCCCGGATGCCGCTTCACGTCACGATCCCCGCTCCGGCCTTACATCCCTCGCAGTCAGGAACCCCGGATGCCGCTTCACGTCACGATCCCCGCTCCGGCCTTACATCCCTCGCAGTCAGGAACCCCGGATGCCGCTTCACGTCACGATCCCCGCTCCGGCCTTACATCCCTCGCAGTCAGGAACCCCGGATGCCGCTTCACGTCACGATCCCCGCTCCGGCCTTACATCCGTCCCAGTCAGGAACCCCGGATGCCGCTTCACGTCACGATCCCCGCTCCGGCCTTACATCCGTCCCAGTCAGGAACCCCGGATGCCGCTTCACGTCACGATCCCCGCTCCGGCCTTACATCCGTCCCAGTCAGGAACCCCGGATGCCGCTTCACGTCACGATCCCCGCTCCGGCCTTACATCCGTCCCAGTCAGGAACCCCGGATGCCGCTTCACGTCACGATCCCCGCTCCGGCCTTACATCCGTCCCAGTCAGTTACCCCGGATGCCGCTTCACGTCACGATCCCCGCTCCGGCCTTACATCCGTCCCAGTCAGGAACCCCGGATGCCGCTTCACGTCACGATCCCCGCTCCGGCCTTACATCCGTCCCAGTCAGGAACCCCGGATGCCGCTTCACGTCACGATCCCCGCTCCGGCCTTACATCCGTCCCAGTCAGGAACCCCGGATGCCGCTTCACGTCACGATCCCCGCTCCGGCCTTACATCCTTCCCAGTCAGGATCCCCGGATGCCGCTTCACGTCACGATCCCCGCTCCGGCCTTACATCCTTCCCAGTCAGGAACCCCGGATGCCGCTTCACGTCACGATCCCCGCTCCGGCCTTACATCCGTCCCAGTCAGGAACCCCGGATGCCGCTTCACGTCACGATCCCCGCTCCGGCCTTACATCCGTCCCAGTCAGGAACCCCGGATGCCGCTTCACGTCACGATCCCCGCTCCGGCCTTACATCCCTCGCAGTCAGGAACCCCGGATGCCGCTTCACGTCACGATCCCCGCTCCGGCCTTACATCCCTCGCAGTCAGGAACCCCGGATGCCGCTTCTCGTCACGATCCCCGCTCCGGCCTTACATCCCTCGCAGTCAGGAACCCCGGATGCCGCTTCACGTAACGATCCCCGCTCCGGCCTTACATCCGTCCCAGTCAGGACCCCCGGATGCCGCTTCACGTAACGATCCCCGCTCCGGCCTTACATCCGTCCCAGTCAGGACCCCCGGATGCCGCTTCACGTAACGATCCCCGCTCCGGCCTTACATCCGTCCCAGTCAGGACCCCCGGATGCCGCTTCACGTCACGATCCCCGCTCCGGCCTTACATCCGTCCCAGTCAGGACCCCCGGATGCCGCTTCACGTCACGATCCCCGCTCCGGCCTTACATCCCTCGCAGTCAGGAACCCCGGATGCCGCTTCACGTCACGATCCCCGCTCCGGCCTTACATCCCTCGCAGTCAGGAACCCCGGATGCCGCTTCACGTCACGATCCCTGCTCCGGCCTTACATCCCTCGCAGTCAGGAACCCCGGATGCCGCTTCACGTCACGATCCCCGCTCCGGCCTTACATCCCTCGCAGTCAGGAACCCCGGATGCCGCTTCACGTCACGATCCCCGCTCCGGCCTTACATCCCTCCCAGTCAGGAACCCCGGATGCCGCTTCACGTCACGATCCCCGCTCCGGCCTTACATCCGTCCCAGTCAGGAACCCCGGATGCCGCTTCACGTCACGATCCCCGCTCCGGCCTTACATCCCTCGCAGTCAGGAACCCCGGATGCCGCTTCACGTCACGATCCCCGCTCCGGCCTTACATCCGTCCCAGTCAGGACCCCCGGATGCCGCTTCACGTCACGATCCCCGCTCCGGCCTTACATCCGTCCCAGTCAGGAACTCCGGATGCCGCTTCACGTCACGATCCCCGCTCCGGCCTTACATCCGTCCCAGTCAGGAACCCCGGATGCCGCTTCACGTCACGATCCCCGCTCCGGCCTTACATCCGTCCCAGTCAGGAACCCCGGATGCCGCTTCACGTCACGATCCCCGCTCCGGCCTTACATCCTTCCCAGTCAGGAACCCCCGATGCCGCTTCACGTCACGATCCCCGCTCCGGCCTTACATCATTCCCAGTCAGGAACCCCGGATGCCGCTTCACGTCACGATCCCCGCTCCGGCCTTACATCCTTCCCAGTCAGGAACCCCGGATGCCGCTTCACGTCACGATCCCCGCTCCGGCCTTACATCCGACCCAGTCAGGAACCCCGGATGCCGCTTCACGTCACGATCCCCGCTCCGGCCTTACATCCGACCCAGTCAGGAACCCCGGATGCCGCTTCACGTCACGATCCCCGCTCCGGCCTTACATCCCTCGCAGTCAGGAACCCCGGATGCCGCTTCACGTCACGATCCCCGCTCCGGCCTTACATCCCTCGCAGTCAGGAACCCCGGATGCCGCTTCTCGTAACGATCCCCGCTCCGGCCTTACATCCCTCGCAGTCAGGAACCCCGGATGCCGCTTCACGTCACGATCCCCGCTCCGGCCTTACATCCGTCCCAGTCAGGAACCCCGGATGCCGCTTCACGTAACGATCCCCGCTCCGGCCTTACATCCGTCCCAGTCAGGACCCCCGGATGCCGCTTCACGTCACGATCCCCGCTCCGGCCTTACATCCGTCCCAGTCAGGACCACCGGATGCCGCTTCACGTCACGATCCCAGCTCCGGCCTTACATCCGTCCCAGTCAGGACCCCCGGATGCCGCTTCACGTCACGATCCCCGCTCCGGCCTTACATCCGTCCCAGTCAGGACCCCCGGATGCCGCTTCACGTCACGATCCCCGCTCCGGCCTTACATCCGTCCCAGTCAGGACCCCCGGATGCCGCTTCACGTCACGATCCCAGCTCCGGCCTTACATCCGTCCCAGTCAGGAACCCCGGATGCCGCTTCACGTCACGATCCCCGCTCCGGCCTTACATCCCTCGCAGTCAGGAACCCCGGATGCCGCTTCACGTCACGATCCCCGCTCCGGCCTTACATCCCTCGCAGTCAGGAACCCCGGATGCCGCTTCACGTCACGATCCCCGCTCCGGCCTTACATCCCTCCCAGTCAGGAACCCCGGATGCCGCTTCACGTCACGATCTCCGCTCCGGCCTTACATCCGTCCCAGTCAGGAAACCCGGATGCCGCTTCACTTCACGATCCCCGCTCCGGCCTTACATCCGTCCCAGTCAGGATCCCCGGATGCCGCTTCACGTCACGATCCCCGCTCCGGCCTTACATCCGTCCCAGTCAGGAACCCCGGATGCCGCTTCACGTCACGATCCCCGCTCCGGCCTTACATCCGTCCCAGTCAGGATCCCCGGATGCCGCTTCACGTCACGATCCCCGCTCCGGCCTTACATCCGTCCCAGTCAGGAACCCCGGATGCCGCTTCACGTCACGATCCCCGCTCCGGCCTTACATCCGTCCCAGTCAGGAACCCCGGATGCCGCTTCACGTCACGATCCCCGCTCCGGCCTTACATCCTTCCCAGTCAGGAACCCCGGATGCCGCTTCACGTCACGATCCCCGCTCCGGCCTTACATCCGTCCCAGTCAGGAACTCCGGATGCCGCTTCACGTCACGATCCCCGCTCCGGCCTTACATCCGTCCCAGTCAGGAACCCCGGATGCCGCTTCACGTCACGATCCCCGCTCCGGCCTTACATCCGTCCCAGTCAGGAACCCCGGATGCCGCTTCACGTCACGATCCCCGCTCCGGCCTTACATCCGTCCCAGTCAGGAACCCCGGATGCCGCTTCACGTCACGATCCCCGCTCCGGCCTTACATCCTTCCCAGTCAGGAACCCCCGATGCCGCTTCACGTCACGATCCCCGCTCCGGCCTTACATCCTTCCCAGTCAGGAACCCCGGATGCCGCTTCACGTCACGATCCCCGCTCCGGCCTTACATCCTTCCCAGTCAGGATCCCCGGATGCCGCTTCACGTCACGATCCCCGCTCCGGCCTTACATCCGACCCAGTCAGGAACCCCGGATGCCGCTTCACGTCACGATCCCCGCTCCGGCCTTACATCCCTCGCAGTCAGGAACCCCGGATGCCGCTTCACGTCACGATCCCCGCTCCGGCCTTACATCCGTCCAAGTCAGGTACCCCGGATGCCGCTTCACGTCACGATCCCCGCTCCGGCCTTACATCCGTCCCAGTCAGGAACCCCGGATGCCGCTTCACGTCACGATCCCCGCTCCGGCCTTCAGGAACTCCGGATGCCGCTTCACGTCACGATCCCCGCTCCGGCCTTACATCCCTCGCAGTCAGGAACCCCGGATGCCGCTTCACGTCACGATCCCCGCTCCGGCCTTACATCCCCCGCAGTCAGGATCCCCGGATGCCGCTTCACGTCACGATCCCCGCTCCGGCCTTACATCCGTCCCAGTCAGGATCCCCGGATGCCGCTTCACGTCACGATCCCCGCTCCGGCCTTACATCCGTCCCAGTCAGGAACCCCGGATGCCGCTTCACGTCACGATCCCCGCTCCGGCCTTACATCCTTCCCAGTCAGGAACCCCGGATGCCGCTTCACGTCACGATCCCCGCTCCGGCCTTACATCCGTCCCAGTCAGGAACCCCGGATGCCGCTTCACGTCACGATCCCGCTCCGGCCTTACATCCTTCCCAGTCAGGAACCCCGGATGCCGCTTCACGTCACGATCCCCGCTCCGGCCTTACATCCTTCCCAGTCAGGAACCCCGGATGCCGCTTCACGTCACGATCCCCGCTCCGGCCTTACATCGGTCCAAGTCAGGAACCCCGGATGCCGCTTCACGTCACGATCCCCGCTCCGGCCTTACATCCGTCCCAGTCAGGAACCCCGGATGCCACTTCACGTCACGATCCCCGCTCCGGCCTTACATCCGTCCCAGTCAGGAACCCCGGATGCCGCTTCACGTCACGATCCCCGCTCCGGCCTTACATCCGTCCAATTCAGGATCCCCGGATGCCGCTTCACGTCACGATCCCCGCTCCGGCCTTACATCCTTCCAAGTCAGGATCCCCGGATGCCGCTTCACGTCACGATCCCCGCTCCGGCCTTCCATCGGTCCAAGTCAGGAACCCCGGATGCCGCTTCACGTCACGATCCCCGCTCCGGCCTTCCATCGGTCCAAGTCAGGAACCCCGGATGCCGCTTCACGTCACGATCCCCGCTCCGGCCTTACATCCGTCCCAGTCAGGAACCCCGGATGCCGCTTCACGTCACGATCCCCGCTCCGGCCTTACATCCGTCCAATTCAGGATCCCCGGATGCCGCTTCACGTCACGATCCCCGCTCCGGCCTTACATCCTTCCAATTCAGGATCCCCGGATGCCGCTTCACGTCACGATCCCCGCTCCGGCCTTACATCCTTCCAAGTCAGGATCCCCGGATGCCGCTTCACGTCACGATCCCCGCTCCGGCCTTACATCCTTCCAAGTCAGGATCCCCGGATGCCGCTTCACGTCACGATCCCCGCTCCGGCCTTACATCCTTCCAAGTCAGGATCCCCGGATGCCGCTTCACGTCACGATCCCCGCTCCGGCCTTACATCCTTCCAAGTCAGGAACCCCGGATGCCGCTTCACGTCACGATCCCCGCTCCGGCCTTACATCCCTCCCAGTCAGGAACGCCGGATGCCGCTTCACGTCACGATCCCCGCTCCGGCCTTACATCCCTCCCAGTCAGGAACCCCTGATGCCGCTTCACGTCACGATCCCCGCTCCGGCCTTACATCCCTCCCAGTCAGGAACCCCGGATGCCGCTTCACGTCACGATCCCCGCTCCGGCCTTACATCCGTCCCAGTCAGGAACCCCGGATTCCGCTTCACGTCACGATCCCCGCTCCGGCCTTACATCCGTCCCAGTCAGGAACCCCGGATGCCGCTTCACGTCACGATCCCCGCTCCGGCCTTACATCCGTCCCAGTCAGGAACCCCGGATGCCGCTTCACGTCACGATCCCCGCTCCGGCCTTACATCCGTCCCAGTCAGGAACGCCCGATGCCGCTTCACGTCACGATCCCCGCTCCGGCCTTACATCCGTCCCAGTCAGGATCCCCGGATGCCGCTTCACGTCACGATCCCCGCTCCGGCCTTACATCCGTCCAAGTCAGGAACCCCGGAATCCGCTTCACGTCACGGGCACGAATCGTTTCCTACGTACCTACATAAAATTGGAAAACGATCAACTGACAAATGTGTTTGTGGCGAGAAAGGTAATGTTATTCATTATCTTTTTGGTAATTGCTCTCTGATGCCAATATTCTTCAAGTTTGACCTAAACCACACTCTCAGGTGGAATTTGAGAAAAGTTTTATTAAATGGCAAAAACGCTTCACGTCACGATCCCCGCTCCGGCCTTACATCCGTCCCAGTCAGGATCCCCGGATGCCGCTTCACGTCACGATCCCCGCTCCGGCCTTACATCCCTCGCAGTCAGGAACCCCGGATGCCGCTTCACGTCACGATCCCCGCTCCGGCCTTACATCCCTCCCAGTCAGGAACCCCGGATGCCGCTTCACGTCACGATCCCCGCTCCGGCCTTACATCCGTCCCAGTCAGGAACCCCGGATGCCGCTTCACTTCACGATCCCTGCTCCGGCCTTACATCCGTCCCAGTCAGGAACCCCGGATGCCGCTTCACGTCACGATCCCCGCTCCGGCCTTACATCCTTCCCAGTCAGGAACCCCCGATGCCGCTTCACGTCACGATCCCCGCTCCGGCCTTACATCCTTCCCAGTCAGGAACCCCGGATGCCGCTTTACGTCACGATCCCCGCTCCGGCCTTACATCCTTCCCAGTCAGGATCCCCGGATGCCGCTTCACGTCACGATCCCCGCTCCGGCCTTACATCCGACCCAGTCAGGAACCCCGGATGCCGCTTCACGTCACGATCCCCGCTCCGTCCAAGTCAGGAACCCCGGATGCCGCTTCACGTCACGATCCCCGCTCCGGCCTTACATCCTTCCAATTCAGGATCCCCGGATGCCGCTTCACGTCACGATCCCCGCTCCGGCCTTACATCCTTCCAAGTCAGGATCCCCGGATGCCGCTTCACGTCACGATCCCCGCTCCGGCCTTACATCCTTCCAAGTCAGGATCCCCGGATGCCGCTTCACGTCACGATCCCCGCTCCGGCCTTACATCCTTCCAAGTCAGGATCCCCGGATGCCGCTTCACGTCACGATCCCCGCTCCGGCCTTACATCCTTCCAAGTCAGGAACGCCGGATGCCGCTTCACGTCACGATCCCCGCTCCGGCCTTACATCCCTCCCAGTCAGGAACACCGGATGCCGCTTCACGTCACGATCCCCGCTCCGGCCTTACATCCCTCCCAGTCAGGAACCCCTGATGCCGCTTCACGTCACGATCCCCGCTCCGGCCTTACATCCCTCCCAGTCAGGAACCCCGGATGCCGCTTCACGTCACGATCCCCGCTCCGGCCTTACATCCGTCCCAGTCAGGAACCCCGGATTCCGCTTCACGTCACGATCCCCGCTCCGGCCTTACATCCGTCCCAGTCAGGAACCCCGGATGCCGCTTCACGTCACGATCCCCGCTCCGGCCTTACATCCGTCCCAGTCAGGAACCCCGGATGCCGCTTCATGTCACGATCCCCGCTCCGGCCTTACATCCGTCCCAGTCAGGAACGCCCGATGCCGCTTCACGTCACGATCCCCGCTCCGGCCTTACATCCGTCCCAGTCAGGATCCCCGGATGCCGCTTCACGTCACGATCCCCGCTCCGGCCTTACATCCGTCCAAGTCAGGAACCCCGGAATCCGCTTCACGTCACGGGCACGAATCGTTTCCTACGTACCTACATAAAATTGGAAAACGATCAACTTACAAATGTGTTTGTGGCGAGAAAGGTAATGTTATTCATTATCTTTTTGGTAATTGCTCTCTGATGCCAATATTCTTCAAGTTTGACCTAAACCACACTCTCAGGTGGAATTTGAGAAAAGTTTTATTAAATGGCAAAAATTATCATAGATTGTGTTGCATTTACAATATTTTGAAAGCAAACTATTCGTTCATCCAGTACAAGTTCTGAACATGAATGCTAGAACGTGTTGGAGTCATTGTTGCTTGTAGTTTAGTGTTTCCTGGACTACGTATCTTAGGATCTAATGATCTTTGATATTCCGGCTCGGGGATCGCTCGCTGAACTTTTATACAAACACATGTTATGCGTTTGTGACGAACTACATATATTTAACATTGTAGTGGATTTCGACCATTCTGGACAAGAGTCACTTCTGAAAATTGTAAGTGATTATAAAGTTGTAACTGCGGTTTTTTGTTTTGTTTTAGTCTTTATTCATGTGCGTACTTTTTAGTTTTTAGTGTTTATTGGTACTTATTTTTAGTAGTCTCAGCTGACAAATATTTTGACTGCTTGAGATAAGTCAATTGTTTCTTGTGCCATTGTTGAGTACAGTCTTATTGTTATTTTGTAATGTTTTGCTTTAAAGACGCATATTGTTACATCATCTTAAACATGTTAACACTTCTGAACATTTACTGCATAACATATGGACAAAATGCCAAAAATGTAACACTTCGAAATCATATTCTGTACGCTATCCTGTTCGCTCACACAGACATGACACCGTCAACGTGTCAACACCAAAAACAGGGTCTGGTAACCTAAAAACGTAAAAACAATCATATGCCCTCATACATCCGTACATAAAGTGTCAATCACGTAGACATGATACCAACAAGATGCAAATACGAAAAATGTATCTGGGGATCTAAAGAAGTAAAACAATTCATATGCAAGTATACATGGACACATAAAGTGTGCAGTTAATATAAAAAATACTGACAAAATACTGACATTCAGATACTTACATATTTTTAACAGAACGTCTAAATTTTTTTAATGCTATTATTTTAAAAATTACAAATATATGAAATGAAACGAACCTTTCAAGAGGAATTTTTCATCCACCTTACATGTCTTACTGTTAAAGTCACTTCTTTCTTGAACCATTGTTAAGTCCATTGTGATTGTTGTATTGTTTTGTTGCGTGTTACAGACAAATATTGTTACATCAACATTCTAAACAATGTTAACACTTCTGAAGATTTCCTGCGTAATGCCAAAACTTATTATAGCGAAATCATACTTTGGACACTACCCTGTTCACTCAGACATGACCACATCAACATGTAAGCACCAAAAACGAGATCTGGAGTCATTGTAAAAATACTGACAACGTCATCATAGACACTCAAAGTGCCGAAATTAATTTACTAATATTTCCATAGTGCGCGTTTATTTTATCATGAAATAATTTTACATTCTGTATACGTGTATGGAAAATAATGAAAAGGTTTCTTATAAATTTATTATATTAACAGAACGTCTAACACTCTTTAATGCTATCTGACATCTTAAAAATTAAACATACATGAAATGAAATGAACCATTCAGTAGGAGTTTTGTTTTTCCAACTTACATGTCTGACCCTCAGTTCTCAACTGACAAATATTTTGACTGTTTGAGAGAAGTCGCTTGTTTCTTGTACCATTGTTGAGTGCAGTGTTGTTGCTATTTTGTAATGTTTTGCTTTACGGACAGATATTGTTACGTCATCATTATAAACAATGTTAACACTTCTGAACATTTACTGCGTGGCGAAACCATACCCTGTGCGCTATTCTGTTCGCTCACACAGATATGACACCGTCAACGTGTAAACACCAAAAACGAGATCTGGGGACCTCAAAACATAAAAAAATCATATACACTCAATTTATACATAAAGTGCCAATAACGCAGACATGACACTAACAACGTGTAAATACGAAAAACGCGATTTAGGGACGTAAAAACGTAAAACTATTCATATGCAGGCATACATGGACACATAAAGTGTGGAGTTAAACTAAAAATGCCAAAATATACAGATATTTATATAATGGCCTTTTATTATCATGGCAAATATTTACTTACACAGATATGTGTACGGAAAGTAATAAAGAATATGCTTATATATTTACTTAATTTTAACAGAACCGTCTAAACTTTTTTATAATATAAATTTAATAAAAAATTACAAATATATGAAATGAAACGAACCTATCAGGAGGTCATTCACCTACATGTCTTTCTGTCAGTCTCCAACTCACAAATATTTTGACTGTCTGAAAGGAAGTCATTTCTTTCTTGAACCATTGTTAAGTCCATAGTGATTGTTATTTTGTTTTGTTGCGTGTTACAGACAAATATTGTTACATCATCATTCTAAACAATGTTAATACTTCTGAAGATTTCCTGCGTAAGATACTGACAAAATGCCAAAACTTTATTATTGCGAAATCATACTTTGGGTATTACTCTGTTCACTTAATCCCTTCGGGACCGGCGGCTTTTACACAAAGTTTATTCGGTTGGCACCATTTTTTTTTTTAAAAAGCTACCTTTACTTAAACTATCACAAAAATTCTCTAATTAGAGAAAGCAAATACTATTTTTTTTTTACTGGTGCCTAAAACAAATTCTGTATGCTCTTTTTGAGGGTGCATATATGCACCCATGGTCCCGAATGGGTTAAACAGACATGACCCCATCAACATGTAAGCACCAAAAACGAGATCTGGGGACCTTAAATCATGAGAGAAATCCATATGGACGCATATGATAAAGTGTGGAGTCATTGTAAAAATTCTGAGAACGGCATCAGAGACACTCAAAGCTCCAAATTTACTGATATTTAAATAATGGGTTTTTATTTTATCATGAAATAATTTTAAATTCTATATACGTGTATGGAAAATAATAAGAATGATTCTTATATATTTATTATTTTAACAGAACGTCTAACACTCTTTAATGCTATCTGACATCTTAAAAATTAAACATATATGAAATAAAATGAACCAATCAGTAGGAGTTTTGTTTTTCCAACTTACATGTCTGACCCTCAGTTCTCAACTGACAAATATTTTGACTGTTTGAGAGAAGTCACTTGTTTCTTGTACCATTGTTGAGTGCAGTGTTGTTGCTATTTTGTAACGTTTTGCTTTACAGACAGATATTGTTACGTCATCATTATAAACAATGTTAACACTTCTTGAACATATACTGCGTAAGATATGGACAAAATGCCAAAAACGTAACACGGCGAAATCATACTCTGTACGCTATCTTGTTCGCACACACAGACATGACACCGCCAATGCGTAAACACAAAAGACGAGATCTGGGAACCTAAAAACGTGAAAAAAATCATATGCTCTCATACATCCATACATAAAGTGTCAATCACGCAGACATGACACCAACAAGATGTAAATACCAGAAATGGATCTGGAGACCTAAGGACGTAAAACAATTCATATACAGGTATACATGGACACATAAAGTGTGGAGTTATATTATAAAAATACCGACCACTGTTTCAGATGAACTAAAAATGCCAAAATATACAGATATTTATATAATGGCCTTTTATTATCATGACAAATATTTACTTACACAAATATGTGTACGGAAAGTAACAAAAAATATGCTTATATATTTACTTAATTTTAACAGAACCGTCTAAACTTTTTTATAATATAAATTTAATAAAAAATTACAAATATATGAAATGAAACGAACCTATCAGGAGGTCATTCACCTTACATGTCTTATTGTCAGTCTCCAACTCACAAATATTTTGACTGTCTGAAAGGAAGTCATTTCTTTCTTGAACCATTGTTAAGTCCATAGTGATTGTTATTTTGTTTTGTTGCGTGTTACAGATAAATATTGTTACATCATCATTCTAAACAATGTTAACACTTCGAAGATTTCCTGCGTAAGATATTGACAAAATGCCAAAATTTATTACAGCGAAATTAAACTTTGGGCACTACACTCGTAAAACTGTGCCTCTGATTTAATTTTGGTTTTGTTAAATTGGTTTTGTTTTTCCAACTTACATGTATGACTCTCAGTTCTCAACTGACAAATATTATGAGTGCTTGAGGTAAGTCACTTGTTTATTGTACCATTGTTGAGTACAGTGTTATTGTTATTTTGTAATGTTTTGCTTTACAGGCAGATATTGTTACATCATCTTTATAAACGATGTTAACACTTCTTGAACATTTACTGCGTAAGATATGGTAAAATGTGGCGAAACCATACTCTGCGCGCTATTCTGTTCGCTCACACAGATATGACACCCTCAACGTGTAAACACCAAAAACGAGATCTGGGGACCTCAAAACATTAAAAAAATCATATGCACTCATACATTCATACATAAAGTGCCAATAACGCAGATATGACACTAACAACGTGTAAATACGAAAAACGCGATCTAGGGACGTAAAACCGTAAAACTATACATATGCAGGCATACATGGACACATAAAGAGTGGAGTTATTTTAAAAATACTGACAACGGTTTCAGACAAGCTTAAAATTCCAAAATATACTAATATTTAAATAATGGTATTTTATCATGAAAAATATTTACTTACACAAGTATGTGTACGGAAAATAATAAAAAGGATGCTTATATATTTACTTATTTTTAACAGAACCTCTAAAAATGTTTAATGCTATCTGACATCTTAAAAATTACAAATATATGAAATGAAACGAACCTTTCAGGAAGAATTTTTTCATCCACGTTACATGTCTTACTGTCAGTCTGCAACTTGGAAAGTAACATGGAAAGATTACTGCAACAAGGTCACAGACACATATGGCTCCCAATATAAAAACGCTAGCAACAAAAGAACAGGTCGGGTAAAACTAGTCAACATTCTACCCCCAAATACAAAAGTAACCATTAAAGACACACTAACACATTTCCTGGACAACTTATACATAACAGACCAAAATATACCCCACACACTAACAAAGGCAAATAAAGAAAACAATGAACCAGCACCACCGGTAGTAACAAAGGCGGAATTAAACAGAATAATCAGAAACATTAAACAAAATAAAGCACCCGGATTCGACTTCATAGATTACAACCTAATTAAAAGAATTAATAATGCAACACCGCAACTACTACTGACACTCTTCAATACATGCCTAAGGTTAGAATACTTCCCAAAATCGTTTAAAGTAGGCATAATGGTACTGTTCCAAAAACCAGGTAAAGACCCAACAAATCCAAAAAGTTACAGGCCAATTTGCCTCTTACCAGCGCTTGGCAAAATGTTAGAACGCATAATACACGGTCGGATAAACTTCCACCTAAACAATAATAACTATTGGAGCAACAAACAGTATGGTTTCAAACAGGGGATCTCAACAGAACACGCATTAGATAACTTAATCAACACAATAAAAGAAGATAAAACTATCCTGCGCCGTCAGGAGCCCACGGGGGTCGCCGACGCGCGTAAACGACCATCGCACACAAGCCTCTGAAGGGCTTTTAACGCACCAGGGCTTTGTCTCGCCCGGTGCTGCGATCGGCCTGAGGCCGCTCCCCATTGCGGACTCCCAGGTCATTTTACCAAGGTTGGTGACATAGGTCGTCACGGTAGTAACCCCACACTTCGGAGGAAACTTCCGCAGAGACGGAACCTTGATGAACCGCCATGGAACCCCCGACGACTTCGTTCGCGAGACCCCATAGGGGGATACGGTCGCTAGGTGATATGTCGAGCTACCACGACGGCTCTTGCTTTACCACAGCTCGAGGGGTGTGAGCAACCTACAGAGGTTGTCACGTTCCCTTTTGCAGTGGATCCTGAAAGGGAAAGGATTAGTACAACAACATATAAACTCTAAATTTACAACTACAACAACAATCATGCTTAAACATTTTAAACATTAACAACAAACTTTAACTACAACAACATGTATATACACAACTGTGACTAGCCCATTTATCACAGACAACTGCCGGCTTATGAGACGAATCTCAAGCCTGCGTACTTATTGCACCATTACCTCTACCTCTACGTCCTGCGCCGTGGGGACCACGGGCATTTCGCAGTGCGTTCAAGTGTGGGCGTGGAAGAGCTCGGTGATTTCGGCCTGCTCTTTGGCGACCAAGGTTGCGATCTAATGTACGCATAAGGAGTCGGTGAATGATCAACCTGACACCCTTTCTGGCGTAGCCGCACAGGCAGAGATCGCGCGGCGTTCGCGTCCGAAAGTCACGAGGAAAGTACTTTTCCCGCACAGACTTCCAGAGCTCGCACCGAAAGAGCACATGGCTGATGTCACACACCTCAACCCCACAAAAACATGTAGAGTCGTGGTGAAAGAATCGAGCCTGGTGGTCGCCAAAGGTGCCGTGTCCCGTGAAGACCTGATTAATGAAGAAATCGCCCTGCAGTCGACGGATGCCGACGCGTGGGAAAGATTCATAGGTCTTGTGCCCGGTCCCAGATTGGTCCCATCTCTCTTGCCACTCGGACAAGGCACGTCCAAAGAGGTCTTTTTTGGCTTGGCGGCGCGTGACTGGAATCACTACATCGACGTCTTGTCGAGCAGTGGCTTCTTTTGCCAACTTGTCCGCCCTTTCGTTAAAGATGTGACCAACATGGGCCCGGACCCAATGCAGATGAACCTCAATTCCTGTTGTTTTAATCAGATCCCGAATCTCGGCAATGGCCTTGTGCTGAGGCACAAGTCCGTGAAGCGCTTGGAGCGCCGATCTCGAGTCTGAGAAGACGTCGAGCTCTCCGAGACCTCTCCTGTGGGCATGGGTGATTGCTTCTTTGATCGCATGGACCTCCGCTGCAAACACTTCCGCCCCGTCGGAGAGACGGAACTGGCTCTCCGCAAGTACTTGGTTCTCTGACACTGCAAGGAACGCACAGCCTACTGTGGTGTTCTCTTGCTTGGATCCGTCCGTGTAGTACGAACACGAAGTCCGCGGCTCCAAATCCGCGGTCCAACGGACTCTCCAGAGATCCTCAAGTCTGGGAGTGGGCCTCCAGAGGTCGACTGTCTCGGAGTCTAGTCCGGTACCGTCAACGCTCTTCTTCCATCGGACAAGGGCCGTGTAGTCCCTTTCCAGCCCCGCACGCAAGTCGAGGGGAAGAACCCCTGACAAGACGTGAAGAGCATCCGTGGAGGTTGTCGCGTAACATTTTGTTACGCAAAGGAGTAGGCTCCTTTGCATGCTAAGCAACCTGTTTGCAACCACTACCTTCTTTGAGTAATACCAAATAGATGCCGCGTAAAGAATGATTCTTTCCGCTATGATAGAGTAGAGCATCTTTCTAACTTTCGGTCTCAGACCCCATGTGGCTCCTGAGAGACGGTTCATTTTATTCAACACCTTAAATGCCTTTTCCTGGGTGGCGGCCAGGTGCGGCATCCAACTTAGGTGGTGGTCGATTATGAGACCCAGGTACAAAATCTGCCATTTAAAGCCGATTTTGTTTCCTTCCATGAGGATAGGAATAGATGGGGCGTGTTTTAGTTTGCCCATGGGTTTCATAACCGTGTAGCCGCATTTCTCAAAGCTGAATGTGAGGCTGCATTCCGTCGCCCAGGCGTGGATCCTTGAGAGGACCGGTCCCAGCAACGGCGCGAACCCCATAGCAGCTCTTCGTCTTGCGGCCACAAAGACGTCATCGGCGAAGACCACAACAACATAGGCCTCGTCTTCATCGTCTGGCAACCGTCTCAACAGGAACTCTATTACCACGAGCCAGAGGTATGGTCCGAGACACGATCCTTGGGGTACTCCTACGTTAAAGTAGTGGTCCCCGTCATCTGATTGGATGATAGATCTATCCCACAAATAGTCTTCTATCAATCCAAGGAGCCATGGTTCGACGCCCAATTCTTCCAGAAATCTGAGAATGTCTGTTCGTCGAACACTATTGAATGCTGACTTGATATCAAGCGTGAGAAGACACGTGAATTCTCCACGACTCTTTGAGGTAGCTATGTAATCCATCACTCGATGGAGAGCGTCGACCGTACTGACCTTCTTGCGAAAGCCGTACTGCCTTGCGTCGATCAGGCGATTGGACTCCAAATATAGTACCAGCCGAGTTGCGCACATTTTATCTAGAACCTTCCCGAAGGCCGGTAAAAGACAAATAGGGCGGTAGGTCGCTGGGTCACTACGCTCCTTCCCGGGTTTAGGAAAAAACACAGCAATGGCCCGCTTCCATGTCCGCGGAAAACAAGTCTCTCTCAGACAGTGGTTGTACATGGACAACAGCCACTGAGGGTGGTGTTTCAAGACCGCTCGGACGATCGCGAGACTGAATCCGTCATGACCAGGCGCCTTGTCAGGCGGCAGCGATTCCACTGCAAATTCAAGTTCATGGATTGAAAACAGAGTCGGTTCGTCGGTCTTACTGCATGCGACCTGGGAAACGTCATCAGCTGATAGGAAGTGGTGTCTTGTAAGTGCGGCCTGGGATTCCTCCCAAGTCGAGACTACCTGTCCGGATGGAAGCACAAGCATTTCTTGGGCTTCCCTTCGCCACTTACCTCGCACCACCTCAACTACCTGGCCTAGTTTGTCCGTACTAAGTCCTTCAGAAATAAATCTTCTGAACGAAGCACGTTTTGCGTACAGGATCGCCTTCATGTACTCTGCCCGCTTACGCTTATAGAGAGATCCAAGTCTCCCCCGCTCCGCCGGCTCCAGCGTTCGCTGGTAGAGTCGACGTAGCGCACGCAACCGATTTCGCTGGCTGGCCAGCTGATCTGACCACCAAAACGCTTCACGACGCACTGCCGGTCGGCGCTTTTTGCGTTCAAGACATAGCCGACTCAAAGTCGACATCAAGTATTCGACTCCCTCATCAGGGGCTGCAAACTCGTACCGAATCAGATCTGCCGCCTGCAGATCGCGGGAGAATGCGCCCCAGTCCAAGTCCCTCTTATACCAGCGACGGCTGACATCTCTCGGGAGGCGATTGGCTGGTTTGCCCTGATAATCCCACATCATGATTCGGTGGTCGCTTAGCGACGGGACCTCGGATATCCTCCAGTCGGTAATGCGGTTTGCGCAAAACCGGACCAACAGGATGTCGATCCACCCCTCACCCTGAGAACCAGAGAAGGAGGACGAGCTATCCGGGTCATTGACAAACTCCAGGTTTGCGTTCATTGCGAGTGCGATGACATCTCGCCCTCGCGGATATGTCGGCCGTTGCCCCCAGATCGTTGACTTAGCGTTAAAGTCACCCACTAGAACGACATTGTCGTTCGGGTAGGTTCCTAAAAGGGTCGTCAACGGTACGAGCACAAGGTCAATGTCTTGGGAAGGAGCGCAGTAACATGTTATCACTAGCGCATCTTTCCCTGACCACCTGCAGCGGATTGCCACCACGTCAGAAAGCCTTAGGACGGAGACGAAGTGAATGCGCTTGCTCACCCAGAGGGCCGCCCGGAAGCGGTTCCCTGCTGAGTGAACTTGCACGTAGCCCTCGGGGGTGCCGCTAACAGAACCTTCGGCGACATGCGGTTCGTTCAACGAGACCACATCCAAACCCAGGGAGATCGTATCACGACTAAGTTGATCCATACAAGCGATTGCCTTATGAGAATTCAGATGGGCAAAATGAATTTTACTCTCCATCTTGGATCCTTTTGATTCGCTCGAACTCCAACTGGTGGATGTGGCACTCTTTGGAACCTGCCGCGTGAGTGGTCGACAATTTCTCGTCTTCCGTTCTGCGCAAATTCCTAAAGCTACAATTAGGGCACTTCGGTAGAAGAGTGCAGCCTATCGTCTCGTGTCCTTTGGCCCCACATCTCCCGCAAAGGGACGCTCTGTGACAAACTGAACGTGTGTGGCCGTACCTCCAACAACTATAGCAAACCAACGGACGTCGGTTCGGTCGGAACACCGCTTGACCCCAGCCAACTTGCAGTGAACGCAGCCCTTTCAAGCGCTGATACGAAACTTCGTCTACTGAGAGGACAGCGTTGCGGCCTCTCGCGCTGGCGAAACAGGTTCGCAGCTCAAGAGTTGAATCTTTGAGGGATTCATTTTGTTCTTGAAGTGCAACAACTATCCATTCCTCTGGCAGACTTGGATCGACCCCAAAAATGATTATTTCAGGGGTACGCCGTCTGGGCTTTGTTACTGCTAGATCCTTCACAAGCTCTGTTTTCTCCAGTGCGCTTTCCAGCTTCGCGAGGTCTTCCGCGGATTGAGCATGGAAGGCTATTCCGCCTCCCGAGATTGGTCTATTGCTCCTGATGGAAATCCTGGAGCTCACTGGGTCTACTTTGCTTGCTACTAGTTTGAGCGTCTCAGCGGAAGAAGCTACGACTTGTTCGCCTGTCCCCTTTGGGCGAACGAAGAGAATGAATTCCTCTTTCGGCGGGGTCTTTGTCGAGGACTTAGACCCCTGCCGCTGACCTTGGGCCGCCATTTTCCCAGGTCGTTGTCGGGCAGAATGTGTCGGAACTCTGTCAGCCTTTCGGCCATCTTTCGGGTATCCCTGTTGTTCCGACTTCTGCAGCTTCTTCCTCGACTTTTTAACGACTGTTGTCCAAGGTTCTTCTCCCTTTTGAGGAGTTTCACCTTTTGGACGTGCGTTCAAGGTTGGGTCCGTCTTTTCAGAAGTCAGCTTGTCCTTTCGGTTCTTCACTTTCGACTTCTTTCTTGACTTTCCCTGCTTGGAGGAAGAACGTTCCTTATCTGGGTGCTTCTTCTGACTCGTGTGGGTGTCTATGTCCTCCCTCTGAGTCTTCTTTTGCTTCCTCCTTTTGGGAGGACGCTTGGAAGTCTCTTCGGCGGGTGGACTGTCTTGCCCGGCCTTGTCAGTTTCTGCAACCCTAAGGACCTCTGGATCGTCCCTTGCTTTTCGAGCAGTCCTGCTTTTCCTCTGAGCCGCCTTGGTCTCTGCCCCCTGACGGGGGTTTTGTTCGGGCTGCTCGTTGGTCGGCAGGTCCGCTATCTTTGCAAGTTCTGAGGTCGAGACGTCTGCCGTATGCCCAAGTTCGTCCTCCTTCAGAGCCACCGTAGTCGCTACCTCTTCGAGGTTTTGTTCGGGTCGCTCGTCGGCAGGAGGGCACGTTGGGACGTCCGGCTGCCTCTCCGAGGAGTCTGCGGTTGACGTGTGCTCAAGTTCGCCCTCCTTCGGAACTGCCCTGGTCTCCGCCTTTTTTAGGCTTTGTTCGGGTCGTTCGTCGGCAGGTGGACACGTTGAGACGTCCGTCTTCCGCTTCTTCCTGTCCTTCCATTTTCGACGCAGCTTCCTCCTCCTTGGCTTACCAGTTTGGGTGGACTTGGCAGCCGTTTTTGGAAGATTTGTCTGCACCATTTTTGACTTCGTGTCTGAGAACGAGTTCTTTGACACTAATGTCTCTCCAAGCGTTGGTACCGCCTCCGTCCGGGCGAGACGATCTGACATACGGCGGACGTCCCTCGTACGATGTGGCGTTGTGCCCACACCAACGTCGCAACCGTCAGGTTGTGTCTCTCCCTTCTGTGAGGTTTTCCCGTGGAGGAAACAGAGCCAACTGTGCTGCCTCGAGACATACTCCATAAATGGCGTAATGAGCTCCGTGTAACTCTGTCTCTTAGCTGCCGTTAGGTTTCTGTCCTTACCCATCCTCCCGAGGATCTCTGTCAATGCGACGTGAGAATCCTCGACGAAAACAGCCGAGAACTCAACCATATCTGCAGTAGATAAACTGGCTGAGTCGATTCTGCTTTCGGTTTGACATCCTGCATCTACCGAGGTAGACGCTGGGAGGTCGGGGCTCGTGCTCCTGCTGTCGCATGAGACGACGCTTGGGCTCGAGCTTTCGCCGTCTCCCTTGTTTGCAGCGCTGGGCAATGGCGACTCGCACATCGCAAGCAGCAGCTGCTTTTGGTCTTCAATCTCGACCTGTGATTCAACATCGGGCATAGTGCCCTGAGCTGTTAAAACAGCTGTTTGTTCCGTCATATCCTTCAAGTTACAATCCATAGTCAAACCCTACTGACTTCCTTCTTTCAGGTGACCTTGCAGAATAGGACAGGTTCTGCAAGCGACAAAGTTCTGTTTTAGCTCTGACGTAGCTTTCGGAAACCTACTCAGAGTCCGCTGGGTGCAGCGACGTCGACACACAGACTCTTTGTCTAATCAAAGGAGAGCGATCAGAACACGGGAACAAAAAATTTCGAAACCAAAAATGGTCTCGAATCTCTTCGCACCGTGCAAAAACCCCAAACAGGTCGGATGAGCCGTCACCGAGAGTTCGGTGATTCGCCACCCGGTCGAACCCGTCCGGAGATCTGGTCGATCAAAATGAACCCTTCAGCTCTTGATTCTGAATATTCACTAGTATTCAGAAAGAACGCCGGGCCCTTGAACGACCCCAATCGCTTTGTGTTTTTCTTAGCTTTAAAACGCACTTATCCGCACAAATTCGCTAAGGACACGGCTCCCTTGACCCTGAATGATTTCGCACCCAGATAAAAGAAGATAAAACAAACAAATACCAAACACTCCTAATAGCCATGGATATCAAAGGGGCCTTCGACAACATACGCTGGCCAATATTAATTAATAATATTAAGCAATCTCCCTGTCCAGGGTACCTGGTAAACTGGATAGTGAGCTTCCTCCAACACAGGTACGTTTCACTAGAGGAAAACGGCATTAAAGTCACAAAGCAGACATTTGGCGGATGCCCCCAAGGAAGTTGTCTCGGCCCGCTCCTCTGGCTATTAATCGCAGACACAGCACTTAAAAGAAATTGGGGAAAACATGTTAGATTACAAGCCTTCGCAGACGATTTTATTATAATTCTAAGAGGCAGAACAAAGGATAAACTTAAGAGATTAGCAAACAAAATACTAAAGGAATTTAATGACTGGATAGAGGGGAATAACCTAACGCTGAACAGGGAAAAAACAGAACTATTATATCTTAACAGAGGACACACGGGAAACCTTCCAACAGAAAACACCAATGACATAGAGGGAATAGAACTCAACGGCCAGAGACTAAAAGTAAAAGAACAGATAAGATATTTGGGAGTCACACTGCACAAAAATCTAAACTGGATACCACACTGTCAAACACAAACAAATAAGGTACGAGCAAACTTCACAAACTTAGCACATATGGTAGCAAAGGGTTGGGGACTAAAAGCAAATATACTAAAAATCTGGTACACAACAGTAGTGGAAAAGACGCTAACCTACGCAGCACCGGTTTGGGGACACTGCCTCAGCAAAAGGTGCATACAGATATTGTCAAGCTGCCAGCGACATTTTGCACTGGCCATAGTCAGGGCCTATAGAACGGCCCCAACCTCGGCACTTCTGGTACTCTCAGGCCTGATTCCAATCCATCTTAAAGTCTACTACGAAGCAGCGTACGGCACAGTCTCAAGATTAAGGAAAAATGCAACAATACACAATGAAACTTTACACCACATCGAATACGACAAAAAAATAAACATATGGGAGAATCATCCAGCAGACACGATAGAACCTAGGATAGGGTACAAGACACAAGACACAACGATATACACGGACGGCTCTAAATTGGAATCAGGTGCTACAGGTTCGGCCTTTGTAGCATATAAAAATAATCAAAAGATAAAAACAGGGTCAGTGCCGTTAAGGAACAGCAACAGCGTCTTCCAGGCCGAACTACTGGCAATACAAGAAGCAGAAAAATGGGGCAACACCACGGGTGAGTCATATAGCATCCGCTCGGACTGCAAATCGGCCATCGAATCACTTAGTAAACCATTCAACGTAAACAAAACAGTAGACACAATCCAAAAACTAATAAAAGAAGCTAACAACAAATTTAAAATCAGCTGGGTTAAGGCGCATGTAGGTATCCAAGGAAACGAAGAGGCAGACATGTTAGCCAAAACCGCAGCTCTAAATGTAAACAACAAAAGCAAATACAACCTGACTAAACCAATCTCAAAACTTAAAAGAACACTAAAAGATATAACACTAAAACAATGGCAGTTCGAGTGGGACTATGGGGACACAGGTAGGGAAACACACAGGTACTTCCCAAAAGTAGATAAAAATAGACTAATAAGCGATTACCTGCTAGCACAGCTATACACAGCTCACGGAGCTTTTCCAGCATACCTACACAGGTTTAAGAAAGCGGACACACCGGACTGCGAATGCGGAACGGTGGGTTCACCAAAACATTACCTAATTCAATGTCCACTCACCCAAGCACACCACCTGGCACAAATAACAACAGACAACGAGAAATTATGGTATGAACAATTAGCGAAAAACAAACACGTACAAAACAAGGCAAAGACAGTAATCAGGTGGCTCCAAGAAAACTGCGACAGCATCACGACACTAATACAAAACAACACACAATAATATTTAGCACCCCAGCAGCAGTCGAAGGTGGAAGGTAACACAACGATAAAATGAATATGTATATGTGTTTATGTGTTATATGTTAAAAAAAAAAAAGGCCTAGGAGCAATCCAAAGCCAACAAAAAAATTATAAAATTGTCCATGGGTATTGTCCAATGGCAGTGTGCGGTAGTCGCACAACATCAGCTGCTTCCAAGGCCCGAAAAAGGAGCCCCGTAATCACAGAATTACCAGCACGACGTTCGTCACCAACGGATCAGCAAGTTGTGCATTATGACACAGTAAGAAGCTTATAATAGCCCCCGGCACTGTCTGTCCGTCCTAGTGTAAAAGGAAAAAAAAAGTGTTTATTTATGTGCTTATGTGTTATATGTTTAAAAAAAAAGGCCCAGGAGCAATCCAAAGCCACCAAAAAAAATATAAAATGTCTATGTGTTTTGTCCTAGTAGCAGTGTGCGGTACTCGCACAATATCAGCTGGCACCACGGCCCGAAACAAGAGCCCCGTAATCACAGTATTACCAGCACGACGCATGTCATCAACGGTCCAGCAAGTTGTGCACCATGACACAGTAAGAAGCTTATAATAGCCCCCGGCACTGTTTGTCCGTCCTTGTGTTAAAAAATATTATAAAAAGAAGGGGAAGAAGACAGATGAGAAAGAAGAAGAAGAAGAAGAAGAACTGGAAGGAAAGAGGTGATAAGTATAAAGGATAAGTATGGAAAGTAGACCGTGTACGTTAATGGGAGCTGGTGCACGTTAAATCTGTTCGTGGCTCTAATGTCCTCCAAGTTCTATATAAGCGCTACCTCTGGGGGTGCCAATCCAGATGCAGGTCTCTCATCTGGAATTGGTTCAAAATTAGGAGACTAGTTTCACAGTTATATGGATCATGTCAGCTATATAGAAATAAAAAGCTGCAAAACCGGGCTCTTGGGCCAAACCAACAACAACAACAACAACCCATTATGGTTTAGTCAGTTTACGGCAATAGTACATATTTTAAATTACAAATTGTTAATTATTTAACAACCTTTCATGGGCCCAATGGACGGGTAGCCAAGTCAATTAGCACAATAAAAGTAAATTAATTTCAATAATGTAGTTAAAGTGTAATTCAGAATAAGTTCAGTTTAAAATGTAACATTCTTCTCTTCCAGGTTCCCCTTGCAGTTCCTCGTGCTGCCGGTTGGGACGAGCCAATGGCCGGCCCCAACTGGTAGCACAAGGGTTTTTTTTTTAACAGCAGTTTTTTTATTCATTTTATTTTTGACTGTTCGCCTCTTTATTAGGTGCAATTGGACATTGTCCGCAAAAGCTACCGGACCCGCTCTAATGGGACAGCCCACGGAGCCAGTTTTTACCAGGTGGGGTACGGTAGAAAGGCGCAGTCCCGTCAGCCCCGCAGCGTTTTCGTCTGCCTTGCAACTCGGCCCAAAAATTTTCCCCGATGGTACGACTTATAGCTATTGGCTGATTATATTTTCATTTCAGTGGTTTCATTATCTATTTAGTTTCTTTATTTAGTTTCCCTCAAAATTCTCGACCCTTTTTCAAGCTAAGTTCAGTACCAACGTTTCGGCACTAAATTGTCCAGCCCCATTTCAACTGTCATGACGAGTACGTGGTGTGCGGCGTCAGATCTCAGAACATTTAAATTTAGGAGTGAACAACACAGAAAAATCCGGATTCAGTTGATTGGCCGAACTGGGTACTTGTCTTTGTGGACCGCCCCAATAGGTCGATCAGGCGAATTTCGCCCCAATGACCAGGCACTCAAACCCGTCAAACTGGGTCGAATCCCGTTAGGTAGGGGCCTGGTCAGTGGTCTCCAAGTTTTGAATGTACTAAACCATAAGTAGATTCTATAGAGTTACTTTATTGCTTTTTCATATGACGTTTCACAAAAATTTGAATAATGGGCTCCCTACTATTCCGAAAGAGACATTTGGGTTGCAGTATTTTGCTCAAAAAGAAAAGCATAAAAAAAGTCCTTCCGGCCTGTACCGGGAGGAAAAGGTAGCTTTCCTATATCTTCGTTTTAAAATTTTAGCAAATGTTACTCGAAAACAGCAAGCTAAAATGCAAAGAAACCGTTTACAAAAGATTCATTAATACTGAATTTCAATACGAAATTCGCCAAATTATTGAGCTATAGCCAAATTGGCATCATTTATGAAAACTTATTCTGGTCGGCAAATTTGGCAATACTTCGCCAAATGTTGCGAAGTTTGGCGAGAATTTGGCGCTAACGGATATGAATATATAGTTTTATGCGTATGATTGGGAAAATGATTACAACAATGAAAGAAAATAATTTGCGAGAAATTGCGTTCACTAAATCTCATAAATTAATCGTTGTTTTGTTGTAATGTGCTGTTTTGTTTCAAAATGTCAGCCACCCTAGAATTTCAAACTACTCTATCTCAGACATTTTTTAAGATAGAGGTAAAACAAAAAATGCTGTGGAATCCTTGTATCAAGGCCTAACACAAATAAAAAATAAATTTTAATTTTAAATTTTTTTGTATATTTATTTCAGTTTTAAAATTTTCAGTGGCCGCCATTTTGTTTCAAGATGGCGGACAAAGCTGGCCAACGAACTCGGTCGAGACATTGGTGAGCTTAATCTATATATATATAAATCAACATTTGAACGGAGGGTGGTTTTGGGGTCTGGGGGTCATGATCGGTGAAAATATATCGAAATTTTCCGGAATTGCTTTCTTCCGAATGGCTGCAATAGGTAGCTTTATACTTTTTTGTATTGAAAGCTACCTGATAATCTGCTTTAGCTAGGAATCTCATGATTAAAGCTATAAAACTACTAGTGAATTTATTATTCTTAGGAAAATCAAAAGGTTTTTTTACCTTTTCAATCTCAGTCAAATAAAACCTTTTTAATTCATCATGCATACTCTTGACATTAGTTGCAATATCTGTGACAAGGCTACTAATAAAACAGTTATATTCAGCTTTGCACTTCAATATTACTTCATGAGCAATTTTTATAAGGTTATATTCGGTGGTATGTAAATTTTCTACTGTATCAATAGGATCCAGAAGATACCAATTCCTGCTGCATTTGGTAACAATTGCACAAATAATAGGCTAATTGTGGACATTTTACCACCGATCTAAACTCAAGCAGATTGTCTGGACTTCAAGCACTTTACAATTTTTACTTTATTCTATCTTTACAAGAAGAAAGTATTGGATTCATGAAAATTTTCGACTTCCGTTTTTTTTTATTGGATTCATGAAAATTTTCGACTTCCGTTTTTTTTTATTGGATTCATGAAAATTTTCGACTTCCGGTTTTCGACGGATTTATACGTTTTAGAAGGTCTTGAACACGATTTGACTGTTTTTAGAAAATGTCTGTCTGTGAGTCTGTGAGTCTGTCTGTTTGTCTGTCTGTCTGTATGTGACACAAATTTTGTGGGCGCTCTATCTCAAGAACTAATCCTCGGAATTTAATAAAATTTTAGATTCAGTTAGTCCCTGATATAAATTGGTGCTGATTAGTTTTTGGTAAAAATCGCCGGCAGGTGGCGCTGCTATGCAGCATTTTTCGCGATTTCCGCAATAGCTCTATCTCAAGAACTAATGCTCGGAATTTAATAAAACTTTAGATTCAGTTAGTCTCTGATATAAATTGGTGCTGATTAGTTTTTGGTAAAAATCGCCCAACAGGTGCCGCTGCTATGCAGCATTTTGCAGGATTTACACGATTTTAGCGATAGTCATAGCTCAAGAAATATTGCACAGAATTTAATAAAACTTGAGTTTCAGTTAGACCCTGATATAAATTGGTGCTAATTATTTTTAGTGTATGTGAAACCTGTGTGAAATAGTAGAAAGTTTAGGATTGACACATCCGACTAGTTTTCTTTTTCCTGCTTATAAATATTATCTAAATTTATACTACCAATTTCTCTGCAGGTAAATGTAATGTAACCAGGATGTACTAGATTCATCATATTTTAAATTCACAATGAATAAAATCAATTAGATGGGAAATATTATCTATTTGTTACCACAAGAATTAACAAACTACTGTCCGAGAGAACAACATTCAAAATTCATTCAAAAATTGATCAGCTATAAACATCTGTCGATTGACAGTATTCGTTATCTTTATTTTGCTTTTCTGTGCTCTTACAACCTGTGACACAGCAAATGGATAAAACAATTGCAAGATATTTAAAAATAAATATAAATATTAATTTATCAAACATGTTACAACAATGTCATTTTAAATAGCGTCTAAGTGAAGCATATAATGGTAATAATGGCCTTTGTATAATGCCATATTAATAACCAAATGAATTTTGGGCCACTTTTGTTCTGGAAATGCCATCAGGATAACTTTTCGGTGATGAACACTTTTCTCCCTTACTTAGAAGAAAAAAAAAACAATATGTACAGATTGTGAGTATAAAATTTACAATTGAGAATTTTAAAAAGGTAGAGAGTTTATTTTTTCGGCCCTTTTTTTTTGGGGGGGGGGGGGAGATAATTTTAACCAAATAAATAGCAACATGTGGATTGTTTAAATTTTTATTATATTCTAAATCAAAGCAAAACTACATATTCCAAAAGAATAAAATTTTAATATTGATTTAAATCAATGATTTAAAAAAAATCAGAGTAATTTAAATCTTGATTTTAATAATGATTTTAATCAATCCGATTTAAATCGGCGTACCCTGGATACAATAATGAATATAGAACAAAAATTGCGATCGGAGCACCCCCTTTCGTCGAAATATTTCGAAATTCAACTCGGACCTGCAGGCTACAGTCAAAAACATATACAAAAAAATTGGTTCAATTATCTGCATAACTTCATACACTTTTCGAGATACAATAGTGCAAATGGAACAAAAATCGCGATCACAGCGTCTCTTTTCGTCGAAATATCCCCAAATTCAACTGGGACCAGCAGTCTATAGCAAAATCTTAGAAAAAAAATTTGGTTCAATTATCTGCATAACTTCATACACTTTTCGATGACACAATAGTGAAAATGGTGCAAAAATCACGATCACAGCGCCCCCCTTTCGTCGAAATATCTTAAAATTCAAGTGGGACTTGCTCGCCATATCCAAAAATATAGAAAAAAATTAAGACTTTCACAAAATAGACTTCAATGCACCAAATCGTGTTAACTAAAATACGCCATTTGGCAATGGATCCAATTACGGAAAACTACTTAATATGTTTAAGAATCTCCTCATTAGCAAACATATTGCAACTGATAAGCAAACGGATATGAAGCATAAACGCTTAAGTTGGTTAAGCGGTTTTTGTCAAGGAAGATGAAATACATAACAACAAAAAATATGCGAAATGCTACCATGATCGCAAAAGTTTTTGATTTGTCTATTAGAATATTCCGGTTTGGCGAAGGATTACGGAAAAAAATAAATTATGAATAAAAGTAACGTGTTATAGTGCTTAACATACATTTAAGGGAGACCAAACTGGTCGCCAGTGGCGGCTAGTCCATACATAAGGTGCCAGTCACGTAGACATGACACCAACAACGTGTAAATACGAAAAACGAGAACTGGGGACCTAAAAAGGTAAAACAATTCATATGCACGCATGCATCGACACATAAAGAGTGGAGTTATTTTAAAAATATTGGCAACGGTTTCAGACAAGCTTAAAATGTCAAAATATACTAATATTTAAATAATGGTATTTTATCATGAAAAATATTTACTTACACAAATATGTGTACGGAAAATAATAAAAAGGATGCTTATATATTTACTTATTTTTAACAGAACCTCTAAAAAATTTTAATACTATCTGACATCTTAAAAATTACAAATATATGAAATGAAACGAACCTTTCAGGAAGAATTTTTTCATCCACGTTACATGTCTTACTGTCAGTCTGCAACTGACGAATATTTTGACTGTCTGAAAGAAAGTCACTTCTTTCTTACCCCATTGTTGTGTCCATTATGGTTGCTATTTTGTTTTGTTCTGCCTTACATACAAATATTGTTACATCATCATTCTAAACAATGTTAACACTTCTGAAGATTTCTTGCGTAAGATACTGACAAAATGTCAAAACTTATTACAGCGAAATCATACTTTGGACATGCCCTGTTCACTCAAACAGGCATGATACCATCAACATGTAAGCACCAAAAACGAGATCTGGGGACCTAAACACGTAAAAAAATCATATGCACCTGTATATCCCCACATTAATAGTGGAGTCATTGAAATATACTGGCAAAAACTACAGGCAAATTAAACTGCCAAAATATACTAATATTTCCTTATGGACTTTTTTATAATGAATTACTATTACTTATCTATATGTGTACTTAAAATAATAAAACAAGCTTATACATTTGGTTATTTTTAACAGAACGTCTAACAATTTTTAATTCTGATTGATAATTTAAAAATTACAAGAAGTCGCTTTTTCCATTCTTTAGCAATCAATAATTAAAAAAGAGATTAGCGTAATAGTGCTGCTCTCTTTTTTTTTTTGGCAAAATATAATAATGTAATAATGTCTATTACATTATTAAGATAACATAATAATATAAAAATGTTTATTAATCTGCATACACGTACACAATTATACAATTATATTAGCACTAAGTCTTTACTGTAAATTATGTTTTATTTTTACTATATATTTTTACTATATACTATATACTTTTTTACTATACACTGTTAAAAAACAATTCATATGCACTCATACATCGACACATAAAGAGTGGAGTTATTATACAAATACTGACAACGGCTTCAGGCAAACTCAAAATGCCAAAATATACTGATATTTACATAATGGCTTTTTATTATCATGAAATATATTTACTTACACTATATGTGTACGTAAAATAATAGAAAGGATGCTTATATATTTACTTATTTTTAACAGAACCTCTAAAAATTTGTAATGCTATCTGACATCTTAAAAATTACAAACATATGAAATGAAACGAACCTTTCAGGAAGAATTTTTCCATTCACCTTACATGTCTTACTGTCAGTCTGCAACTGACGAATATTTTGACCGTCTGAATGAAGTCAATTCTTTCTTGTACCATTGTTGAGTCCATTGTGGTTGTTATTTTGCTTTATTTCGCCTTACAGACAAATATTGTTGCATCATCATTCTAAACATTGTTAACATTTCTGAATATTTTCTGTGCAAGATAATGACAGAATGCCAAAACTTATTATGGCGAAATCATACTTTGGGCGCTACCACGTTCATTCACTCAGACATGACACCATGAACGTGTAAGCACCAAAAACGAGATCTGGGGACCCAAAAACATGCTAGAAATTCATATGAACGCATACATCCAGACATAAAGTGTAGAGTCATTGTAAAAATACTGACAACGACATCAGAGACACTCAAAATTCCAAAATATACTAATATTTGCATAATGGATTCTTATTTTATCATGAAATAATTTTACATACACTGTGTATGGAAAATAATAACAAAAATCTTTATTTATTTACTCATTAATAACAGATCGTCGAATAATTTTTAATTCTATCTAATATCTTAAAAATTACAAATGAGGTGAAATGAAACGTACCCTTCATGAAGAATTTTTCCTTCCACAATACATGTTTGAATCTCAATCTCCAACTGACAAATATTTTGACCATCTGAAATAAGTCGCTTTTTCCTTGTTTTATTGTTGAGTCCAATGTGACTGTCATTTCGTAATGTTGCACTCTGCAGAAAAATATTGTTATGTCATTGTTATAAACAATTTTTCACCCTTCTGAAGATTTTTTGCGTTAGATATGGACAAAATGCCAAAAACTTACTAAATGACACATTTTCCTTGTTTTATTGTTGAGTCCATTGTGATTGTTATTTTGTAAAGTTGTGCTTTTGAGAGAAATAGTGTTACATCATTATAAACAATGTTAACACTTCTGAGGATTTTCTGCGTGAGTTATTTATAAAATGCCAAACCTTAATATGGCAAAATCGTACATTGGACGCTACCCTGTTCACTCACACAGATATGATCCCCATCAACGTGTAAACACCAATAAATGAGATCTGAGGACATGAAAACGTAAAAACAATCATACATGCACATACAGCCGCACATAAAGTGTGGAGTCTTTTTAAAAATACCGATAACGGCATCAGAGACACTCAAAATGCCAAAATATGCTAATATTTGCATAATGGGTCCTTTTTTTTAATCACGAATCATTTTTATCATTTTTTTATCATTTTTATCATGTACTGAAAATAATATAAAGGATGCTTATATATCTACTTACTTTTCATAGAACGTGTAACAATTTTCAATGCTATCTGACAACTTAAAAATTATCCTCTTTAATAAAAAGCTATGCGTTGCTTACGACTGGGATTTTTGATAATCGTTGCCACAAATTAATCTCGAAAAATAAAACATTTGAAAAAATGAATAGCTCGAAAAGTATTTGTCAGAAAATTGTTAGACAAACTTTGTTAGAAAGGTAAGAAATTGTACTTTTCTTGATATAAATTTCAAATCTAATGATTATGCCGTTTTTCAAATATTGAATTTCAAAAATTACCAAATTTCACAATGGAATGGATTACCATAGCGAAATCTTCACGCGTAAAAAGATAATGATAACGGCTATGTGTCGTGACGTATACTGGCGCATGAGTCAAAAATTATAAGTACCCTTACTATTCTGTTAAAATATAAAGTGAATTATGATGCCACGAGTGCGTGTTTTTATTTAATTTTAATATAATAATCTTAGAAACAAGGTTTTAGAAATTTTCTTCGAATGGGATTAATAAATTGGCCAAAACTGTATATTATTTTGAGTTTAAAAGAGGATAGGGGGGGGAACGCTTTATATTATTTAGGTTTCCTCAGGAACTTTTGGTCAGAATTGAAAGTTTAATATATCAAAATGTCAGAAATTAAATCGGCAATAACTATAACGACTGTCCTTCAGTTCGTTTGGATATATTTTCATTTAAAAATATAAAATCATTCAACATTGATTTTAGGTATTTTTAAGGTTATTATCACGGGCTCGGGCAACGCCGGGCATGTCAGCTAGTAAATCTATAAAATGAAACTACCATTCTGGAAGAATTTTTCCTTCTACCTGACATGTTTCCTCAATCTCCAGTTGACAAACAGTTTGACCATCTGAAAAAAGTCACCTTTTCCTCGTATATTGTTGAGTCTACTGTCATTTTTTAAAGTTGCGTTTTACAGAAAAATATTGTTACATCATTATTATAAACAATTTTTCACTCTTCCGAAGATTTTTTGCGTAAGGTATAAAGTAACATGCGCCGCAGGCGCCCATGACGGGTCGCACCGCGCCCAATCGACCACCGAACCCAAGTCCTGAGAGACTTTTAATGCGCCAGTAGCTTTGTCTCGGTACGGCGCTTCGGCCGGTCAGAGAGCCGCACTACACTGCGGACCCTTTAACCTTGAACACACGTGAGACGACGTAGGCCGTTGCGACATGCGGTGAAACCACGGGGAGTCACCGCGAGACATTTGGAGACGAGCCGGCGTCCCCCAACAGCTTCGGAGCTGGAATCCCAAAAGGGAAACCAGGCCCTAGGCCTTAAGTCGGGATGTTCCAACCCGTACTTGCTTTACCACAACTCGAGGGGTGTGAAAACCTACAGAGGTAGTCACGTTCCCTCTCGTAGTGAACCTGAAATAAAAATGGATTAGTACATAAATATAAACTCTTAACTTTTAAACATCATGTCACTACACATATCATATCACTACAAAAGAGCGGGAGGTGTTTCTGGCCAACCCGGGACCTCGAAGAAATCTGGTCCCAAAGCGCATAGTCACGCCTGGCTGGGTTGTCACTCACCGAAGGAATTCCGCGAGGCATTAATTACCCCCTGGGCGAGCCCAGGTTGATGCCCAACGACCCCCTTGGGAGATCACGCTCATAAAATATGCACTACAATTAAAGAGTAAAGAACCACTACCCGACTCTGGGGGACGTGGAAACTCCCCTCAAGCGCGCTAAAGGAGCGGGCCCGGCCGAGTTTAGTAATCATAAGTTATTGTTAGAAGCATGAACCTCTATAGAAGGACTTCTAACGCAATAGTGATACATCGTGTCGAGACTTCGGCACTAAATGGCAGCTGCACAGCTACACGCACGGTTCTGCGCAGCTGGCCAGAATCCGTGCTGCAGCAGCGCCCATGGCTGTCATTGAGTGTCAAACGGTGAAGCAGACGAATTTTAGTGACGTATGCAGGATCCGTCTTCACATGCGCCACCTATTTGAGGCTTTTTTCGAGGAACGATTTCCTTCTTGGAAAGGCTATTTCGTTAGAAGTCCTGGTATAGAGGTTCATGGTTAGAAGAGTACTGCTAGTCCCAACCTTGTCAGTCACAGAAAGCTCTGCCTACGCATAGAAGCGCTGGACTGGTTTCAGTGCGGGCTTACGAGACAAGTCTCAAGCCTGCGAACTTTATGCACCATTACCTCTAACTCCGCCTCCTGCACCATGGGGACCACGGGCGATTGGCGGTGCGTTCAACTGCGGTCAAAGAGCTCGGTGATTGTGGCCTGCTCTTCGGCGACCTAGGTTCCGATCCAACGTACGCATGAGGAGTCGGTGAATAATCATTCGGACTCCCTTTCTGGCGTAGCCATCCAGGCAGAGATCGCTTGGCGCACGCGTCCGAAAGTCGCGAGGAAAGTACTTTTCCCGCACAGACTTCCAGACCACGCATCGAAAAAGCACGTAAGGTGTTGACAAAATGCTAATAAACTTAATATGGCGAAAGCATGCTTTTGGCGCTACCCTGTTCACTCACACAGATATGACACAATCAACATGTAAACACATTAAACGAGATCTGTGGACCTATAAACGCAAAAAATATTCATAATGCACGCATACATCGATACATAAAGAGTGGAGTTATTGTAAAAATACTGACAACGGCTTCAAAGAATTTCAAAATGCCAAAATATACTAATAATTCCATAATGTGTTTTTATTATCGCGAAATGCTTTTACTTACACTATATGTGTACGGAAAATACTAAAAAGAATGCTTATATATTTACTTATTTTTAACAGAACGTCAAACAATTTTTAATGCTATGATTGAAATACAAATCCAAAAAGAAAACGCAGGCGATTTGCGGATTTTTTTAAGGGACAAGGAGGCTCGCATCGTTGTTTTTATTGTGTCTATTAACAATTCTGTAAATATGTTTAGCTGTTTTGTGTTAGTTATAACATTTAGAGTTGATTTAAGTGTGTTTTGTTTAGCTTTTAGAAGTTTATCAATTCTTTTAATAATTGCCGAATTTTGTATAGTATTTGCGTTCCGTGGCTAAAAGAGGAGTGGTTTGAAGAGAAAATTCAATGAATTTATGATATGTGTGTATCAACAACTTGCCACTTACGAATAAAAGTAAGTGCAGTGGAATTAACGAGAGTGTGGTCTGGGAAACCTTTTGCCACTATTGTGCTTGATCTATTTCTTTTAATGAATGTATCTTTACGGTTGTCAATATTACAAATTGAGAGGTTGTTGGGGACAAAATATTCTATGAGACACTCTCTCTAGGATGCTCCCTGGGACTTCCCCAGAGCTGAGAGTTCGCATTAAAATCCTACTACATAAAAAAGGTCTTATTGTAGTAATTAAATTCTGCCATTCTTGTTGTGAGTTAACGAAGTCGAGTGAAGGTGTAATGTAGGTTGAGCCGATAATCAACTCACCTTTCGCCAACGATATGGAAAGAAAAATGCAGTCACCCATAAAAAGATGATTTACGATCAGATTAATATTCCGAACAACCAAATGCGCGGTTCGCTGTTTGGAGACAAATATCTTCCAGGTAGTTGGAAATCCAAACAAAATCCCTCCCTCACGGAAGTATGCGTTTTGTAGCAGCGCGATATCTATGGAGTTTTCTTCCATATGCATTATTATAGCTAGAAAGCAAGTACAATCTATGCGAATAACATACAGATGTTTGTGTGTCTGTTTGCAATGGCCAGGAAAATCTACCGTACGTAGAGGTCTGAAAGGATACGGGAGGATTTTTAGATGAACTTTCGTTTTATTTTTTAATTAATATCTCGGATAATTATTAAAAATGGAAAATCAGAGTCTCGCACCTGCCGTGGACTATCCAAATTTTCAGACCTCTACCTACGGTAGATTTTCTTGGCCATCGTAGACAGACACACAAACATCTTTATGTTATTCGTACAGATTCTACTTGCTTACTAGATATAATAATGCATATGTATGATTTCATCTCATTAATTTTTTTTTAAATATTATAAAGGAAATTGTAAAATGTTTCAATTGATACAAAGAACCTTTTTTTTCTTAAATATAAATAAAAGATATTTCTTTTATTTTCCATTAAAGTTGAAGACATCTTTCCATTTTGATATTTTGATTTTGAATAGTTCCCCAGTTTAATTAAATATCCAAAAAATTGCATTTCAAACTCAATAAAATATCGCCAGAAAACTATATTCGATGAAAAAATTCATGGACTGTCTAAAAATATGCGCATTCAATTAATTTTCCTTCCTTAAGTAGTTCCTAAAGCAGTTCAAACAACTTAAATTTATAATTTATTTACTGAATAATTTCATTTCAGCAGCTTGATTCAGATTTATTTAATTACTACTCTTCTAAATGTGTACTGTATTTAAATTTTATTTACTTTGCAGCTGACAGATTTCGTTCTCAAATTCCCTTTAGGCAAAGTTCTACTTCCTCATATATTTCTTAAGACAATTAAATTTGCCATCAGCCAGAGGCGCCATTTAGGGGATGAACTGCCCCCCTCAAGGTGTTTTGTATATTGAAATGTAATTAGTTATCACAAATCAGATATTTAAAAAGAAAAAAATCACAGATAGCACTAAAGCTAAAATAACTTTTCAGATTTTATTAAAAAAAGAAATAGCATTAAATATACACTTTAAGCACAGAAATTACTAATAATATTTACTGAAGCCTTGCTATTGCAACTGTAATTAACCTACAACTTTTAACTGAAATAACTCTTGAGTCTTTGCAGATAGCACTACAAACATTCTTTTACGAAAAAGAACGTGGATAAGACTTTAAAAGTGAGAATCTCCAGAGGTGATACTATAGCGCAAGTTAGTCACAAAGTTTTGTTATTATCAAAATCGAGCGATTGTTTGTTGATGCATAATAAAATAAAGTTTTACAAAAAAAATATTAACCAACTTAAAAAAAGCACTAAAAAGTATTAAATAATTCTTTAAAATTCTCTAATGACAAAATGTTATCCATTAACCACAAATCCGATATCATGTGTCGGAATAAAAAGGATAAATTTAATATGTACAGTTCAATACTCACCAAACATGGATTTTTGAGAGAATATATTTTACAAGAGATGAATATACAGACTTATGATTTAGTTTACGAATATATACATATGAAAAGCAATCAATTACTTTTCGAAGTCGGTGCCAAACTACCTTAAGTTTAGTAAGAATTGTTAATATATTGTACCTAGTATCTACTAATTTATCGATTGGGGTTTTTTGGCACCGACTTCAAAAAGTAATTGATTGCTTTTCATATGTATATATTCGTAAACTAAATCATAAGTCTGTATATTCATCTCTTGTAAAATATATTCTCTCGAAAATCCATGTTTGGTGGGTATTGAAATGTACATATTAAATTTATCATTTTATTCCGACACATGATATCGGATTTGTGGTTAATGGATAACATTTTGTCATTAGAGAATTTTAAGGAATTATTTAATACTTTTTAGTGCTTTTTTTAAGTTGGTTAATATATTTTTTGTAAAACTTTATTTTATTTCCTACTTTTTAGTTATTAATGCAGTAATACACAATTATCTTGATTTCAACATCTGCTGAATAAATAAGTAATTTGTAATAGAAATTATAATTTACAAAAATTATCCATTAAATAAATACTTTTTAATAAAATCTTTGACAGAATCAAATTCTTTTCAATCTGGACGACAACTGGAGAAATATCGCCAAATTTGGCGATCAAAATATGTTGCCATAAATGAAGCCAACGTGGCTATAGTTGACTAATTTGACGAAATTCTCATTCAGATTGACGAGAATTGGGAATGAATCTTCTGTAATCGGGTTCCACGCATTTTTTAATTTTGAAAATTTTTTAACAACAAAATTGTTCTAGTCATCAGAATTTGACGAAATTTAAATGGGACCACCAGGGTGTCTTGCACTTTTAAACAAAAAAATATATACATCAAAATCGGTGCACATTTACGAAAGTTATGCGTGACCAGGACTAAAACATACATACATGCATACATAGGGTCAAATTATTAACATCCTCCTTTACTCACCTTCTTCGATCTAAATAGGAGAAAGTATTGTGATCAAAAATTTTCAACTTGCGGTTTTCGACGGATTTATATGTTTTAGGAGTCAAAGATTCCGAAAAACATGTTTTTACAAAATATCTGTCTGTTCGTGCGTGTCCTCTTTGTATCATTGAAAAGTGTATCAAGTTATGAAGCAACCTAGAACGGAACGAATTTCATTTATAGGCTTTTGGCTGTGACCAGCAGGTCCCACTTGAATTTGCGGATATTCTGCCGAAAGCGGGCGCTATGATAGCGATTTTTATTCCATTTAAATTATTGTATCATCGAAGTGTATTAGGTTATCCACAGTACTGAACCAAATTTTTTGTATGTGTTTTTTACTATGGCCTGCAGGTCCCAGAAGAATTTGGGGATATTCGGCAAGAAGGAGGCGCTATGATAGACACTTAAAGATTTCAAATTCAAAAAGATGTACAGTTAAGTCGTTAAAAATATCAGAAATCCGAAAGGTTTTTTAGGTAGCTTTCAATACAAAAAAGTATAAAGCTACCTATTGCAGCCGTTCGGAGGAAAGCAGTTCCGGAAAATTTCGATACATTTTCACCGATCATGACCCCCAGACCCCAAAACCACCCTCCGTTCAAATGTTGATTTATATATATATATATATATATATATCTGACCTATGTCATACGATAACGCTCGTATTTATAAATCAATTTTGATGAAACTAATTGTGTGTATTAAGCTCACCAATGTCTCGACCGAGTTCGTTGGCCAGCTTGGTCCGTCACTTTGTTTCTAGATGGCGGCCATTTAAAAATTTAAAACTAAAATAAATATACAAAAAAGTTAAAAATTCAAATTTATTTTTTAATTCAGTGTTAGGCCTTGAAACGAGGATTCCAGAGCATTTTTTGTTTTACCTCTATCGTAAAAAACGGCTGAGATAGAGAAGTTTGAAATTCTAGGGTGGCTGACATTTTGAAACAAGACAGCACAGTACAAAAATTTTCATTGTTGTAATAATTTTCCCAATCAAACGCATAAAACTATATATTAATATCCGTTAGCGCCAAATTCTCGCCAAACTTGGCGACATTTGGCGAAATATCGCCAAATTTGGCGACCAAAATAAGTTTTCATAAATGAAGTCAATTTGGCTATTGCTCAATAATTTGGCGAATTTCTTATTCAAATTCAGTATTAACGAATCTTTTGTAAACGTTTTATTTGCATTTTAAGTTGCTGTTTTCGCGTAACATTAGCTAAAATTTTAAAACTAAGATATAGGAAAGCTACCTTTTCCTCCCGGTACAGGCCGGAAGGACTTTTTCAATTGAATGTTCAGCCTTGATCCAAGGATACCGGTACAATTTTTGTTTTGCTCTACCTTAAAAAGTGGCTGAGATATAGCATTTTGAAATTTTAGAGTGGCTGACATTTTTAAACAAGACAGCAGGATTCCTCCATAAACAGTTTTAATTTAAGAGTTTTAGTGAACATGCTATCTCGCAAGTTTTATTTCATTGTTGTACCATCATTCTAACTCTTACATTCTTAACACTACATATTCATGTTCGCCAGCCTTAAAATCTCTCCAAGCTAGGCAATATTTGGCGAAATATCAACAAATTTGGCGACAAAAACAAGTTGCCATAAATGAAGCCAACTTGGCTATAGCTGACGGAATTCTGATTCAAATTCAATATTGACGAGAACTGCGACTGAATCTTCTGTAATCGGGTTCCATCCATTTTTATAGCTTGGTGTTTTCCAGTAAAATTAGCTAAAATCTTAAAACCACGGAATAGATAGGCTGTCTTTTCCTGCCGGTATAGACCAGAAGGACTTTTCGTAGTTTAGTATACATAATATATCAGCTACAAATAAATTAATCTCTCGTGTAAATATGTTTTTAAATTGAAACTGTTTGGAAGTAATGTTATTTGAGCATTTTAAATATGACGTAAGTTTCCCCATTTAATGTTTTGAACGTGTAATAATTTAATAATTTCTCTTTTTTAATATTCACGTGCAAGTATATTTTTTATAACGTATTTTTCTACATTTACTGCTTTTAACACGTGATCTTTAATTATTGTTTTAAAGTTTTATTTCTGTTTTTGATAGTCACGTGTAAATATGTTTTTTAATTGAAAGGGAATATTATTATGTGAGCTATTTTACAAATTGGCAACAATTCAAATAATGGACTTTTTGAAATATAAATTAAATTATCTAAATAATGGAAATTTGAATAAAATAATTTGTTCTAATGATCAGATTTTGACGAAATTAAAATGGGACCACCTTGGACCCTTACTCTTTCAAACAAAATAAAAATTATCAAAATCGATGCACATTTACGAGAGTTATACGTGAACAACAAAATACATACATACGGGTCGAATTGATAACCTCCTCCTTTTTTTAAGTCGGTTAAAAATGAGTCAGTTATGGAACTTTTGAGGCTAATAAAGTCTGTCGGCTTCGTCTTGTAAATCAAGTTTTTCATATGACTCTAAAGATAAAAATCACATGCATTCATATCTGGTAAATAGGGTGGCCAATTCAATGCACTAAGATAACGATTTGGGTATTGATAGGCGATAACTCGGGGCTTAGGTCGGTTTCTGAATGTTGAAGACCACTTTCGTAGAAATAGCGTTGCATTTTCACTACATAAATATCAATTTTTAACAATAAAAATACCGTCTTCAGTTGAATATGACGCTTTGGGAGACATTTTCAAAATTACGTGGAACTGACACGAAACAAATTTCGGTTAGCCGGGCGCCAGTGATATATATACATATATAAATATATATGCATATATATATATATATATATGTATGTATGTATATGTGTAGATATATGTGTATATATATGGTTATAATATAAGTATCTCTACGTGTGTGTTATCACTGGCGCCCGGCTAACCGAAAAGTACCCAAATTTCTTTTATGCCTTCTTTCACTGCACGCATTCGTGCCGCCATCTAGTGAGGTTCTGAGAAGTTATTTCAGTTTAAGGTTGTAACTTAATTTAAAGTCACCCATCAGCTACTTCTCAACTACGCTTTAAACAAGAACGAAAAATCATGCGTCAAGCATAGATTATGTAACACTTTCCAACGCTTCCAAAATAATTTTACAAATCATACCGTTTAATAAGCTAAAAGATGACATCTAAGTAAACAATTTGGAAAATGCATAATATATTTAAAAACATAATTTCAGGAATTTCCAATATATACAATATTCAGAAAAATATCCGAATACTTTTATTCAGCCCTGTATATAATCTACAGATCTGTATATATACTACATAGGATGCTAAATTTTAGTTCAGTTAGGAAACGCGTAGCACAGTTTAAAATTCTCCGTCTAGAGTTTCTGTCACTAAACGGAAATGTGTCCGCGAACTTTTGTGCTTCCCTGTATAGGATCTACAGAATTTATACACATCACGTAATAGACAAAAAGCGAGTTAAAATTAAAATCGTGTTCAGTAACTTAAAACGCACTTCCAGGAATTATTGTTAACAGATAGTTGAGAATTCTTTTGTGTGTCCCTGTAAATGAACGATGACTGCTATACACACAATATTCTGTTGTAAGCCTCTTGTAATGCACCTTAGTGAAATATATAAATTTCAATGCGTTTAAAATAGTGAAACATTATTTAAATAAACCGCAGACGATTTTTCTCCATAGATGTAATGTAACGGAATTCTTTTGACTGTCCCTGTAAAATAACTATAAGTTCTATGCACACCCTATTCCATATTAAGATTCGTCTAATGCACCTTAGTGATATATATAAATTTCAATGCGTTTAAAATAGTGAAACATTATTTAGATAAACCGCAAATGATTTTTCCCCATAGACCGCAATGTAACGGAATTCTTTTGAGTGTCTCTGTAAAAAAACTATAAGTGCTACACACTTCCGTTGAAATAGGGAACAGGCTATAGATAACGACAATAACATATAAAAATTGCAGAGCAATCCGAGCATATTTACGGGAGTTAGAGCACGGCCAGACGGCAGACGGCAGACGGCCAGACGGCCAGACGGCAGACGGCCATACGGCCAGACAAACCGAAGTCATAAACACTTTTCAACTAGGTTGGAAAGTGTTAAAAAGGCCAATGTTTCTTAATATATCTTTTATCCTTCTTAAAATTTACGAAAATATATACACTGCAAAAACAAATTGTTGATTTTACGATATAATACTGGTATCCCAACTTCTGCATGCGCGGCAGTGTATTACTCTTTATTTTACTGTTTCTTACTGTTAATTTTACGATATAGTACTGGCAGCTGGGATGCCAGTATTATACCGTAAAATCAACATTTTTTTTTTTTACTTGCAGTGTAACATCCGAAAAATCGATATTTCCGTTTAAGAAAACGGATTAATGTACTGTAAGGAACTACTTGGAAACGTTTCCGAAAATCAGTGGCAACAAAAGAAACGATTATTGAAATCTCGGAAATCAATAAATTTCTGGAATTTCTGAAGATAAAAAAAAGTTTTTCGGATTGGATGTCACTCGAAAGAGGTTGTGTTAGATTTCTGTAAACCTTAAAATATGTAAATCTACATTAAGAATGCCTACTTGAGTCATATATTTGTACTTTTCTATAGAGTGTGCACATCAAAATAAAAAAAAAATATTTGCGTTCTTCAAAAAAAAAAAAAGCCCCTCCGGCCTTCATTATAAATCTACATTAAGAATGCCTACTTGAGTTATGCATTTGTCTTTTTTTATAGTGTGTGCACAGCAAAATCAAATATTCTTTTGCGTTCTCAAAAAAAAAAAAAAAAAAAAAAAAAAAAAAAAAAATCCTTCCACCACCCAAACAAGGTTTTCAGATGGCTCTACTTTTCTCAAAATATTTTAATCAGGGTCTTGTGTTTGAATTTGGAAGCGATGGGCTGGAGTTTCAAGATAACCAAGAAGTGTTTTCCAACCTATTTGGAAAGTGTCTATGACTTCCGTTTGTCTGTCTGTCTGTCCGAGCTCTAACTCTCGTAAATATACTCGTATTGTCCTGTAATTTATATATATTATTGGCGCTTACTATAGCACGATCGCTATACAAAATTAAATGTGTAACATGTATACTTCGTTTTCATGGACAGTCAAGAGTTATCTATTACACTACGGTCAATGGGAAAAAATCGTTTCAAATGCATTTTAATGATGTCACATCATTTCAAAGATAATGGAATTAATATGCACTTATGAAGTAATACTAAAACATGCATTCTTTAGAATATGGGGTGCAAAGAATTTATTATTCATATACACGTTCACACAAAAGAATTTCGTTACATAACGGCCTACAGGGAAAAACTTTTTGCAGCGTACCTTAATTATGTTACATTATTTCAAATATAGTGAAATTCACAAGCATTACTGGGATTTACTACAAGATACTTGATGTAGAATATCATAAGCACATCATTTATCGTCTATTTACAGGGACTGTCAAAAATTTTCGGATGCAGTAGTGTGTCGAAAATACTGTCTGCTATCGATAATTGCTGGAAGTACCGTTTCAGTTACGGAATGCCTTTTTAAGTTTAATGAAATATGTTTCCATACTACTTGATATGTATAAATTCTATAGATAAGATATAGGGGTACACAAAAGAATTTGTAAGCGTGAGAATAATCGTGGATCGTCTAAATATGGTTTTTACCTGAGTTATGCATTTTCAAACTGAATTATATTTAGTAGTATATATGTAGAATGAAAATAAAATAATATATATAATGTAAGTATATAAATAAAAATATAATAAATATAATAAATATAAATATGTAATTATGTAAATAAAAACAGGGCCACGCAAACAATTGTATACATGGCAGTGTAGGGATGATAATTTCTGGAAATATGATTTCAGTAGTTTTAATCGTGTTTGAGCCTGAATTAAATTTTAGCTTAATATGTGGCCTGTATAAAAATTTCTAGGTAAGATACAGAGCTATACAAGAGAATTCAAGTATGTCTCCTACGGGTTGAAAATGCAGAAGGTTGCAGCTGTAATTCTATGATTTATATTTATTTTCCAAAAACAGTTTTTTAATACTATATAACTAACTCCTTTAGTTATAGTAATGCAGAATTATATATCCATCTCGTAAAAATTCTTTAAAACATTTCAGTAAATAAAATACAAATGTTTTCAGTCCATTTTGTATCATATTTTTTCCTAAATAGAGAAAAACATATATATATATATATATATATATATATATATATATGTCGTGTTTCCAAGTTCAAATCCGGGAAAAAGGCAGTCGTGCTCGTGATAAATAGGGTTAGCGATGTGATTGGTTTCCCTTTTAGCTCGCATCAGGCGGCAGTGTGGTATCATCAACAACAAGAAATGTCAGTCCATATTTTTGTCGAAGAACCTTTTATTTCCAGTTTTAAGACATTTCTTCAGGGAAAATGCTCATTAGCCAACGCTAAACGAAAAAAAATACAACGTTCCATTATTTTCTAGAATCCGTCCCGATTCTTTTAGCAAACACCAGCGTCGAAAAAAATCCTCTCCGAATCAGGATGATCGTGTTTTTAAACTAGCTTGCGTAATAATACAGAATACGTCACGTGACCCACTTCTATCGAATCAAAAGGTCTCTTTTGGAACTTTATCAATATTTCCGGTGGATTTATTTTGTTGTAAAATGCAAAAACTTTCTACGCCCGTCCAGAATATTCCATAATCTCGTACCAGATGCCTGTCATATCAACAAACGAGCTTATCTGTTTTTGAGGCTGTAGCTAAACTTCGAATTTAATACGTAATAAAAATAATAAGAAGAAAAGAAAATGAATCTTTATAAAAGGAAAAAAAAAAAAGAAAGAATTAAAGTTCTTCGGAAATATTTTAATAGACATTTGATATTTAATAATAGGATAACTTTATGAAATAAGGTTTTTTGAGCGGAATATTTTAAGAGATACGATATTTTAGCATTTAAATAAAGAAGTTATAGCAATTTGACCACACGGGAATAATACTAATGAATTTTAATAATGGATTAAAATAAAGATGTTCTATTTAAAGAATAAATTAAAAAAGCTATCGCCATTTTTAGAATAACTACATTCGAATAAATATTATTAAGTGGATTAGGAATAATTGGCTTTACATATGGATAGTAAAAGGCTATTTTAAGAATGAGAATTATTTTAATAAGCTGGGTTATATACCGAATATTATTGAATGGACAAATTTTATACAATAATTGCGGAAAAAATTTAAATTTTGTAATATTATCCCCCCTCCCTAAAGATTTTGGATGAAGTTAATAGTTAAGTAACTATAAATTCAGACAATATAAATTTAATACTTTAGAAATTTGAATTTTGACTAGTATAAATTTAGAGACTGCCAGCAAGGAGATGGGGAATTTCTGAAGAACTGGAAGACAAAAACAAAAACAAAAATAAAATAATAGTAATCAATTAAAATTAATAGATAAATAAAAATAAAGCTACGAGCATTTCCCCTGTAAAATAATACAAGAAATGGTTACAATCTCACTTACCATTTGTAAGTGCACAAGAAAAATACAATAACAATAAATAATAAATATTAATAAACAAGAAAAACAGGATAATAATAGTAACAGAATTTTGCTTTTACAAAGTTCACAAGCTTTAGAATAAGTCGTCACTAGCAAATTGTTAAAACAAAGTTTTAAGAAAAAAATTCGACTTCATTCAAATTTGAGTTCATTAGATCCAACTGTTTTATTTCAGTCTCTTTCTTGGATCGTGATAAGTCCTCATTTTGTTTTAAAAAAAAAAATGGTTACTGCAGTCCCTTTCTTAAAAATACAGTTTTTATGTAAAGGCTGAAAATAAAGACATTACTCCATCAAAATTTTAAAACTGTAGTCATTCTTACCAATACTTTATAATGACCTTATAATGCTAGCACTTGTCACAACATCTTCTCTTAAGTATCACATTAATTTTCTCACATAATAAACAAGTCAAATGATCTCTTGGTCGTTTATTGTACTTGGAATATGTTATCTTTGTTATATTCCTGTGGGATTTGTTATATTTCTGTTGGGATCCCACCATCTTTAACTAATATTTGTCAAACATTTTTTCACTAATAAATAATATAACTCTTCAATAATATAAATAAATGCTATAATAAAATTCAATTCATAAACATAACAATAATAACTTTCAATATAACTAATACTTCTCAACATATGTAGTAATTCATAATATAATTCAATAGTAGAAATAATAATATAATAACATCAGTATATTTTAAGAAAATATCACAGTTTGTTTATTTATTGTTAGGAAAAATATTGGTTGAGGATAAAATAATTACATAGCAAATAAATAAATTTCTTATTTTTTTAATTATATAAGAAAGTATTTTTGCCAGTCGAAAGTATACAAAAAAAAATATATAATAATTTCAAAATCCAAATAAATTTAAATCTAAATATTTTGAAATTGAACTCTCAACCATTAGTTCCTTACAATAATTTTTTCCTCTGATACCCTTTTACAAAATTATACTGTTAAGTTATAAGTATTCATATCCTAAATGCAGAGAGTTGTTTTTTTTGGCAAACTTAGAATAAATAAAGACAATAAATAACAAATAAAAGATGTTAATTTTAGCTGAGAAATGGAATACAAAGGCAATTAGTTTAGATACTTAATTTTCTATTGTCACACCAAAACAATCACTGTAAAATCACATCATCACTATCCAATCATTTATATAATTATAGAAATACTTATAAACGGTTACTATTTGATTATCTATTGAAGTAAATAACATAATATTAAATTTTTGAAACAATTGGTTTAAGAAAAAGTAAATAAAGTAAAAATAGTTTATTTTGATATAGAATTAAAACATTTAATTTCATTTTTCAACATCAATTTGACAATTCCTAAAATCAAAATACACATCTTATGCCTGCATAAGGTGTCTACTCAACCTCAAAAACTCTCAAAAACAAGTAATATTCTCGTTGCGCACCAAGAACATACCTGATAATGTTGAAAATTATTGTAATAAGAGATATTTAAATAATTAGAATTTACTCTATTGTTTTTACTTTAGTTTGATTTTGTGATGGTGATTGTGATGTCTGTGTTGGTTTTGATTGTTGTTTGGGTTGCTCATGAAATAGTCTGAAATTATTTGGTGAAAAATATGGTCTTAATTTAGACACATGTACAATAACTGAATTTAATTTAGTCTCATAATTAAATTTGTCTATTTCATAGGTCACATCAGAAAGTTTATTTATTATTTTGTATGGCCCAGAGAAAGTAGGTTCTAATTTTCGAGTGTTAGGATATTTAAATTCTTCACAAATTACATAATCTTGTATTTCTAGTGGAGATTCAACAAATTTTCTATCATAGAATCTTTTACTTTTAAGGTGGAATTCACAAGTTCGCGCTTTTGCAATTTTGAGGGCTTTATTAACAGGAGGGTAATAATTTTGTTTTAAAGGAGATTCATAAGGTAATTGACCATAAAATAAATAGGCAGGTGGGAATTTGGTTATGGAATGTGGTGTGTTATTGTATTCTTGGATGACTTGGTCTAATAATCTAGTCCAAGGTATTTTAGAAGAAATGGAATTAACTTTACATTTAAGTCTAGTAACTATAGTTTGGTTCACTCGTTCTACCTTCCCATTGGTTTGGGGGTGATGTGATGATGTAAAACGTTGTTGAACATGATATTTTCTGAGGAATTTTTTGAATCTTGGAGACCTAAAAGATTTATGTCTATCGCTAAGTATTGTTTTAGGTGCTTGAATATTGAAAATTTGTTTTAAACAGTTAGTATATGTTTCGGTAGTAACACTTTTGGATGGAAAAGCCCAAACAAACCTAGTTGCATGATCTATTATTATGTGTAAGAATTTTTTTGTTGAATTGTAATAATTAAATCCACCCACAGTATCAATAGAAAGACATTCAAAAGGTTGATCTGTGGCTGGCATAGCTTGTAACAAGCCAAATCTTTTTTGTTTTGGTTTTTTATTTCTCTGGCATGTATCACAATGTTTAACAAATTGTGTAATATCTATTGTCATGTTGGGCCAATAATAGTTTGGAGATATTAAGTTAAGCATTTTTTGTATTCCTAAGTGTCCAAAATTATCATGAGCAATATGTAATAATTTTCTCCTGAGTGACATTGGTACTACTATTTTTTTGAATCCTTTTCTCTGAATAATTATAATCCCATTCTCTTTTTTGTATTTTCTGTCACAAACATTATCTTTATCTTGCATCGCTATAATTTCTTTTTTGTCCAATAATAAACTTACATGTTGATTAAGATAAGCAACAGGATTTCGTGACAACATGTCCGCTTCGACATTTGTAGAACCTTTTTGATACTTGATCTCATAATCGAACATGCTAAGTTTTAAAGACCATCGAAAAAGTCTACCTCTTAGATTTTTAACATTCTTTAACCATACCAGAGATGCATGGTCGGTATGGATTGTGAATTTAGTACCATGAAAATAGTGATAAAACTTATCAAGAGTATCTATGATAGCAAGGCATTCCAATTCAGTTATAAAGTAATTTTGTTCATAACTCTTCAAAATTCTAGAATGGTAAGCAATAGGATGCAAAAAATTATCTTTCCCTGGTTGTTTTAGAACTGCACCTACTGCTACCTGAGAGGCATCTACAAACATGTGGAGGGGTAATTTTGGGTCATAAATTTTTAAAATTGGTTTTGCAATTAGAGTATTTTTTAATTTCTCAAAAGAGTTTTGACATTCTGAGTTCCATTCCCATATTGTGTTTTTCCTAAGTAATTTATTGAGGGGGTATCTAATTTCAGCATATTTATCTATGAATTTGTGATAAACATTAATGGAACCTAAAAATCGTTGTAGTTCTTTAACATTAGAGGGAGGTTTCAATTTTTTAATTGTCTCAATATTGGTATTAGCTGGAGTTAAAGTCCCATTGGTGATCTCATAGCCTAAGAAATTAATTTTATTTTGATTTAGTTTACATTTAGAAAGTTTAAGTTTAAGGTTTTCTAGTTTACAGATTTCAAAATTTTTGCTAAGTGATTTAAATGTTCTTCTAGAGAGGAGGAGAAAATTATGATATCGTCGAAATAATGGCAAGCAAAATCAATTTTATACTTATTGAGGATTCTTCTAATGGTTCTATTAAATATCGGGGGGCCTGTCTTTATACCAAAGGGGAGCACCAGCCATTCGAAGAGGCCAAAATTGGTGGCAAAAGCTAATTTTTCTGTATCGGCTGGATGTATTGGTATGTGCCAGTAGCCAGAGGCTAAGTCCAAAGTGGAAAAATACTGGGCACTACTCAATTTATGTAAAATTTCATCGATAAGAGGTAAAGGTTCTGCATCGTTTTTAACTATTGCATTTAATTTCCTATAATCTATACATAGTCGGGTCTTTTTACCTTCCTCTCTTTTCATAGCCAAGGTGACGGGGGCAGAATAAGGACTATTGCTTTCTTTTATGAGACCAGCCGCTAACAAAGATTGAATTTGATTTTTTATTTCTTTTTCTTCTAAGGGGGAAGTTCTGTAGGGCCTCAAAGATATAGGTAGGTCAGATTTTAGTAAAACGCGTTGTGGTTCAATATTTATCTTACCCACATCATATTTATGTTTTGCAAAAATATCCCTATAATTTTGAACTATTTCCCTTAAATCCCCATTTTCAATTAAATTTATTTGCCCAATTAAATCTGAATTATAATCATTAATATCGCGAAAATTTTGAGGAGTCATTGAACTTCTGTAATCAGGCTGCACGTTACAATCATTGTAATTAGCTGCAAAAAAGTCCTGAGTATTCACAAAATTTTCATTAGTATATGGTGATACTTTGTCATCATTATATCCATTTAAACTCTCATTACTATCACCATTTGTTAATAACTCATCTTTACATGAAATAGTATCTTCATTATAAGTTGTTATCAAGTTAGCATCATTAAATAAATTCAAATTGTCACAATCAGAAGTTATCAAGTTATCCTTACCTTGTTGTAGTTTTTTTACAGTTACAGTATTAAAATGAAGTGATCTCTCATCATGTATGGATATACTCCTATTTATAATCTTCCTTCCCTGTTTTACTGTACAATTCTTACAATTTATATTTAAATTAAATTTTGAACATTCTTTTAACCCCAAGATGCAGTAATCTAAATCTGTATCACATACTAAAAAGTTAACATATTTTTGGATTTTACCCACTTTAAGAAGAATACTACACTTTTGATTAATTTGTAAAAATCCCTTTGCCTGACCAATAGTAACTGGAGGAACAATTTCAATTTTAGCATTCAATTTTTTAACAAACTTTAATGGTAAAATTGCGATAGTTGAACCGGTATCGACGACACATGGTAAATTATAATTATTCGTATATCCATACACAATTAATTGTCAAATATTAGGAGTACCAATTGGAAGAGTATCAGAGGGTGTTGAGTTGTTATTAAAAATACACTCTTTTTCCCAGTGAAAAGCATTCATTACACCCTTGTTTACACAAATTCTACATGGCCTAGATGGGTACTGGTTCTGAAAATAATTGTTTTGTACTCTGTTTTGAAAATTTCTAGGTCTTTGAAAATTATAGTTTGGTCGAGGAACCCAGTTTCGAGGAGAATTAAATTGATTATTGGGCCGATTTGACTGAATCCAATGCCTAGGAGTATTAATTTGTTGAAAATTTGGTCTATTAGGCTGCACACTATATCGAGGAATGTCAAAATTAGTTGCATTAGGTTTACTTGGTAATGATGGACTTGTAACAGCAGGGGTGGAAACTTCCACAAATTGCTTAAGAATTCTATACCATTCTGTTGTACTCTCAGGAGGGTTAACAATTAGATAATTTTGATATTCTGGTTTTAAACCATCGGTTAATCCTTGTAGTAATATAGTTTCACATAAATGCAATTTCCTACCAATTTCAATTTTCTTTCTAAAATAAGTTTCTAAGTTATTTAAACTATCCAATTTCAAAGCAGAAAATTCAGAAAATTTCGGGATATTTACCCTAATAAAATTCTCAGTTAAGATATCAGCTATCTGTTCGTATTTAGTGCAATTAAGGCAATCATTAATGTAAATCTTAAGAGCTTCTCCCTTTAAATTTTGAGAAATATTTTTAAACTTCCAATCATCATCCTTCTTTTCTTTTTCACAAGCATCATCAAAGTATTTTAACCACGCCTGTATCTCAACTCCTAAATCTGGATCAAATGCTATAAATTTTGGTTCTGCCATAATATTTAATCTAACAAAAGAGTTAACTCGATCTTCTTTTAAATATCCGGATCTTAAAAACATTAAATTTTAAACTTATAACACTATATACCATACAAATAACGAAATAGATAAAATAGTAAATAAATATGTAATTTACGATCTCAGTAACATTTTAAAAATAATAGATTTTTTTTTTTTTTTAAAGAATATCTGTTCTTAAAACATGAAAATATAAATTATACCGCTGTCTATAATATTACAATGACGTATCACACGAAATCATCAAATAAATTAATTAACCTTAACAACACTTAAATATTTGCAACAGAAATAAATTTTAAAAACAAAATTTTAATCAGTATAACATAGTATATAAAACCTTTAAATTTCAAGGTAGACTATTAAATAAATAAAACATTTTAAATATAACATAAACTAATAAATATCAACATATAAAGATACCAATAAATAAAAATACCAACTTACAGTTACTCTTGAGCATATTTCACAGGAAAGTCTCACACATCTAAAAATCTTTAATTTTCTTGATAACACAAAAGTTCTGCTTTTTCGCAATCCTTTAAAACCAACACCATGAAGACGCTTATGAAGATGAATAGTATATTCTCTAGCAACAACTTCACTTAGGCCAACTTTTCCTCTTCTTTTCTCTTTTAGGCTTGACCATTTTTAATTTATTATAAAACTACAAAATAACAAAACACCAGACGTAAACGTGCTGTAATGGCGTAGACGTCCTCGTAACATATTCTTCTAATCGGCAAATTTCACGTTTAACTACACAAACTTTCTGTTGATCACCAGCATCCTGTTCGACTTATTATATTAATGTCGTGTTTCCAAGTTCAAATCCGGGAAAAAGGCAGTCGTGCTCGTGATAAATAGGGTTAGCGATGTGATTGGTTTCCCTTTTAGCTCGCATCAGGCGGCAGTGTGGTATCATCAACAACAAGAAATGTCAGTCCATATTTTTGTCGAAGAACCTTTTATTTCCAGTTTTAAGACATCTCTTCAGGGAAAATGCTCATTAGCCAACGCTAAACGAAAAAAAATACAACGTTCCATTATTTTCTAGAATCCGTCCCGATTCTTTTAGCAAACACCAGCGTCGAAAAAAATCCTCTCCGAATCAGGATGATCGTGTTTTTAAACTAGCTTGCGTAATAATACAGAATACGTCACGTGACCCACTTCTATCGAATCAAAAGGTCTCTTTTGGAACTTTATCAATATTTCCGGTGGATTTATTTTGTTGTAAAATGCAAAAACTTTCTACGCCCTTCCAGAATATTCCATAATCTCGTACCAGATGCCTGTCATATCAACAAACGAGCTTATCTGTTTTTGAGGCTGTAGCTAAACTTCGAATTTAATACGTAATAAAAATAATAAGAAGAAAAGAAAATGAATCTTTATAAAAGGAAAAAAAAAAAAAAGAAAGAATTAAAGTTCTTCGGAAATATTTTAATAGACATTTGATATTTAATAATAGGATAACTTTATGAAATAAGGTTTTTTGAGCGGAATATTTTAAGAGATACGATATTTTAGCATTTAAATAAAGAAGTTATAGCAATTTGACCACACGGGAATAATACTAATGAATTTTAATAATGGATTAAAATAAAGATGTTCTATTTAAAGAATAAATTAAAAAAGCTATCGCCATTTTTAGAATAACTACATTCGAATAAATATTATTAAGTGGATTAGGAATAATTGGCTTTACATATGGATAGTAAAAGGCTATTTTAAGAATGAGAATTATTTTAATAAGCTGGGTTATATACCGAATATTATTGAATGGACAAATTTTATAGAATAATTGCGGAAAAAATTTAAATTTTGTAATATATATATAAAGTATATATCGTCGTCATCATCATCATCATCATCAACAACAACAACAGCAACCGTTTTCAACCATTTTCACCGATGTAGGTCTCTCCCAGATTTTTTCATTGTTTCCTGTCTAGTGCTTTAGTCATCCAATTAACACCGGCTATTTTTCTGATTTCGTCACTCTACCTTACTTGAGGTCGTCTTCTTGGTCGTTTTACATCTCTGGGATACCACTGTAGGGTGTTTGTGCTCCATCTATTGTCTTGTCATCTTGCAATGTGCCCAGCCCATTTCTATTTTAGTCGTTTAATTCTCTCAATGATGTCAAAAACTTTCGTCTGACTTCTTATCCAAGTTATTCTCTTTCTGTCTTTTCTGGTTATGCCTAACATACATCTTTCCCTACTTCGCTGTGTTTGTAATATTTGTACCATCCGTTTTGTTAGCGTCCTCGTTTCTGCTCCGTAAGTTAGTGCAGGCAAAGAACAATGGTTAAACAACTTTCTTTTCAAACAAAGAGGAATGTTAAAATAAATTATCAACGTAAAATAGCACAAATAAAAATATATAGAATGACAAACAGCTGTTTCGGAGCCCCTAAAGCTCCATCATCAGTGCCAAATTTAAGAGATTAAAAATGATGGAGCTTTCGGGGCTCCGAAACAGTTTGTTTGCCATTCTATATATATTTTTTTGTGCTATTTCACGTTGATCATTTATTTTAATATAACGGCACAAAGTTCAATCCACCTATTTTTAAAATGAGGCATGTTACTCTTCAGAATAATATTGTTCTCCCCAAAAGCACTCCATTCATTTCTTATTCTTCTATTGATTTCATTCATGATACTGATGATATTTCTTGTCCAAGGTACACATAACTTTGTACTTCTTTAATCTCAGTGTTGTTCTAGACGATTTTCTTTTTTGATGCAAATGAATTGAACACCACCTTAGTCTTTTCCAAATTTATTTTTAATCCACGTTACTTCTGCTAAACCTTTTAGCATATTTTCCAATTCTTCAGGGCTATTACTGAAAATTAAAATGTCATCAGAAAACCGGAGGTGGCTTAAATATTCCCCATTTATTCTAATCCCTTTGTTTTCCCAATCCGGCTTCTTGAAAATATTTTCTAAGACAGCAGTAAAAAAGCTTAGGCGAAATGGTGTCTCCTTGCCTTACTCCTCTTCCAAGCTTGATCTTCGCTTTTCCTTTGTCCAAACGGATGGTGGCTGTTGCTTCCTTGTAAATCTTCTTTATGATATTGATGCAAGGTTTATCTATACTAATGTCCTCCAGAGAATCGACTACTGCAGATGTGTACACCGAATCAAATGTTTTACTTACCCATCATACGTAGTATAGGGTAAGTTTTGTAATCGTTTTGAAAATCAAAAAAAAAAAAAAAAAAAAAAAAAATGACGGATTTACACGTTTCAGACACTGGAGATTCCGAAAAACATATTTTTAGAAAAAAAAAAAATTGCCGTCCGTCTGTGTGTTTGTATGTCTGTGTGTCTGTGTGTCTGTAAACGTTCTATCTCCCGAAAAAAATGAGATAGAGACTTGAAATTTGGTATGTACTTAGTATATAATAATGGGAAGAAACTTATTGAATTTCAGTAACCTCGATTATCCGAAACTATTTTTTTTCAGACTCTCGAAATATTCGTTCTGATAAAAGGTATATAAAAATTTTCGAAATTGTTTATTTTAAGGAGTGAATATAAAAGACAATGAAAAAACATAAATTTTGCATAAAGCATGAAGTCGATCGGATAATGAGTTGCCGAGATATTTGTAATCCTATTTACCACACTCTTCGATTTTTCAAGACCCTGTATTTCATCCAAATTTCAATTCAAAGATATATTTTAATTGGAAATGAGACGCTTAATCAGATGCAATAAACCGCTAGTTAATAGGATTATTGTTTTTGGAGTTATAAGGATGTTTCTTTCAAGCAATTCAGTAATCGAGCCTTTAAAGTTTATGACGTCATCAAGTCATGATTTTATTCGAATTGCAATGCATTTTATAAGTAGTTTACACATTTTTTTATTTTAATATTTTACATTATGCATATCCATGTTGGGTAAGTGTTACGGTGGCCCCCAACGACTATTTTTCATAATCAATAAAGGCAAAGCAAAGAGATTATATATATATATATATATACAGCGTGTCCACGTATAACCTGACCGACCTTTATTTTCGCAACCGTTGGTCCTAGATGCATACTTCCAATTACAAAAATGGGTTAAATAAGGTAAAGAATTACTTTTAATGCGATTTGGGTCAAGAAAAACATTTATTAAAAAAATACGAAAGTTAAAATTTTATACGGTCCCCCGGTCCTATAAGTGATATTTAGTAAAAATTTACTGTGACACTAACAAGTACGACAAAGAAAGTCCCATTCATCTAACATTAAAATTGACCGAGTTCTGAAACTTTGAAATGCATGACTTATACCACTTTTTTGCATCTAAAAAGAGATGATTTCGGCCAGGCTTTCAGGGGTCGTATATAAAGTACTTAAACTTATTTCAAGGTATCTGCGCTTTGAAATAAATCGTACAACTATTACGACTGAGTTAATTTTTATTAGTTAAGTTTCAGATTAATTAAAATAATTGTATTTTAACATATGTTTTATTTTGAATGGATTTGAGGCTATGATTTCTTTTAACAAAAATTATGTTATTTTCATTAGGTTTTATTTAACTTGCAACGATTTCCAGTTTAAAATTTGTACTCGAAGTTTAACTCACTTTCAAATGTCTGATCGAAGTTAAATTTTACATACTGACTTAAATCCGATGGCAATGTAATATTATTATGATTTTCGACGCTTACTATCTTATACATACTTACATTAGAGGATAACACAAAAAAAAAATTCGGATAGATTATCGTCAACAAGTTTAAGAAAGAGTTTTAGATTAGATAACATAAACCTGCGATGGTTGTGTTTTTTAAATTTTAAAATTACGTTTTATGTATTTTTTAACGCTGAATAATAAAAAAAAAATACCTTCACTTTTAACCATCATATCAGGATTTTTCGCAAATCGTAAATTTCAAGGTTAAAAAACAGCGAAAAATCTGATATTATAAAATAGATGTAAGACTTTTTTATTCAGTTTAATTTTATTTAATTCAATAGTTTATTCAAATTTTTGGCTTATACTGGGTTTCTTGCAGCTCAGGGAATCCAGCTCAGGAGTCCGATGAGGTTGGGAGGGGAGGGGGGATCAATTTTAACTTTGAGCTTTTTAACTTTGAAATTTGCGATTTAAGAAAAATCCTAACGTGATGGTTTAAAATGAAGGTCATTTTCGGATTCAGCGCTAAAAAATCCATAAGAATCAATTTTCAAAAGATAAAAAGCATTGCACAATCTAAAATTTGAAAGACAGTGTAATCTAACAGCATTTTAAAATCTGTATCATTTTGTAAAGAATTGAGGCTGTTGTTTTTCATCCTTTTATTTAACAAAAATTCTGTTATTTTTATTCTCTTATATGTACAGTACAAATTGTATATTTTGCATTAATATGTCAGAATGATTATAGATTTCACAATTATATTAGATTGCAATGTTAATTTTTCTCTCAACTATTTTTTTTATATATCTGACGATTATTTATATTTCTACTACATTTGTGAATGACCCCTATTTCGCAGCAAAAAATATACTCCAACTTTAAACAGCTATTATTTGGTCAATTTTAATGTTAGATGAATGGGACTTTTTTTGTCGTACTTGTTAGTGTCACAGTAAATTTTTACTAAATATCACTTATAGGACCGGGGGACCGTATAAAAATTTAACTTTCGTAATTTTTTAATAAATGTTTTTCTTAACCCAAATCACGTTAAAAGTAATTCTTTACCTTATTTAAACCATTTTTGTAATTGGAAGTATGCATCTAGGACCAACGGTTGCGAAAATAAAGGTCGGTCAGGTTATACGTGGACACGCTGTATATATATTATATATCTGTGTGTGTGTGTACTTCTCATTAAATTTGAATACATTTTTTCCCTGTCGAAAAATGCATTTTCTATAGTTCTCAATTTAATTAAATATAAAAATATATATATGCTCCCAAACATACAGAAAAACATTTCTAAAAAAACTGCACTCAGAGAAAATAAATTCAAGAAATGTCTGAAAAATTGTAGATTGAATTAATTTTACTTTTCTATATAAAAAAAAGTTGAAATAACCTAAATATAGTGATAAATTAGTTAATAAGTAACTCCATTTCAATAGTGTGATTTAGATTTATTTATTTGTTACTGTTCTAAATGTGTATTGTAATTACATTCTTTTATACAATTCAATTGAATAATTTCATTCACATATTCATTTTAGGCAAAAATCTCGCCTAATCTTATATTTCATAAAGCAATTAACTTTTCTGTGAACATATTTTAATCAGCTTTTCCCACTTCAATATGGAAGCGAACGACAGGAGTTTCAAAATTAAACGTTATAAGTGGGTAACTTTTTGTTATTTCTTTTTAAAATATTTGTTATTCAGATATACGGATTTTGTTTTGTGTTTTTTTTTAATAGATATACAAAAATCTTAAGAAGTAATTGAAGATTTATAAAAAACTAAAGAAGTAATTGAAGATTTATTTTTTTTTATTTTACAAAACTAATACATATAAAAGATATTATTAAGGAAAAGATTGGCTTTATAATAAAAATTAATTATTAAAAAACAAAAAACAAACAAACAAAAAAAAAACACACACATTTTCCTATAAAACAGTTTAAGTTTAAAAGTGGAGATTATTTCTTAATCTGCAATATTTAGAAAACAAACTACTTGCTACATTTTGTATTAAGTATGGTACATCCCGCTAAATACTACATATTGCCGCATAATTGAAGATTTTGAAACATAGAAATATTATATTTTCTAAGCCTGGAGATATACATATATGCGAGAATTCACAGTACTGAAATTTAATGATTTTATTTTTTCAGAAGCGTATTTTAATATATATATATATATGCCCTCTAACTATAACAATGTATAACTAACTTTCATCTAATTACATTTCTTTTAAAAAAATATCATGGAATAATTTATAAAATTTTCTAATTAATGTAGAATAGTATTTTTTCTTGAATAATAAAAAAATATATATTTCTTTTACTTTCTATTAAGTTTGAAGAGTTTCTTTCTATTTCGATATTTTGATTTTCTATAGTTACCAAATTTAATTAAATAGAAAAAAAAAAACATTCTCAAACATACACAAAAAACATTGCCAAAATAAAAAAAATTTCCAATGAAAGAAGTTCAAAAACTGTCTAAAAAAGTTCTAGATTCTTTCCTTCTATTTTTTTCCCACAAAAAATAGTTCCAACAACTTAAATATAATGATAACTTAGTTAATAAGTAACTTCATTTCAACAGTTTGATAAAGATTTTTTTTTTTTAATTTCGTACTCTTCTAAATGTGTAGTGTATTTACATTTTATTTACGTTGCAATTGAATGATTTCGTTGCCAAATTCCCTCTAGGCGAAGTTCTGATTCCTCGCATATTTCTTAAGACAATTAAGTTTGCCCTCAAGATATTTTAATCAGGCTTTTCCCTTTGAATTTGTAAGCGAATGCTGCAGTTTCAAATTTAAAATGTTAAGGGGGTTCTCTTTTGTTCTTCGTTTCAAAAACATTTGTTATTCAGAAAAAACGGATTTCGATTTGAATTTTTTACATAAATATACAAAATTCTTAAGACATAATTCAAGTTTTTTATACCAGCAGAGAAGGAGTCATTAAAAAATAGAGTTGATTTCTTAAATTAAATTTAATGATTCTTAAAAATACCGCTTCTTAATTTAAGCATAAGATAAAATTTAAAAGAAATGCTTTATTAGAAAATTTATTTACGCGCTAGGCTGGTTAAGATTAATAAATTCAATAACATCCACGGTACATATGTGTAGATGTAAGTACGCCTCACTTACACACACTGTAAAAATGACAAATGCTTCTTAATCTACAAAAATATAATATAACCACGCACACTAATCTATATAATAAAAGCGCTAATCATTTGACTGTCATCAACAATTCCGGGATGCCCGCTTCACTTTTTCATACAATCATTTGACTGTCATCAGCAACTCCGGGATGCCCGCTTCACTTTTTCATACAATCATTTGACTGTCATCAACAATTCCGGGATGCCCGCTTCACTTTTTCATATGGCCATGTGTTAGTACTTTTTTGTACCATTGTGATTGTTAATTTTGTGTTCTTGCACCTTACAGACAAATATTGTTACATCATCATTATAAACAATGCTAACACTTCTGAAGATTTTCTAAACACAAAAGATTCATTCATCATGAACGTTAAAAATATTAAACCATGGAGGTAATCGTTCACGATGTAGCCTGTTGTAAGAAAAAAAATGCGAATGAAATTGGCAGGGAAGAATGCCGTGCGTGACATCAAACGGTCATGCCTTCTTCTCGATCAAGTGGGAATGACTAAGGTAGATGAAAATCTGTTTATTTAATGTCGCTTAAAATCATGCTTTGCGGCACTGCCGGGTGATAACGAAGTATTAAGACAGATTTTTACGATGTTCGTATGAAGTTGAGACTCCCATGTAATTACGGACCCGCTAGTATACAATAATCTCTTCCGAGTTACCCACAATTTCAAAAAGAGTTGCTTATCTTTAGAAACTAAGGTATTTTTGAGATTTAAAGAAGTATTTATTGAAACAAAGTTTATTTTGCTGCCACTGAGTTTTGGGAACATTTCTGAGTAGTTTTCATAATTTATTAATCAGTTTTCTCAAACAGGAATTTCGTTTTTTATGATTCTATGAATTCTTCATTAAACATTTTCAGCTGCGTAACTTAATTTATGCATGAAAAAGTAACAAATTAATTTTAATTTTAATGTTAATATTAATGCTATTAATTTACCATGTTTGTATGCAAAATATGTATGTTGAACATCAAAATGTTCAAATGAGAATTGATAGCATATTTCCAGATGAAAAAACTGATTAGTAAATTACATAAATTACTCGGTAACGTTTCCGAAAATAAGTGCCAGCAAAAGAAACTTTGTTTTTATATATGCTTTTTCAAATTTCGAAAATATGTGGGTTTCTGAGATTTCTAAAGATAGAGAATGCTTTTCAGAATCGTGGGTGTAAAGAGGTTACATTATATTTTCATAGATTAAGAAATATTTGCCTTTTTTTACAGTGCATATTATATTTATACTTAAATTAAAAAAAGTAAATAAACGTATATATTTTTTCTTTAGTTGTATGCTATATAACAACTTTTTTCTTTCTTCAAATAAAAGTAATAGTATAATTTCGCGTAGAATATTCCATAATGCTTGTTTAGCTAAAACTATTAAGTTCATACAAAAGTAAGTAGCCTTAATTTTGTTTTTAAAAAATCAATATAATACGGTAATAAATCAATAATATATTCTCTTCCTCACTATAACAGTATTACAACGAAAGTTTCTTTCCTTGATCCGGTGTGACCTTATCATAAATGACACGATGTACGTTCGTCGGTCGATTGTAAGCAACCACACTCTCTGTCACTTAAAACCCTCTAAGCCGCTGCCTGATAATTTTCCGTTTCTAGAAGGAAAAAAAAAAGGCTATAGGCAAAACGTTCTTACAAACAGAAGAAAATAAACAAAAAAAAAAAAAAAAAAAAAAAAAAGGAGTTTTTGCAGAAACGTTTTTTGTTTTTAAAATTTTTTTTGTAGTAATTGAATAAATTTTTTTGAAGTTTGAAAGATATGCTTCTGCGCATGCCCGAATGATTCATTCAAATAATCAAAATAATCGTTATGCCCATCACTACACAGCATTAAAACGGGAGATGTTGGACAATATACACTCAAAGCTTATCAGCGTCTATTTGTCAAATACAATATGAAGTTTTGATGAAATTCTGTGCATTAATTCTTAAGACATCGCTATAGCGGAAATAGTGCAAAATGCAGCATACCAGCGTCACCTGTTGGGCGATTCCCAACAAAACCTAATCGGCGTCTATTTATGTCAGGGTCTAATAGACTATAAGAAGGTCGATGAAATTCTATGCATCAGTTCTTGCGATATAGCTGTCGGGGAAATAATTAAAATTGCCGTACAGCATCGCTACCTGTTTGGCGATTTACCATCAAACTTAACCACCAAACTTAAGGCACCCAACAAAGGCACCTGTTGGGAGATTTACACCAAAATCTAATCAGCATCAATTTATGTCAAGGTTTAACTGAATCTGAAGTTTGATTGAATTCCGAGAGTTAGTTCTTGGGATACAGTGCCCATAGAATTATGTCACATACAGACAGGAACATAGAGTGACACATACACTCACAGACAGACATTTTCTACAAACAGTCAAATTGTGCTCAAGAATTTCTAAAATGCATAAATACATCGAAAATCGGAAGTCGATTTTTTTTCACGAATCCGATACTTTCTTCTCGTAAAGCGAGAAGAAAGTAAAAATTATGCTTGATTTTGGCTTTTTCATTCTTACATGTTTGAAATCGGAGTATTTTATTTGAAAGCCTTTGATTCTTCTATTCTCTGTTTTCAAAATTGCATCGTAAAAATCTAAACCATTTTTGGGACATTCATAGTCTATTTATACTTTCTTCAGTGCTTATAAAAAATGTTTTGAAGCAATTTGGACTTTCCCTAATTTGACTCTCTTTTTCATTTTATATTACTCCAATAATTATATTGCGGCATTCATTCTTAAAATATATTTATTTTTTTGAGAAATTCTAATTTATTTTACTTTTACGTTCAGTCTACTCGACGAATATCCTTAACTGAATTTTGTTAAAACGACGTAATTTCATTACACGGCTAAACAAAACTTATTTTTCTACTTAACAGGATAATTAGCGAGAAGAAAATTCGTATCTTCTGGCAATATTTGGAGTAAACAAATTAATTACCACTTCTTCAGAAATGTTACTTCTTCATTAATAATCTTGAAGAGTAATTATTTGTTGAATATTTTTAGTTTTTGAGGAGAAGGATTAATTGAAAACAGAAAAAAAAACTTTTAAAATAAATTCTTTAATTTAACACTTTTCTTGGGGAAAAAAATAAATAAACGTGTGAAATTGCGGCCAAACAGAATTAGATGAAACCTAACATTTCTCGCAACTAGTTTACACTCCTATTTGAAAAAGAAAACTTTTATTAGTTCAAGAGATTATCACATTTATCAATGTCAACTGGCCCTGTTTAAAAAAGCAATTCTCAATAAAAGCTCACACTACCTTAATCTTGTGTACCTTAATTTATGTTTGTAAAGATGTCGTACATACATGAAAACGAAAAAAAAGTAATTAAGTTTTTTTTCAGAATTTAATATGGTAAAATAGTTAAGGGGGTCCAAGAAACAGAATTTTTTATTTATAAATATTTTTACTCTTTTTATCTTGAAATGCATATTTCTATATAGATATTTGTAGGATTTCAGTGTTAATACTTCAAATGCTTTATGACGTCATGATCGTCATATTAACTGACACTTTAGTATTATTACTATCATCCATGATTCAAACGCACGAGGTATAAATATTTTGGATCGCGAGATTTGGCAAAGAGCCAGTCTTATAAATTTTATCATCGAAGAAGCGTTGAAGTGTGAAAGAGACAATTAGGGAACTACTAGGCCTAATTGGACTATGTGGAAATAAGAATATTGTATGTTTTATGTGAGAAGTGTAAGATATTTTGAAGAAATAACCAACGAAGCGTTGTGGAATTGATTTCCTAGAATGGTATTAAAGTTCTTGTTTTTGTTATTTTGAAGTCTAGTTGTTCAATTAATCCAGTAAATTAACTTTTTACATATCACCTATCTGCATTTTTGGGGGCTCGGCCGGGATAATTAAAAATAAAACGCCAGTATCAAAAGTTGTGTTACGATTTTGCAAGGTGAAACCGTTATCGTATTATTTCAAGTACAAATTGTGAAAGATAAACATGGGAACTCTAAATAAAGCTAAGAGAATTGATCTAATAAACCTCTCCGAAGAATGCGGAATTGAAGCACCAGAAAAACCGACAATACCCGTCCTAATAAAGCTGATCAAGAGTTGGGAGAGTTACGAAGAAGAATTTATAAAAGATCGATTGGAAGTAGTGATAGCAGCTAGAAAAGAGAAAACAGAAGAAGAAAGAGAAGAGAAAGAGAAAGAGAAGAAATTACAAGCAGAACTGGAAGAGAAGAAATTACAAGCAGAGATTGAAGAAAAGAAATTGAAAATGGAAATGGAAGAGAGAAAATGGAAAATAGAATTGGAGCAAGATTTTGAAATTAAGAAAATGAAGATACAAGAAAATTCAAGAGAACACATTGAGGAAAACCCAAGGACAAATCCAGGTAAGCAATTTGAATTGCTTAGATTATTAACTAAATATGAAAGTTCAAATAATATTAGCTTATATTTAGCTATGTACGAAAGGCAAATGGCGCAAACGGGCATTGATAAAAAAGAATGGGTAAATTATTTAATTAATCTAATGCCGTTAGATGTGATCAATATAATTACGAGGGAAAACGAACCTGAAATTCACGATTATGATTACATAAAAAATATTCTATTAAAACGCTACAAACTATCACCAGAAGAGTTTAGGCTGAAATTTTTCTCATCTAAAAAGGAACCAACGGCTAATTGGTGCGATTTCACTTATGAGATAAAGGTGTATTTTCAACAATAGATTGAAGGTCTTCAAGTAAATAACTTTGAAGATTTAGCGGAATTAATTGTTGTTAATCAAATCAGGCATAATTTACCTACGGAAACAAAGACACATTTCTTAGAGGAATTATTAGTAATAAAGAAAATTGATGAATTAGTTAATAAATTAGATAATTACGAAACAGCACGAATGGTTTACAATAAACAATCAGTTAAGGATATAAGCAGCGATTTTGATGACAGAAGATCGAGAGTGGCTGACTACGCCAATTCGTAAAGACGCCAAGTTGATAATAGGCATTATGTAGGTCACGAAAGCAAAGAGTCGCATGTAATCTGTTTTACGTGTGGCAATCCTGGTCACGTGAGTGCAAAATGTGCCATGTCGAAAAATACTGAACAAGAATATTCAAATTTTTACCCGCAACAAAATCAAAATTGGCGAGAAACAAAATACCAAGATGAGACCCAAAACACACAAAGAAAAATAGTTAATATGGGCATGTTAAATGGTAGAAAAGGAAGAATCTTAGATATTCGCGGAATAAAAACAAACGTAATAATCGATACAGGAAGCGATATTTCAATCGCCAATTCAAGATATCATACTGCAATAAACGCGCCAAAACTAACCAGCGACAATATATCTATATCAGGCATAGGTGGAAAAGAAATTAAGCCAACAGGTTTTTTCTGGCATAAAGTCTACATGAACGATACAGAAATCCAGGATAAATTTTACGTGGTACAAGAGACGGACTGCGATTTAATAATAGGCAGAAAAGCAGTAGAAGGCATGACGTTAAAAGTAACGGAAGATGGTGTTAGAATAATAAACGGCAACAAAGTTCGAGTAGGATACATTAAAATTAACGAAGTACCGACGAAAATTGATGAAGCAAGTATAAACAACGATAATCGAGGTTGGGAAGATATGGTTAAAATCGACTGCGTAAATGACGGGGTTAATTTGACTCATATTACAAATTTAGCAAACAGAGATAAAATAAGAAAATTAATAAAACCATATAAGCCGAATAAGACAAAAGATACAGAATTATCCGATGAATGGAATGTTGACTATCCATCTCCAGAAGAAAATTATGAAAGTAGTAGTCCTGCACATAGTTGAAAAGACTGTGTGAAAGATCGCAATAGGAATTTTAATCATAAGGGAAAGAACAGAAATTTTAATAGACCATTTGATAACAGAAGCAATAATAGATATGGCCAGAGATATTCTATACAGTCATTTAACCATGGAAATTGCAATAAATATAGATATGGAAAACAGAGTTCCGAGAATTCTTACCAAAATGAATCTGAGATTCCTGAAAACTTTGAGACTGAAAATTCTTTGATACCTCAAGACATAACAAAAAATGCTTCTCCTAATTCAAAAGCAAGATATAATCCAAATTTCTCCCATAGATACATGAATAGAGGCTACTATCATGGTCAAAATAATTATAATTACGGTGGCCAACGATCATGCAAGGCTAGTTATAATGAACAAAAATATTCACAACCATCACATAAGAATAATTCTCATCATGGATTTAAAGAAGCTTATAGTGAACGAGATGATTATTCAAATTCTTATCATTCTAGAAGCAATAGGTATGTAGTTTCTAAAGATAGAGAGCAATGTCCGGAAAGCAATTACAGAGATATTAGATATGCCGATCCTAAAGACAGAGAGCAATATCCAGACAGAAATAAAAATCTCAAAAATAACTGTTAGGCATGAAAAACATCACAAATCAAGATGCTGATGTCCAGACGCCATCACGTCAGGATGACGGATTTGTAGGATTTCAGTGTTAATACTTCAATTGCTTTATGACGTCATGATCGTCATATTAACTGACACTTTAATATTATTACTATCATCCATGATTCAAACGCACGAGGTATAAATATTTTGGATCGCGAGATTTGGCAAAGAGCCAGTCTTATAAATTTTATCATCGAAGAAGCATTGAAGTGTGAAAGAGTCAATTAGGGAACTGCTAGGCCTAATTGGACTATGTGGAAATAAGAATATTGTATGTTTTATGTGAGAAGTGTAAGATATTTTGAAGAAATAACCAACGAAGCGTTGTGGAATTGATTTCCTAGAATGGTATTAAAGTTCTTGTTTTTGTTATTTTGAAGTCTAGTTGTTCAATTAATCCAGTAAATTAACTTTTTACATATGACCTATCTACATATATATATATATATATATAAATTACAAATTTTAGCCATATTTAACACTAACGAAAAATCATGCATTAGGCATAGATCATGAAACATTTTCTAACACTAAAAGAATATTATTATTTCCCTTTTTCATAGTATCAAATGAGATAGCTAAATAAGCAACTTAGAAAAACACATAGCTCAGTAAAAATACATTTTCAGCAATTGCTGTCCATTAACTGGTAATGTGTGCAAATTTTTTCGTGTTACGCAATCTATGGAATTTACGCATACCAATTAATACACACAAAATTAGATAACTTTAAAAATGCATACCAAAGCAGAAAACGCACTTCCAGAAATTACCGATCTTAGTCACTCTTGAAACAGAATTATTTTGTATGTCTCTGTAAATGAACGATATATGCTGTCCATAATCTATAGAAAACATTTGGTAGTACACTTCAGTGAATTCATTATGTTTGAAGTATCATCTATATATTTAAAACAAAAACCGCATTCTGTCAAATCCACATGAAAATCGTCTCTTAGCGCATGCGTCAACGTTTTTTTGAAGGCTTCTACCGTCAGAAACGGGAATCCTGATTGATTAACCCAACCCTCACCTATTTAGCCTAGGGTTGGATTGATGGGAAAAGGGTTGATTGAAAACGGATGAAGCCGTATCATTACATTGAAAGCATAGACCTTCTAATATATTTTTGGTCTGAGGTTGAAAGCTAAAAATTTTTTTTAAAGAACTCATATTTTCACTACTAAATATGCACATTTTCTCGCAAAAGTTTAAAGACAGTTTGGATGCAGTTATATTTATAACCGATTGAAATGAAAGAGATTTCAGAAGATGAGAATTTTTTTTTTTATTGCTATGTTAAAAGAACCGACGCGGAAGAAAACAAACAAAAAAGTGAGAAGAAAACTTTTCTTTTACAACTCGATAACAATATTTTTTCACGAAATTTTTACACGGGTTGTAAAACCGTTGTATTTATCGCCAATAAAGATTTCAATAAGTTCGGACAAAAATAACTTTTTATTTTAAAACTATGAAACGATCCTACGTTAAAAAACAAGGAAATGAGCGCTTTTATCACTAAACATATATATATATATATTTAAATTTATTATCACGGGTCCGGGCAACGACGGGCGGGGGTCAGCTAGTAACATTATTAAAATGCACCGCAAACGACTTTTCCCCATAGATGATAATATAATGGAATTTCAACTATATTGGAAAGTGTTAAAAATTGATCTATCTTCTGAAATTGTAACGTTTTTGCATATTATTTTTCTTCTTAGTATTTGGGCAATGAATTAAAATTTGATTAAATATTTAGTCTGAAAAATGATCCGAAATGTTACAGCAGAGAATGAAATGTTTACTAAATTAGTTTTAGAGTGAATTAGTAATTAGATTTATCATTCGAGTGTGAAAGGGTATAAAAAAAATCCCGAAATTTGCGTGATGTAATTAATGGATCATTAAGAAGTTCAACATTTTTAAACCTTACTTAATTTCTACATGAAATAAATGTGAAATAAGAATCTCATAAAAAGACACGGAAACAAAAATGTTTTAGTAATTTTTTTAAATGAGACTTATTTTTTTCACTACGGACAGAAATTTAGTCCACTTTTGGATGACTATCAAAATCAATTATCTATTTATGGAAATGTATAAATGACGGTGATAAGACTGACTCTATTTTTATTACGTTTATTGTTTATACATCACTTCTAATTATATCACAATTTCAGTTTTTATATTATCGAATCGGAATGCACTTTCAAAAAAATTTTTTTTTTGAACTGCACTTCCATTGAGTGGCTTTTTACGATTATTTTAATACTTTTCAAAGATAATTTTGTAGTGGACTAGGAACTGTCTTATAAAGGCATTCCAGTGTTTTGATTGTGGACGTGTTGTCACAACCTAATATATGCGTGCGTAACAGTGACCTTTGTACTTTATTTTACTTTAACTTTCGCTGAATGCACAGGTACACTGCAAATTCCCAGCACACATTGGGAACACATTTGGAACACTTTGATTCAAAAAAAGTGTTCCAGTTACCTTAATGTGTACTGGTTGTGAACCCTTAATGTGTTCTGAATATGCTCCGCTATAAAGAAAGTGTTCTAAAAGTGTACCTAAAGTGTTCTGCTCAGGATATCATATATTCTAATACGAGCAAATCTTGTGTGTGGTTATATCTATCTATCTATCTATCTATCTATCTATCTATCCATATATATATATATATATATATATATATATATATATACAATATATATATATATATATATATATACAATATATATATATATATATGCAAATTTTATCTTAAAAACGGCTCTAACGATTTTGACGAAATTTCGTGTCCTACCGTTTTGGGGCACCAGAAAACCATTGGGCTAGGTCACATGTTCGAGAAAATTCGATTAGTGGGTCATTTTGGGTTATTTTGGGTCATGGTCTAGCTAATTGTATCTAAAAAACGGTTCAAACAATTTTGACGAAATTTTGTATCCGACCATTTTCGGGCACGAGAAGACTATTGGGCTGGGTCACATGTTCGAGAACTTTCGATTAGTGGGTCATTTTTGGGTCAACGCGGGTCAAATTAATTTTATCTAAAAAACGGCTCTAACGATTTTGATTAAATTTTGTGTCCTACGAGTTTCGAGCACGATAAAATCATTGGGCTAGGTCACATGTCCGAGAAAATTCGATTAGTGGGTCATTTCTGGGTCATTGTGGGTCAAGATCTAAAAAGCGGCTCAATTTACACTAAATTTTGCATCCAATGGTTTTCGAGCACGAGAAGACTGTTGGGCTAGGTCACATGTTCTAAAAAATTCAATTAGTGGGTCATTTTGGTCATGGGTCATTATGGGTCAAGCTATTTTATCTTAAAAATGGTTCAGAGGATTTGAAATAAATTTAGCACCCTACAGGTTTAGGGAACAAGAAGACTATTAGGCTAGGTCACATGTTCGAGAAATTTCGATTAGTGGGTCATTATGGGTCAAGCTATTTTATCTTAAAAACGGCTCAGACTATTTACACTAAATTTTGCATCCTATGGTTTTCGGGCACGAGAAGACTGTTGGACTAAGTCACATGTTCGAGAAAATTCAATTAGTGGGTCATTTTGGTCATGGGTCTTGATATTTGAACTCAAATTTAATTTTGACCGAGCATAGCTCGGTCTTCCTTGCTCTTCTGTTAAATATAAACTTGGGAACGCATTTGAGAACGGATTGGGAGACATTTAAGAACACTTGTGAAATCATCGCTTTCAAAACGTGCGCTAGAAAGTGTGCTTAACAAAAGAAGTGTTCTCAGAAGTATTCTAAAAACTGTTCCAAAAAGTGCGCTTCAAAGTGTTCTAAAAAGGGTGACGAAATAAGTGTTCTAAAAAGTGTTCTGAAAAGTGTATAAAAATTTGCAGTGTAGCCTTCGGAATTTGTGGGTTTTCTGTATTTCGCAGTGTTTTTATGCACATTTTGGCTTCTCTGGTCAATCAACAATGGTATATAAGCAGGGATAAAAGTGTGTTTCACCGGATTTGGGTCGGATCTCGCCTCCAATGTATTGCAGACCAGCTATAGCCACGAAGGCAGTGATAGTTTCCTGAAGCGGGGATTGTTTAGAGTAAAGACTAGCCTTTGTTAAGATAGTTTTGGATTTTATTTGAAATAAATTTATTTCGCAGCCACGGGTTGCAGTTAGTTAGAAAAATGAAGCTTGTGTTTGACAAATTTGTGAAGTGGTTCTGTTTTAGCTGAAAGCATTGAGAGCTTCCCTTGGACTTAGTTGTGGACTTTTCTAATAGTGCTCTGGATGTAAGTTGAATTTTATAGTTATTTAAGCCGAGGTGCGTATTTTTAATTGATTTCTTGGAAACATGGTTCGATTTAGACAAAATTGTGGAAGGAATCTGCCATAACCCAACCGATTATTTTCAATAAACATTGTTTGAACATTAAATTCTTGTATTGACTGAGCTTGTCCTTGGAAAAGGAAATTCCCCCGTCATATTTTTTTTAATCTATTGCAACAACAAAGACTTGTCAGCTATCATAATGTGAAGTTATTAGTGGCATACTTAACACAATTTGTCAATTGATTTATCAGAACAAATTAAAAAGACCAAAAAAAAAAAAATTCAAGAGAAATCGTAAGATACCGCATTTTGGCACTAAACTGAAATTTGTCACCGAAAAGATAGATTTTCATTTTATGCGTAACATAAAATTAATATCAAACTAGTAAGTTAAATTGATCAAAATATACATTGCAACAGAAAACTTTCGGATTTGTATTTTAATTTTGCTTTTAATTTTTTAATATTAAAATGTTTATAATTTTTTATCAAGAATCATCTCTGAGAACTCTAATTATATTTTTGCCTTATTATCTTTAGTGAAAGTATTAATTATAATTTAGAAAAAGTACTTGCTTTGGAAGTAACTACTTTAATGTTCTATCCTTCATAGAAAACGTCACAAAAAAAGAAACTAGAGAAATTGTGTCCATGAAGAATAGTTAGATGGAACCTAACATTTTCCGTAAATCATTTACAGTTTTTTTCCGAGTAGAAGTTTTATTAGTTGAGACGATTATCGCATTAATCATTGTCAACTAATTCTGTATAGATAGGTGCATTTTTCATAAAGATTTACGCCATCTTGATTTTGTGATTAAAGCTTGTAATGATGTTATACGCACATAAAAAGAACGGAAAGGAATTAAATAATTTGTTATGAAAGAATAACATTTAATTTAACTGGAAACGTCTTGTTGAATGTTATTTTAATTGAATGTTATTTTATGAGAGAATATCGACTGTTATTATTTTCCTTAAAATAAAATAAAAACAAATACGAAAGGCTAACAACAGTTTAATGCGATTAATCTTTGATGCAAGATATTTTTGGGCTTTCTCATTTGAAAATATTGTATGGGGTTTATTTTCAGGTTCTTCTACTGAAGTCTTACTCGACGTTGCGAATTCTTTTCTGAAGTCATTTATTCTCTGTCGTATTGCATACACAACGGTTAACTTTGAAATCGAATGACATATTTCGTTTTTTGACCCTGGTGTTCATAAATTAAATGGGAAAATAGAAAATGTTAAATTTTGAATACAAAAGTTAATTGTAAGAAGTCTAAAGTAAAAGATACAACCCTGAAGTTGTAACAAATACTACCCTAATAGCACAGCCAGTCCAAGGCAGCCAAAAAAGACAAGCTACCGCTCTGCTTCCCGCATTCGTCTTTCTTCGGTCCCCCCTGAGTCACGTGGTGCTCTTTTAGTGCAGCTGAATTTGTGTTTCACGAAAAGAGCATCACGTGACTCGAGGGGTCGAAAGGGGGACGAACACGTGACACAGATGCGGCAGCCTGCCTTTTTCGTCTGCCTCGAAACCCTGTCGATGTGACGTCATAAATGGTTACAAGTATCACAGTCGCATTTTTAAACCACAATGTGATATATTTATTTACCTTCTTATTACTTCCAAATGACCATCATTTGGTGGCTCCACTGTGAAGTCACCATGAGTGTTGCTTTGTGACGAGTCATCAAACTACGTTACAATGATGTCACCTGGTGACTCTCGTGGGACAATCATTTAAGGACTCCATTGTGAAGTCATGATGAGCGTTGCGTTTTGACGAGACACTAAGTCATTTCATAATTAAGTCACGTGATATATAACCATCATTTGTCAAATGTCTCAAGTGACCATCATTTGGGAACTATTGTAAAGTCGTCATGGCCATTGGCTTTGTGACAAATTATCGGGTGACTTCATTATGATGTCATTTGGGCACTCGTCATAAAATAAGTGTCATGATGACTTCTTAAAAGAGTTTCCAAATAACGGTCGTACGAGAGTCATCAGGTGTCTTCATTGCGAAATCACGTCGTAACTCCTCACAATTCAAAGATCCTCATGACTTAACAATGGAAACTCCAAATGATGATCATATGAGAGTCACAAGGTGACTTCTCTGTATTTCTTTCGGTACACATCTACAGAGTCGTCATCAGAAATTTGTAGGCCATTTAATAATAAAAAAATATATTCTAAAAAGTAATACGGTACGTTGATATATACCTATAAATATGATGATGATGTACTATGATATGTACCTATAAATTCATAAAGTACCATGATATCATATGTGTTATGCCTTTTACGTTTATCGTCCATACATTCAATTCTAAATGTCGCATAGCTGTGTTACATTGAATAGCGAAAATATTTATTCAAATGAAATTAGTTTGAATACTGTACCTCAATTTAGAGATTTTTTATGACCTAAAAGCAATATTTTTTTTTTTTTTTTTTTTTTTTTAAGAAAGAACAATCTTTACAAAAACATTTCTTATTTGCCATAAATTAACTAAGAAGAACGTGGCAGAGTTACTATAATTGGCAAACGATTGCTTACTTGTTTAGAGCAAATAAAAAAAGCATTTTTTTTTAACATCCGATTAATCTTCCGTATGGGTCCATTTGGAAGTGTTGCCATCATGCTTATAATGTCCTTTCAAGTGAATGTGAATATCATTAAAGGATTTACAAACGATCTTGCGCCAAATCACATTTGCTGAAATATGCCATTTGGCTATGGACTTGATTGTGATAGATTAAGCATAAGATGAGATTCACTATGAGATACCGCACTGTGACGCTAAGCTTGAAATCTGTCAGTTTCTTCTTCTTTTTATGTTGAACGGAAAATTAAGTTTCTTGATAAATAATAACACTATATCCCATAAAATGTCTAAGGTAAAGCCAGGAGAGATGACGCAGTCGGAGAGATTGCGCAAATAGTGGTTTGGGCGGAAGGAGTAGAGTGAGCGTGCAGCGACTCCAGGTAGTTGTACAACAACAGTAGTGGAGTGTCTACTTAAAAGTGCACGTTGATTGCTTTGAGCGTTTAAGATAAAGTATTGCTATTTTGTTTTGTTTTCCCAAAGTAAGTGCTTGAATTTTCATAGCTCTTCATCAGAATTTCTATACAATGTCAATAGTACAAAATATTTTAAACTTAAACGATTTCTCATAAGCTACTAATCTAGACTAACAATGTGAACATCAACGGTTCGTTTTAGAAGAGGTCATGTTTAAATAAAAGGCCGCGCAATCTCTCCTACCGAAATTGGAGAGTTTGCGCATTTGCTACTTAGTAGAGATGGCGCAGTGTTCCCATTCGTTTCCATGGTAGGAGAGATTACGCAGCTTATTGGTAAATTTGCATAAAAAAAATGAAAAATGAAAATGGACTAATTTTAAGTTAAACGTGTTATTAAGTAGCATTACTTTATTTTTTAATCTTATCTGGACTTGCTTTTTCTGATTCTTTATTTTTTTTCCCTTTAATTAAATTTTTTTAATCGTTTTTAAAATTATTTCCTTTTTCTGATTCTTTTATCATTAGGTTGAAATATTCACTCCTAATACAATAATATTTGTTTACAAAAACCTTACAGCAATATCATTTAAGTGTAATTATTACTGTTAACAATTTAATTGTAGTTATTATAAGTAACAATCTCTCCTACCCACCTGCGCAATCACACCAACCCTATAAGGAGAGATTGCGCAAAATAACTTTCTTGGTTTTATTACAATTGTTCTATTAAATTGCAACATAACAACAAAATAGCAATGGAAATGCATAAAAAACAAATGAAGTAAAAGTTATTCATGAATAGTTTAGCAAAAAATTAAAATTTAGATTTTTTATTGCTATTCTTTTGAATTGTGCGCAGACTATCCTAGCTTTACCTTACATCTATAGTTTATATCCAAATTTTACTGGCCGTTTTTGACACATTTCAACATAGTTGAAAACAGTTTATGAATTCGGTTTGTCTGTCCAAGCTCTAACTCATGTAAATACACTGGGATTGCCATGCAATTGATATATGTTATTGAGGATTACTATGGCATGTTCGGTATTGAAAGTGAAGAGCGTAGCATGTACAGTTCATTTACGGGGTCACTGATATAAATTCCGTTACATTACGGTCTACGGTGAAAAATCGTTTGCGATATATTTTAATAATGTTATACACTATTTTAATCATATTGAAAATAATATGTATCACTGAGCTGCACTACAAGATGATTACTACAGAATAGGAAGTGCATAGCATTCATCGTTCTTTTACTGGTACACACAAAAGAATTCGGTTACATAATCTATCAATCTATCAATAATTTCTGGAAGTGCGTTTTCAGTTGTGATACGCGTTTTTAAATTTAACTCCTTTTTAGCTCACAGGCTATCAAAGCCTGAGAGCTTATGTGCCCGCCGGTTCTGTATGTACGTACGTATGTATGTATGTACGTAACGCGATAACTCTTCATAGAAATATCCGTTTTCCTTCAAATTTTGTTTATAGGTTCACTGTGTTAAGGCGCTTCCCTGATTAGTTTTCGGGATTGATTGGTTAAGTATAAAGGGGGGAATGGGGGGGCTACTCCCCCCTTAATTTATATAAATGGGTTTTTCATGCAGAATTATTCCGTTTTCCTTCAAATTTTGTTTATAGGTTCACTGTGTTAAGGCGCTTCCCTGATTAGTTTTCGGGATTGATTGGTTAAGTATAAAGGGGGGGAACGGGGGCTAATCCCCCCCCCTTAATTTATATAAATGTGTTTTTCATGCAGAATTATCCCATTTGCTTCAAAATTTGTTTATAGGTTCATTGGGTTAAGACGCTTCCCTGATTAGTTTTCGGGATTAATTGGTTAAGTATAAAGGGGGGGAACGGGGGGTGCTACCCCCCCCCCCTTAATTTATATAAATGGGTTTTTCATGCAGAATTATCCAATTTGCTTCAAAATTTGTTTATAGGTTCATTGGGTTAAGACGCTTCCCTGATTAGTTTTCGGGATTGATTGGTTAAGTATAAAGGGGGGGACGGGGGGGGCAATCCCCCCTTAATTTATATAAATGGGTTTTTCAAGCCGAATTATCCGATTTTCTTCAAATTTTGTATATAGGTTCATTGTGATAATGCGCTTCTCTGAATAGTTTTGGGGGTTCATTAGTTAAGTATAAAGGGGAAGGGGGGAGGCTAATCGCCCTTAATTTAGATAAATGAGTTTTTCATGCAGCATTATCCGATTTTCTTCAAACTTTGTATATATATATATTCATTGTACTAAGAGGCTTCCCTGATTAGTTTTTGGGATTGATTGGTTAAGTATAAAGGGGGGACGGGGGGGCTAATCCCCCCCTTAATTTATATAAATGGGTTTTTCCTGCAGAATTATTCCGTTTTCCTTCAAATTTTGTTTATAGGTTCACTGTGTTAAGGCGCTTCCCTGATTAGTTTTCGAGATTGATTGGTTAAGTATAAAGGGAGGGAACGGGGGGCTAATCCCCCCTTAATTTATGTAAATGGGTTTTTCATGCAAAATTATCTCATTTGCTTCAAAATTTGTTTATAAGTTCATAAGTTCATTGGGTTAAGACGCTTCCCTGATTAGTTTTCGGGATTGATTGGTTAAGTATAAAGGGGGGAAACGGGGGGGCTAATCACCCTTAATTTAGATAAATGGGTTTTTCATGCAGCAACATCCGATTTTCTTCAAATTTTGTATATATATATTCATTGTAATAAGAGGCTTCCCTGATTAGTTTAAGGAGTTCATTAGTTAACTATGAGGGGGTAACGGGGGGATAACCCCCCTTAATATATAGCCGATTTCTTTATTTTTCGACGGGCTTATTTCAAATTCTTTGAAATACGAGTATAATATACAATTACTGTGAATAGCCTGTGAGCTCAATGCCCTCAGTTTAACTGGGCAGTTTTCTTTTTATTTGCATATTACTTGGTGTGTATATATACCCTATAGCTCATATACAGAGCAACGCAAAAGATCTCGAGTACATTTCCGTTTATTGGCGGAATTTGCGGAAGGGCAATTTTCAACTGTGTTCTGCTTTTTCTAACTGAAGTAAATTTTAGACTATTATATATACAAATGTATAGATCCTATTAGATCCTGTATAGACTATTATGTATACAAATGTATAGATCCTATTAGATCCTGTATAGACTATTATGTATACAAATGTATATGTACAAATGTATAGATCCTATAGAGGGTTTCACGAAAAAAAATTCAGATTCTTTTCTGACTATTGATGGTAATTATTGATATTGGTGTTTTTAATATATTATGTATTTTCAAAATTGTTTACTTAGACATCATCGTTACGGAATGGTGGAAGTAGTTTGAATGCGTTGGAAAGTGTTTTATAATCTATGCTTGACGTATGATTTTTCGTTCTTGTCTTTTCTTGTAATTGATTATTATTCCGGAATTTTGTCTTCTCAAAATTAAAGTGTTATTATTAAAACTTTTTTCAAATTTAGCTTACTTTACAGAAAAATCACTGACAAGGCAAAGATATGTAGTCTATTGTCTCTCTGAGTTTAAATAAAATAAATACTCATTTATCTACAGACGATAACGCTTTTTGTAAATTACATACACTTTCTAAAATAAACAACTTTTACATTACTTTTTTTTCCTTTCTTTCTTTCTTTTTTTTAAAAAAAGTTTTTGAAACAAAGTACTAATTAGAAAATTTAAAAAATCCATCTTTGAAATTAATTGCTTTAATTTTATATGTTTCAAAGAAAAAAAATAAAGATAAAGTTGTGAAATTATATCCGAGAGGAGCAATTAGATGGAACCTAACATTTTCCGTAAATCAACTGTTATTTGTTTCTTAGGCGTTAAAGTTTTTTTTAGAAGATTATCACATTTATCACTGTCAACTTATTCTGTCTAGATAAGTACATTTTTCTAAACCGTTCATGCCATAGTACACATTTAGTGATATCACACAAAAAATAAAACGAAAAATAATCAATTTAATAAATTTTTGTAATAGAAAATTTAAATTTATATGTAAATTATTTTTAACAATGTTGGTAAGGTTATATCTTATCAGAATTATATTCCTTCTTTAATATTTCTTTTCCTTTCCCTCTTTTTCTAACTCAGTCTCTCTCTCCACTTAAATGTTCGAAAATTTGGCAGATGCACTGCCATGTTCACAGATTTGGTACATATCTTAGAATACAAAACAAAAAATATAACTTAAACAATTTAAGTAACCTATTTTATTACTCAATTTCCTCGATTTAATCATTGTTGTAGCTCTCATATTGTTAAAACTATATTGATTTTGTGTTTTTTAGCAAGTGTTGTTTGGTGCAAAATTAATTTCATTGCTGTAATTAACGAAACGTCAGTGAGGTTTCGTGTTGAGACCCGAAAAGTTTTTGGTTTCTGTCTGTCTGTCTGTCTGTTTCGAGATAACTGCCGCAAAAATTGTCCGATTAAGTTGATATGTGGTATGTATGGTGGTGAGGTACCCATTTAGGTGTATTGTTTTTTATTAAATCTGGTTGATTCGTTCGGAAAATATAAAACATTTTCTTTTGCACCATAATGCTTTTCTATGGTAATTCCGTTAACTTTAAAATTTTCATTCGTTGAAAGGAAAAGGACAACTTTTGATGAGGAATTGGACAAGGTGATTTGATTAAGGGATTTAAATGATAAATTATGGATGCTAAAATTTCCCAATGAGGGTCTTAAATTATTGCTAATAGTTTGAAATTTTGTCTATAAATTTGTCAGCTTTTTAAAATTAGGTGTATAACTTTTGGTGGAAATTTATACATCTGTACGAATAAATATTTTGTTATTAAGATTTTGTTTTATGACTTTATTTATTTGATATGATACATATTTAATTTTTTTCAATTTTATCAGTTGCTTAGCAACTGTATTTTATAGCCTATAAAAAATCATTCGAATAATCCCGATTACGAAACATTAAGCAGAAAGTCTGGCTGAGGTAGAAATAAAAGGTTAGTTAATCTTCCGTAGTCCGGTCTGCAAAATAAGTTTGCGTTAAATATGAACATTACGGTTTAAATCGAATGTGAATACTAATGAAAGGCTATCACAAAAGCCACTTTAAGCAAATTTAAAACCACCAAATCATATTTGCTATTTAGTCAATTGACAATGAACACGATCATGAATGATTATCCCAATAGGTTTTGAATGTCTCTTAAATATGTCCATGTTTGGGTGATTTTAGTATTCTATTGCTATCGAGTATATTAGGATGTATTTAGATAAGATCTTACCTCTAAATATTATAGAATGACCATCAAAACTTTTTTTTCCGAAACCAAAAATTGTAAAAACATTAGATTTCTAAATTAGGTATAAGTTAGACATAGTAGATTCAGTTCGTGTATTTTATTTAACTTAGCCATCAGATGCAGGTGTTTCTTGGTTGGCAGGCAAGTAAATATTGATATTTGGATATTAGGATAACATGAAAAGCTTGTCCAAACTGATGCTTATCCTAATGAAATCACAATGTAAAATGAAATCGAAGATATACTAGAATTATTCACACAGTCAATAGGAAATTACGAATGTAAATGTAATGCGACTAAGAGGGGTTTCAGGGAGGCTGTGCTCTCCCCTGAAGACATGCTCTTTTCCATCTAAATAATTACAAGAATAAGCAGTTCATCAGAATTTCTGAACATCATTGCATAATACCGTTTTTCATTTACGCTCCTAATTTCCTAAACTTTCGAAGCACATGCTTATAAATATTTATGTAATTTAAAAACTTTAAATTGCGGTTGGTAGGATGTTGAATATTATGCAAAGTGTGTTTTAGAATCATGACTTGCAGAGCTGACGTTGAGAATCCTGATCTGCAGATTTACTAGTTATAATCCTTGTTGTGACACTATTGTTGTAAATCTGTTGTCGAAAATATCCCACTTTCTTGTTTTAATTTTATGATAGCTGTAATATTTTCCGTCTGTGCGAAAAGCGGGTTTTGGCCCCTGGAGAATGTACCCGATTAGGTAAGATCTTCAAAATACTTGAATATTGCCTTGTCATCGACAATGAACTTGATCCAGACAACAAGACAAAATTAAATAAAAGCGTGTAATAAAATATTAGTAGGATTGGATGGAGAATATAATAAAGCTACCGTGTAACCGTGCGAGTATTTCACGCGGCAGTCTAAAATTTTTAGTAATATTTAATATTTTTCAGATGCAGGTTTAAACTTATAAAGAAATATTAAGGATACAAATATCTGCAAGAAAAAATATCATATCATTTATTTCATCGGAGTTACAGTAAAAACCGATCGAAGATAGAAAAAAGTGCGGAAAAAAAAATCGTATTTTAACTAAACATTAGAGGATAGTGTCATCCGCTTCGGGAAAAACACGCGACGAAGAAAAATAAATCGAATACAGATAAAAAAAAAAAAAAACAATTTAATTTAATGTAACAAAGCATACATTTTACGCTACACGTGAAATGCAAACGATGGGGCCTTTTTCTTCTAAACATTTGAATTTGAGTTTTGCTTTTTAATCATAAATATAAATTTGTCCGTGCAGAGAAATCATAGTTTATCTTTTTTGTAATATTTATTTTATTTTTTATAATCATTGTTGAGCAAGATATAATGCGATATATTTATTTTTGTGGCAACGTTGATTTGAGATAAACCTTTCATTTCTTTTATGAGAACAATGCCGATTTAATTTTTAACGAACATGTTTTAACGAAAATGTTTTAACGAAATGTGAGTGTACTATGTCAGAAGCTGCTTCAAAAACCTTTCGAATGATATCTCATTTGTTGTTGTGCATAAGTCCATAAAGTAATGTTGACAACAGAAGTAATTTATATGATGATTATTGTAATTTCCCTGTTCAAGATGATTTACTATACTCGGATCAATCTCTCATTCTCTCTCTCTTCCTTTCGCGCTCTATTTTTAACACTTTCAAACATAGATGAAAATTGTTTTTGAATTTGACTTGTCCGTTCTCCAACTCGCGTAAATATACTCGGATTGCCGTGCAATTGATATACAGTAGAACTCCAATTATCCGAACTTTGACTGTCCGAATCGCTTTCAGAATTTCAGAAAAAAAATTAAGACGGAAACGTATTGCGATTCGCAAAATAAGGATTCTGTCTACGCGCGCTATTGTCCTTCCCTCCGCGAATCTAGTGTATTTGCAACGCGAACATTATTGGGATGATAAGTCACCGTCTCATAGTGCTGTTCAATTATTGGCTGCCGTCCGTCGCCAGGTGGCCGGCCCAGCCCACCTGGGTTTCAGACCCTGGGTTTCAAATTCTAAATGATGATGAACTTATTGAAAGTGTGAGAGAAGAAAGTGTCGAGGAAGAAGATGACCTTAGTGTCGAAGTTGAAGCAAATACGGGACCATCAGCTAGAGAAGCATTTGCCGGCCTTGAAACTGCGTTGAAGTGGATGCAGCGTCAGCCTGATGTGATCACATACAACTTCTCCCATAGTCCAGTCAAATTAGCCAATTTGTGAGCAGTTTGCCATAATAAATGCTAAGGAGACAAAAATTGGTCCAGTTGTTCATTGATGGCTACTGATGACTATGTAAAAAGTCCCCATGGATAGGAGGTGAGCGGGGGGAGGGGGGGGGGGGGCTAAACAAAGTATTATTTTTAGTTTTTTACAAATATCTCAGAAATTGTTGTTTTTCATGAAAAAATTACTCCAACATAAATTAAAGAACATAAAATTATCTACAAATGACAGGTATATACAGTGGAACCTCGATTATCCGTCAGTCAGAAGACTGGAGCTTTGACGGATTTTCCCCCAAAAAATCACTTTAATTTCAAATGTATTTATTTAATGTCGCCATAATAAATTCTAAAGGGGTATAAATGGGTCCAGTTGTTCATTGATGGCTACTGATGACTATGTAAACAGTCCCCATGGATAGGAGGTGAGCGGGGGGAGAGGGGGGGGTAAATAAAGTATTTTTTTTAGTTTTTTACAAATATCTCAGAAATTGTTGGTTTTCATAAAAAAATTACTCAGACATAAATTAAGGAACATAAAATTCTCTACAAATGACAGGTATATACAGTAGAACTTCGATTATCCGTTAGTCACAAAACCGGAGCCTTGATGGGTTTACCGCAAAAAAAAAAAAAAAATCACATTAATTTCAAATTTACTTAGTGAATGTATATTCAAATTTATTAAATATTGTCTCAAAAAAGAAAAAGAAGAATTGACACATTTTTTTCTTTTTTCTTTTTTTTGGAAGGGGGGGGGGGTGTCTGGTGGTGAGTGTGAAAGGGTGGATGACTGCCCCCCGATTCATGATTATTATGAATCATCTAAACATGAAACAGGAATCAGTTCATTATTATCTTGAAGGATTTTCTGAAAAAAAAAACTTTCTTTTCAAATTTATTTACTTAACCTTCATACGGGGTCTCGACAGCAACTTTCCGAGAATACATGCAAAGTTGGACAGGTGCTGTCAGAGACCAGTCCATTCAAATTCAGTAAATATTGTCACAAAAAAAAGAAAAGAAAAGAATTTAACTTCTGTTTGATGATGATGTGTAAAGAAAAAAAGAATATTTTGACTTAGTAAGTATTTGCTTAATGATAAATTAGCACGTTCATTCTTCCCTATTATGTTTTGTCGCATTTACAAAGTTTCACGGGAAATTTTATGTTACTTAATTTATGTGAATTTGACGGACTTTCCGCAAAAAAATCACTTTAATTTCAAATTTATTTACTTAATGTCGCCATAATAAATGCTACAGAGATAAAAATTGATACAGTTGTTCATTGATGGCTACTGATGACTATGTAAAAAGTCCTGATGGATAATAGGAGGTGAGCGAGTGTAGGGGGTGGGGCAGAATAAAGAAATTTTTTAGTTTTTTACAAATATCTCAGAAATTATGTAGTAATTTTTTCATGAAAACCAACAGTTTCTGAGATATTTGTAAAAAACTAAAAAAGTATTTTATTTTGCCCCCCCCCCTCCCCTCTCGCTCACCTCTTATCCATCAGGACTTTTTACATAGTCATCAGTATCCATCTATGAACAACTGTACCAATTTTTATCTCTGTAGCATTTATTATGGGGACATTAGGTAACTAAATTTGAAATTAAAGGGATTTTTTTGCGGAAAATCCGTCAAAACTCCGGTCTCCTGAGTGACGGATAATTGAGGTTCCACTGTATATACCTGTCATTTGCAAAGAATTTCATGTTATTTAATTTATGTCAAAGTAATTTTTTCATGAAAACCAACAATTTCTGAGATATTTGTAAAAAAACTAAAAAAAATACTTTATTTTGCCCCCCTCCCCTACTCTCCATGGGGACTTTTTACATAGTCATCAGTAGCCATCAATGAACAACTGGACCAATTTTTATCCCTTTAGAATTTATTATGGCGACATTAAATAAATTAATTTGAAATTAAGTGATTTTTGGGGGGAAAATTCGTCAAAGCTCCGGTCTTCTGACTGCCGGATAATCGAGGTTCCACTGTATATACTTGTCATTTGTAGACAATTTTATGTTCTTTAATTTATGTCGGAGTAGTTTTTTCATGAAAAACAACAATTTCTGAGATATTTGTAAAAAAACTAAAAAAAATACTTTATTTTGCCCCCCTCCCCTACTCTCCATGGGGACTTTTTACATAGTCATCAGTAGCCATCAATGAACAACTGGACCAATTTTTATCCCTTTAGAATTTATTATGGCGACATTAAATAAATTAATTTGAAATTAAGTGATTTTTGGGGGGAAAATTCGTCAAAGCTCCGGTCTTCTGACTGCCGGATAATCGAGGTTCCACTGTATATACTTGTCATTTGTAGACAATTTTATGTTCTTTAATTTATGTCGGAGTAGTTTTTTCATGAAAAACAACAATTTCTGAGATATTTGTAAAAAACTAAAAAAAATACTTTGTTTAGCCCCCCCCCCCCTCCCCCCGCTCACCTCCTATCCATGGGGACTTTTTACATAGTCATCAGTAGCCATCAATGAACAACTGGACCAATTTTTATCCCTTTAGAATTTATTATGGCGGCATTAAATAAATTAATTTGAAATTAAGTGATTTTTTTGGGGGGGAATTCCGTCAAAGCTCCGGTCTTTTGACTGGCGGATAATCGAGTTTCCACAGTATATACCTGTCATTTGTAGATAATTTTATGTTCTTTAATCTATGTCAGAGTAGTTTTTTCATGAAAAACAACAATTTTTGAGATATTTGTAAAAAACTAAAAAAAAAAAGTCCTTCCGACCTGTACCGGGAGGAAAAGATAGCTTTCCTATATCTTCGTTTTAAAATTTTAGCTAATGTTACACGAAAACAGCAAGCTAAAATGCAAAGAAACGTTTACAAAAGATTCGTTAATACTGAATTTGAATAAGAAATTCGCCAAATTATTGAGCAATAGCCAAATTGGCTTCATTTATGAAGACTTATTTTGATCGCCAAATTTGGCGATATTTCGCCAAATGTCGCCCAATTTTGCCAATTTTGTCGCCAATGTCGCCAATTTTGGCGTTAACGGATATGAATATATAGTTTTATGCGTATGATTGGGAAAATTATTACAACAATGAAAGAAAATAATTTGCGAGTAATCGCGTTAATGTGCTGTTTTGTTTCAAAATGTCAGCCACCCTAGAATTTCAAAGTGCTCTATCTCAGCCATTTTTTAAGATAGAGGTAAACCAAAAAATGCTCTGGAACCATTGAAACATAAGAAACTGACCACATACACTGTATATATATATATATATGGATATATCTATATATATAAATCAACATTTGGACGGAGGGTGGTTTTGGGGTCTGGGGGTCATGATCGGTGAAAATATATCGAAATTTTCCGGAACTGCTTTCCTCCGAACGGCTGCAATAGGTAGCTTTATACTTTTTTGTATTGAAAGCTACCTAATACTTTTTTGTATTGAAAGCTACCTAATACTTTGTTTAGCCTCCCCCCTCCCCCCGCTCACTTCCTATCCATGGAGACTTTTTACATAGTCATCAGTAGCCATCAATGAACAACTGGACTAATTTTTATCTCCATAGCATTTATTATGGCAAAAAAACCTAATTTGACTGGACCACCACTCAAACGGATGCGCGACTTCTCTGCCCGAAAACGGATGAAGACTGTCAAACAGCTTACTTTCATCGAGATGTTCAGCAAGCAATGACTTTCATGTACAGTATGGTACGTACATACTGTACTAATGTACATCACTTGTAAGTACGCTTAACATGTAAAAGTGTTGCATTTTCATTTAATTAATTAAAAGATCTTTTTCTTTAAAAATAGTTACTTTCTCCCGTTCTCAACATACATACAGTAATTAATTAAAATAGACCCTTTTTTTCGGAAAAATCCAATTATCCGAATTTTTGATTATCCGAATGGGGTCCGGTCCCAATTGATTCGGATATTTGGAGTTCTACTGTATGTTATCGAGGTTTATTAAGGCATGATCTGTATTGAAAATGAAGTGTAAAGCGGTTGTAGTTCGTTTATAGAAACACTTTAAAGAATTCCGTTATATTACGGTCTATGGGAAAAATCGCTTGCGGTGTATTTTAAAGATGTTATACAATTTCAAGCATATTGAAATTGATATGTATCACTAAAATTCAGTAGAAGATGGTTAGTGAAAAATATGGTGTGCCTTGCATTTATCGTTCATTTACAGGGACACATAAAATAATTCGGTTACATTAGTCTCTAGTGTCTATGAGTGCTGGAAGTGCGTTTTGAACTTTGGTTTGAGTTTTAAAGTTTAACTAAAATGTTGATAATATGTGATGTGTATAAACTCTGTTTATCATATACAGGGCTAGGTAATATTAAATATTACTGATTATGGGGGTGAATTGTTTAAGGATAGTTTTAAATTGTGTTATGCATTTTCCTGCTAACTATTTTTAGATTATTAAACTTTCAGGAATATAATTGAATTCATATACAGGGCTACGCAAGGAACAAAATACATTTCCGCTTATGGTTGGTAATTGCTGGAAGTGCGTTTTAAGTTATGTTATGCGTTTGTTACACAACTTCAAACATATTGAAATTGATATACATCACTGAGGTGCACTACAAGATACTTACTATAGAATATGGTATGCATACACTGCAAAAAAAGTGTTGATTTTACAGTATAATACTGGCAGCTGGGATGCCAGTATTATACTGTAAAATCAACACTTTTTTTTGCAGTGTAGAGTTCATCGTTCATTTCCACGGAGACACACAAGAATTCGGTTACAGAACTGTCTTTGCACAATAATTGCTGGAAGTGCGTTTTCAGCTGTAGTAAGCATTTTTAAATTTAACTGTTTTTTTTCTTTTTCTTTATTTTGTTCATTTTACTTGGTGTGTATAAACTCTATACATCATATACAGGGCAACAATTTTCAACTGTGCTCTGCGTTTTTTAACTGAAAAAAAAATCTACTTATTTATACAAATCTATAGATCATATACAGGAATGTACATATGAATTCGGATATTTTTCCGACTGTTGGTGGTAATTGTTGAAATTGGGTTTTGAACTGTGTTATGCGTTTTCCAAATTTTTTACTTAGATATCATCTTTCACATTTTTAAACGGTTAAGTTTTGTTACAGTATTCTGAATGTGTTGGGAAGTGTTTTTTAATCTATGATTGAAGCATGATTTTTCATGTTTGTTTATTCGAGGAAGGAGACACCGCAAATCGCAGCCACCTATGTCGACCTTTCACTTGGGAAAATGGGGGTGGTCAGCAGGTAGCGGCGCCCCCACCTTCCGTAGAGCACAAAAGAACTTTATTAAAAATAAATGAACAACGTGAAATAGCACAAATAAACATATATAGAATGCAAAAATCTGTTTCGGAGCCTCTAAAGCCATCAGTGCCAATTCAAAAGATTAAAACCGATTCAAAAGTTTAAGCCATGTAAAAATTTAAGCCATATACTTGTGTCTCTCGCATGCGTCCAAGATTGAAAGGACGCGTGCAAGAGACGCAAGCATATGGCTTAAACTTTTGAATCGGTTTTAATCTTTTGAATTGGCACTGATGATGGAACTTTAGGGGCTCCGAAACAGCTGTTTGTCATTCTATATATTTTTGTTTGGGCTATTCACGTTGTTCATTTATTTTTAATATAATGGCATAAGTTAAATCCACCTTTTTTAACACACAAGAACTTGCCTGGTCGTGCTCGTTAAAAGTTCCTCAGAACTTGGGAACGGCGGTTGACGTGCCTTACGGGCGCCTTCAGGCACCTGGCGGCGCAGCTTAGTTTTACCGCTGAAATTTCTGTAGTTGACTTTCGTGAAATTGTCATTTTGATTACAAACAGGTGTTTTGAAACTTAATTTTATACCAAATAGGATAATTGCTCAAAAATAAAAATTGTATGTCCTGGTAATATTCGAATGTAAATATTAAATTAATTGCTCATTTTCTTACAGATGATATGAGGTTTTACTAAATCATGCACTATATAAAAAACTTTTAGATATTTTTAGTTTTTGAGATAAAGTGCTACTTAGAAATTAAAAGAAAATGTTTATCTTTGAAATGGAACTGCTATAATTTTATATGTTTCGGTGAAAAAGAAAAAATAAAGTTGTGAAATTATATCCGAGAGAGACAATTAGATGGACCCTAACATTTTTTGTAAATTATTAAGCATATTTTATTTTCTTAAGAGCAGCTGTTATATTATTTTAGAAAATTATCACATTTATGACTGTCAACTCATTCTCGCTAAACAAGTAGATTCTTTTTAAAAGCTCACGGTGTTTTAATCTTGTGATTTATGCTTGTAGCGATGTTATACATACATAAAAATGAAAAAGAATTAATTATACATTTCTTTTTCGAAATGAAAAACTAAATTAAATTAAATTAAATAGAACGGAATTGTTAACTGTTACATTTATTATACGTTGTTATAACATTTTACTTCAACTTATTATAGCAAATACAGGGTGGTTCAAAAAAGGATATTTCTTTGCTATTGGAGGTTTTGGCGAAATATAGAAAATGACCTCGGCAAGAGAAGGAAACGTTTAGCAGATATTGTTTGGCATTCACTATTTGATATAATTGATTGAAATAAAAAAGTTTAAATAATTTAACATGTAAAATTAAAATAACTTTAAAATTTCTTTTAATAATATTCACACTTTAAACAACTCTCAAGATTTGTTGACTGAGGCTAAGAAGTTAGCACAAAAGGTAGTGGCCATGAAATATTCTGATTTAAACACTGTTGGTCCTAGTCTTTTACAGTCAAGGACTTTACCAGATATATCGCGTGTTGTTGCTTTCAATGCGCAGAACAAAAAAAACTTTGTTGTTAACGGCAACTCTGATATCGCATAAGTTTTGGCCGAGCACTAATCTAGTATTATTCCGGATTTTATTATCAATATATTGAAACTAAAATTTATTTGATAATATTAAACTAAATTTATCTTAAACTAAATTGTTAGTATTGTTAACATAGTTAGCATGAAACTACATTTAAACTGCACTATTGCCCATTGAATAATTGTCCAATTTTGGGAAGTAGACAAGAAAATTATTCAACGTCGTTTAAAGAAGAGAGTTTGAAACGCGTCCAAGTCTTAAAATCTCATTGTTGCAGTGCAAGTATGAAAGTTGAGTTTTTGAAATGCTCTTTTCGGCAAACTTTCTTTCAACAAATATTGTACTCTTAATGTTCATTTCGAATTTAGAAAATATCAATGTTTGCTTGACGACATCAAATGAATGTTTGTAAATTAACTCGCTCAGCACAATTATGTGCTGGTTCCGCATGCGCAACCGTAGTTTAATATAAAGAAGACATTTATCTATTTTTATATATAAACAGAACTAATTTATCTAATAAATGCAATCTAGGATGATTTGCATCAATTAATTTCGGAGGTTCTTCAGAAGTACTTTGATATCCAGGAGAAAATTTCCACTACTCTACTGGATGAACTCTATATCTCCACTGACGAATTACCACAGTACCATAATTTTCAACTTAAAAATGCTTTCAACAAGACAGCTTATGGCATTCTGGCTTCATTGGAACGCCATTTACAAACATCTGAGAATATGAGCTCGGACTTTAAATTGACCCTCACAAGTAATCATGAGCAGCTTGCTGTCATTTCTCCAAAAATTGATAACATTCAAAATGTATCCAAGATTTAGCTTTTTAACCTCTTGGCTTTTTTAATTTCTTAGCTTTTTAATCTTTTAGCTTTTTAATCTCTTAGCTTTTTAATACTCCCTCTTTTGAGGTAGAAACATAACATCAATCATCAACCTTAAATGAAGTTAATAATCTTCTAACTACTAGGTTGAGCAAAAGATTCTGGGAAATTTGTGAAAGTTGCGTTGCTATGCGCAAATTAACAACAAAAGCAACAAGGACTAGTCTTTAAAGTAGAGACCGCATAGTCCACGACTTAAAGCATAGTCCACGACTTTCTGCCATCGTTCTACCAAATTCCGGATTTGCTGGAAGTACCATGGCGGCTCCCTCATTAATCTCATCGACGGCTTTCAGAATCGTTGGACTTTTTCTAAAATATTTCCGGTTCAACGCACGCAAATCATACTGTTCAATAGGCATTTTGGAGTCGAAATTCCTGAACTCCTATAGATATACCACTAGTACTCCTATATACGATACAAATTCTGGTAACTATTAGATTAAAAAATTTCCAGGACTTTTTGTTCAACCTAATAAATTAAAGGATCATTTATTAGTTCTCCATCCAACAAACAGTCTCTCCTGCTCCTTCCACGGTAAATACTCATGAACTAAATTCAGAAATCTACCCATCACTAGTAATTACTCTTCAAAATCACTCTGATCGGCTTGATGAAGTTAATTCTTACTGTACAAAATAGATGATAAGGTTCAAGCTTTGCTCCATGCACCGACTGAACTTGCTCTTGCAATGAGGTTACTCCTACGTCTACTATATGAAGTTACATCTACTATAGAAGTTACAATGAAGACCTATACCAACATATTATATTCTTGTAACAGAGCCTTTAGATTTCAAAGAGCGGTTCTACTGGAGACTTCAGCTTCTATCCCATCTTAGACCATTAAGGCTTCATTAGCAGCCAATCTCCTCAACCTAAGTGATTTTAATTCCTTCTCCTCGAAACCTTTTTAACATAATATCTCAAAAAAAAAAACAATTGGTATTTTCTTACAAAAAAGCCAGCTTAAATCGCCACTAAATCTTGGTGACCTCTTCATGGGCTCTTCACATTATAGGATTAAACTGCACAAATTAATTTACAGAAGCTACCGTTATCAAGAGCTACATGCTTGGTTTCTTGTCTGAGCAGTCTCTCCCGGGGTCACATAAACAACCTAATAGCTCCTCAGGTTTGTATTTATAACTGTTTATACATTTGGCAGCAAATCCCACTTTTTGAAACCGGAATTGCGCCAAACGTTTTAAAAAAGCTCAACGGTCCCTATAAAAAAGTAGCCAAAAATTGGACAAACTTTAAAAGGTCGTAGTGTACACAGCAACAAAAAAATTTGATGTAGGAAACTAGGGTCACAATTCATTTATTCAGTCAGAAATCGAAGGTGTTTCACTCGCATACGAATCTGGATTTTCGTTCATAAATTTAACAAAAATGAAGATATTTTATCGAAATTTGAAACTAGACGCTGAACTAGACGCCCTATATTTCCGAATGTAATGAATATACGTCCTCGCTTATCGAAAAGTTGTAGGGGAACTTGGGGTAAAATGAAATAGAGGGGCAAAGTGAAATGGTTAAATATTTGGTCTGTATGCAGTGTCATTTATCAGCTGATATTTTAATTATATTATTTCACATCTACTTGCTTACTGCCAGATAACAATCACCTCAAGAGATCAATATATATAATGTTAGTGATCATTTTTCAAATTGGATGAATAAAATGTAATATTATTAGGTAAGTAAATAACATTCTTTGAATTATATAATGGGAAAGTTATCGTTATTAATGTTGTAAATATAAATTAGATTCTTCTGCTGTCTAGTGAAGTATTTGTTTATTTAATATTAGTTGGTTTTAATTGGACTTTTGGTTTTAATTTTTTATAAACATTTGTTATGCACATGCGGGGCAAAGTGAAAGGGGCAAAGTGAAAAATACTTTTAGTGATGGGGTAAATTGAAATATTTTATTTCACTTTGCCCCTACAACATTATTTATAATTTTAAAAGTGCAAAATCGTTTTGTTTACATATTCAGGTGTATAATGGTAAGGACATACAAGAGAAAAACAGAGCAGCAATCCTAATCTGAAGCGTTGATGACTTCTGCTGTTACCTATAAGCTAAGAGCTTATTTGAAGCATCTTGGAGACCGCTGACCAGGCCCCTACCTACCGGGATTCGACCCAGTTTGACGGGTTTGAGTGCCTGGAGAGTGGGGCGAAATTCGCCTGATCGCCTGATGGGGCGATTCACAATGACAAGTACCCAGGTCGGCTGACCTATAATGTCCGGATTTTACTGGGTTGATCACTCCTAGGTTTTAGTATTCTGAGAACTGTTGCCGCTCGCCACATACTCGTCATGATAGTTGGAATGGGACTGGACAATTTAGTGCCGAAACTATGGTACTCAACTTAGTTTGAAAAAGGGGGGAGAATTTTGAGGGAGGACAATTAAAACCACTGAAATTATTATTATTATTTATTTATTTATTTATTTATTTAATTTTTGCCAATAGCTAAGTCATACCAGCGAGGAAAATTTTGGGGCCGAATAGCAAGGCAGACGAAAACGCTGCGGGGGCTGACGGGACTGTGCCTTTCTACCGAACCCCACCTGGTAAAAACTGGCTCCGTGGACTGTCCCATTGGAGCGGGTCCGGTAGCTTGTGCGGACAATGTCCATTTGCACCTAATAAAGAGGCGAACAGTCAAAAATAAAATGAATAAAAAAAAACTGCTGCTAAAAAAATCCTTTGTGCTATCACTTGGGGCCGGCCATTGGCCCGTCCCAACCGGCGGCACGAGGAACTGCAAGGGGAACCTGGAAGAGAAGAATGTTAGTAACATTTAAACTGAACTTATTCTGAATTATACTATTTGAAGCATCTTAAGGTTCTAATAGAAAGAAAAAGAAACATATTGAAAAAATTTAATATTCAGATTCATCCATTTCATCAGTAGAATCTGATATTTGTGATGATAACAGTGAGACAAAAAATGAATTTGAGGCCCTGGAAGATGGTTTCACTGAAGACAAGGGTGAAGTTCAACTTGTTACAGAAAAGGTGAAATTTGGTGAAATAAATAATGGGAATTTTCTCTTGATTGAGTTGCACTCAAATAAAGGTAAAGATACAAAGAAGCAGTTTGTTGGTAAAGTGATTTCGTTTCCCTCTCAAGATGGCCCACATTTTCTTTCAGTTAAGTTCATGCGACCATACAGACAAAAAATGGTGTTTATGTGTGGCCTATAACTGATGATATAAGTCTTGTATACTATACAGAAATACAAGGAAAATTGTGTAAAGTGAAAGAACTCAGTCATGGACAAATTCGTTTCTTATGTGGATTAGCATAGTTATCACAGAACTGCAAAAAATCATTTAAAGAAGTGAACTTGTTGATATTTCACTTTGCCCCATTGACAATATCACTTTGCCCCCGGCATGGGGCAAAGTGATAATTTTCTACTATTGTATTACATCTTTAATGCACCACAGAAATTAAAGAATAAAAATGTGAAAAAAAATTAATTTGATAAGGCAAGAGTATTACAAATTATGTAGTGTAAAATTTCAAATAAATTTTCTATTTGATCATTTTGAAAATTGTAATTATTTTTAAGTATTTCACTATGCCCCATGTTCCCCTACATTACCGTCACTTTTCATGATGTCATTGTATTTAACACAAAGCAAGGTAAATCTGAGGAAAATTGCTTTCAATTATTTTTATTACACAGGGTGATTGCAAATGAATATCCCAACTTTGAAGCGCTATAGCTTCTGAACAATAAAATGTAGTGTTCCATTTCACACATCGAAATGAATGAGAAGATATGAAGTAATGTAAAGGTATAACATAAATGTAAAGTTTCGTTTTTTGGCGAGAGATGGCGCAACAAGCGGTGGGTTGAAAGTGAACTGGCATGCTCCGTTGTGTGTTCATTCAGTCAGTTGTCACCGAGATGACAACAGCACAACAAAATGCTTCCTGTGTAATCGAATTTGCCTCTACCAGCTGACACTGCTGTACTGAAAACGACGATAACTGCAGCTATTTCAACTGTAACACCCGACATGCTGAAAACTATGTGGGACGAATTCTCCTACAGAATGGATGTCGTTCGTGTTTCTGCTGGTGATCACATTGAGCATTTATAAATTTTTGCTATTAGTAATTTCACAATCTTTTTTTTTATTATTATCCCAAGGGAAAATTTTATATGGGTTCAATAGTTCCAAATTAATCTTAATTTTAGATGTCTTCCGCTTATTTCACCCTTTAAAGTTTCAATTTTTTTAGAAACCTTTCTTTGCAAGCATTTACATCTTAAAATTAATCAACATGTACAATTTCAAGTTTCTAGACCTAAAAGTGTTATAGAATTTGCAATCTTGGAACATTTTTTACTCCAGAAGCCTTTTCATTTTCGGAATTTTTAGAAACTGTTCTGTACGTCTTAAAAGTATCAAATTTCCAGTTTCTAGCTCCACCAATTACACATAACTTGCACTTTAAAACGTTTATAAAAGTATTCCTCTCATTTCACCCTTTTAAATTTCGATTTTTTTTAGAAACCTTTCTTAAGTTTAACACACATTAAAATTTGCACATTAAAATTAACCACAAAACCAAATTTGAAGTTTCTTTAGCCCGTACAGTATCATAGAATTTGCAATTTTCGAACGTCTTTTGTTCCGGCACCCCCGTGAGGATAGTGGTAAGGATATAAAATATAGCCTATGTTAGAGCAGAGATTGTCAAAATAAGTTTGCCAACATTAAATTTTGAATCGTTACAGTAATTTCAGAGATTACACTCTAAATACAAACAAACGTTTCTTCTTTATAATATTAGTATACGAGAGTGGTTCAAAAAATAAAGTAATAAGCCCTCTGGGAGTAAAACTTTATTCACGAATTCAAAGAGATACAGAACGTATTTAGGCACTGATACATATTACTTCTCCACATAGTCACCATGGTTGTCAAAGTATTTGCTCCATTGGTACACCAATGTATCGAAACCGGCTTAGAAGATATTAGAGTCAAGGTTGTGGAGCCACATCAAGACGGCTTGCTGAACTTAATCATCGATCCTGAAATTCCAACCTCCCAGGTACTTCTTCAACGGTCCGAAGAGATGAAAACCACTTCATGCGAGATGCTGGCTGTATGGTGGATGTTCTAATACCTACCATCCGAAACGCTGTACCAAATCACGTGTTTCTGAAGCTGTATGCGGTCGGGCGTTTTTGTGCAACAGGATACCGTTCGAGAGCAGCCCCGGTCGTTTCCTGAAAATTGCCTTGTCTTTGCTCGTCTCGCACATTTGTTCTGCCTTTATCCAATTCTGTGCTCCAAAGCCACACCTGTTTCCTTGACATTACACTCGCTCCGTACACTTCCACCTGTAGCCGATGAAACACCTTATCACACTTTTTACTTCAATGTCTGACCACGTTTCCGTCAACGCCTCCAAATTCTAGCTGTGACTTCGGCGCGCTACTGTACAACTATCTACCGACATCGTTTGAATGCTGTGATCGTCTCAGCTGTATAGACGGGAAATTTGTGCTCTCGTCAAAGGGCTTGTTACCTTACTTTTTGAACCACACTCCTATATAGATAATGAAATTTTCCGATTTTGACATTTGTAGAATATGTGCTTTATAACATCGAATATTCAGATAGGCGTGCTTATAAAAGTTATATCACAAATATAGATGTTCTAAAATGTCTTCCAATCTGCATTATATCTTAAATTTGAAAAAATTATTCAAAAAGGGTTTTATACAATTTACATTAAATAAAAATAATTATGTATAATATTTTTATTGTATTTTAGAAATATATAAACCTGCAGGAAATTCTACTTTGTTACATTAAAACTTACCACAAAGTTAATCGTATAGCTTAAGCAAGTCGCGTAAAAAAAAGTAGTTCAATCTTGATAGAATATGGCCAGAGTTGCCAAGTCTCCGGCTCTTTGCACACCAGTAATTTTTTAGAGAAAAATGTTGTTCTATCAAATCACAGAATGCTAGAATTAAATAAAACAATATTTTCTGTACTAAAATACTGGTATCCAAAAAGCCGGAGACTTGGCAAGTCTGATATAGCTGAATGTTTTCTTGCCACACTATTTGATAAACCCCACTCTAGTTGTTGTGAAACTGATGGACTCATTCATCAAATGATATTTAAATAAAATATAAGTTTATTGAACTCATCTGAGTAGGAAATACAAATATAGTGAAATCATATATTCTAATACGAGCAAATCTTGTGTGTGTGTGTGGTTATATATGCAAATTTTATCTTAAAAACGGCTCTAACGAATTTGACGAAATTTTGTAATCTATCGTTTTGGAGCACCAGAAAACCATTGAACTAGGTCACATGTTCGATAAAATTTGATTAGTGGGTCAGTTTGAGTCACCATGGGTCAGGGTCAAGCTAATTGTATCTAAAAAACGGTTCAAACGATTTTGACTAAATTTTGTATCCTACCATTTTCGGGCACGAGAAAACTATTGGGCTGGGTCACATGTTCGAGAACTTTGGATTAGTGGGTCATTTTTGGGTCAACATGGGTCAAGTTAATTTTATCTAAAAACGGCTTTAACGATTTTGATTAAATTTTGTATTCTACGAGTTTCAAGCACGAGAAAATCATTGAGCTAGGTCACATGTTCGAGAAATTTTGATTAGTGGGTCATTATGGGTCAAGCTATTTTTATCTTAAAAACAGATCAGAGGATTTGAACTAAATTTAGTATCCTACAGTTTTAGGAAACGAGAAGAGTATTGGGCTAGGTCACATGTTCGAGAAATTTTGATTAGTGGGTCATTATGGGTCAAGCTATTTTTATCTTAAAAACGGATCAGAGGATTTGAATTAAATTTAGTATCCTACAGTTTTCGGGAACGAGAAGATAATTGGACTAGGTCACATATTCGAGAAAATTCGATTTGTGGGTTATTTTGGTCATGGGTCATTATGGGTCAAAGTATTTTTATCTTACAAACGGCTCAGACGATTTGAACTAAATTTTGTATCCTACAGTTTTAGGGAACGAGAAGACTATTGGGCTAGGTCACATGTTCGAGAAATGTCAATTAGTGGGTCATGATATTTGAACTCAAAGCTATTTTTGACCGAGCATAACTCGGTCTTTCGTGCTCGTACAGATTACAGTACAAAGTCCATAAATAAGTATAGTCCATTAGTATAATACTCTGTACTCTGGGCTCTATCTTGTATAGCAGTAAGGAAAGTCTCATTACGAGCCAATGCACTGTTTTGAGCATCAGTGGTCGGAAAAACTACTTTATTTATATTGCGAATAACAACTACAGCTACTTCATCGAAAATGTAGTTAACTACAACTACAACTACTTCTTTTAAAAAGTAGCTATAATAATCATAAATAAGGAGAGCTATATGAAGTTATAGCCTATATTGAAATTCACATTTGAAAAAAATCTAAATTTTTTCTTCAGAAACTATAAATAAGCATTTCCTTTATTAAAGTTTCTAAGATTTCCAAATTCACAAAAATTAAAAGCAAAAATTTATTTTGATATTTCTAAGGAAATGGGAATTGAAGTTAGAATTTATATATTGTATCAATATTTTCTCAATAAAAAAAAAAATCAGTTACTTCTGCACACAAAAATCTAGCATTTCTTTAGTAAAATTTCATTTATTTAATTTTTTTCCCTTAAGATTTTCCTCTGAGTTCATTTAAATAAGTTTATTTTCGAACATATAGACAACATTCGTATGGATTTTTTTATTATATTTATTTATTCAGCGTAATTTAAAATGCAGTTTGTTTGAAAAGAATATTTTTGAATATGTTTATTATTCGACTCCAATGCTTTTTTCCAATTACCGAAGATACGGAACTCGTGTAGTGCTTTCAATTTATTTTCGATATGAAGTTAATGAAGTTAGCTAAAATAATACTAGATGCAAAATGCATCTCAGATGTTTATTTATTTATTATTAATGAACTAAAAAAAAAATGTGCTTCTACTCCACTTGACGGAAAAAAGTATTTCTGATTTATTTTAAATGTTAATGCTGTTTGTTAGTAAAATATTTTTTGAAGTAATAAGTAGCTTAATTAATGTAGTATTGCTTTGAAATGTTTGCATTAAACGAAAAAATATACTGATATTCTGGCGTATACACTGCAAAAAGAAAAAGTTGATTTTACGGTATAATACTAGCACTCCAGCTGCTAGTATTATACGTAAAATTAACAGTAATAAACAGCAAAATAAGCAGTAATACACTGCCGTGCATGTTCAGTAGCGTATTACTGCTTAATGTTTGCATTAAACGAAAAATATACTCATATTCTGGTTTATACAATGATAAAAAAATGTTAATTTTACGATATAAAACTAGGTTGCGCCGCCAGAGGCCTGAGGAGCGCCCTACTCGTGTTCGACCACCGAACCCAAGTCCTGAGGGACTTTTAACGCGCACGACCGGATTTGTCTCTCCATATGCGCTTCGGTAGGTCGGAGGACCGCCACCTGCGGACCCTCCAACCCTTACACCCATATGTCGACGACGTAGGTTGTTGCGATACATGGTGGAACCCATTATCAGTGAGAGAAACATTATCAGTGACCATTATCAGTGACCCATTATCAGTGACCATTATCAGTGACCATTATCAGTGATCCATTATCAGTGAGGAACCCATTATCACCACGAGACACTTGTGGATGGGCCGGCGTCTCCACACAACTTCGGGGCTTGGCACCCAAAAGGGAACCAGGCCCTAGGCATTAAGTCGTGTTTTTTCTATCCCTACTTGCTTTACCATAACTCCAGGGATGTGGAAACCTACAAAGGTAGCCACGGTTCCCTCTCGTAATAGACCTGAAAGAAATTGGATTAGTGCAAACATGAAATTTAAAACTTCAAAAACAACAACAATATAATTTAAATATGCACGAACTACAACAACAATAATTGCATGACTAGAGCAATATTACATATTGCTCTACGAGACGATTCTCACGAGATTACCGCGCATGCGTGGCAGTGTATTACTGCTTATTTTACTGTTTATTACTGTTAATTTTACGATATAATACTGGCAGCTGGGATGCCAGTATTATACTGTAAAATCAACATTTTATTTTTGCAGTGTAGCGCAACGTTTAGGCAGGTCATCAAAAATATATAATTAAATATATCTGCTCCAATAATACAATAAAAACACCCAGATAAAGGAATTGACTAAAACTACAAAACATGTTTTGTTGAGTACATTTTGGTTGTTTTAGCAAAATTCAAATAAAATTGAACCATTTTACTTGAATTAACAAAACATTTTTTGCTGACGATACAAAATTTTTTTTTTGGAATTGCAAAAAATTATTTTGTTGATTCAAACAAAATTTCCATTGACCTATCTTTAAACAAAAATTTTGTTTATATATAGGTCAATAAAAATTTTGTTTGAATAAAAAAAAAAAATTGTAATTCCAAAAAAATTTTTGTATCGTCGGCAAAAAAAGTTTTGTTAATTCAAGTAAAATGGTTCAATTTTACTTGAATTTTTCTAAAACAACCAAAATGTACTCAACAAAACATGTTTTGTAGTTTTAATCAATTCCTTTTTCTGAATGAATGATATGTTACAACTTTAAAATAATATATCGTGCAAAGATATAAATAAATAATTTTATAAAAATCCAGTGTTTTATGAAACATTTTGTTGAGAGCTACATGAATTACAAAAGTTTCAATCATTGTCGTTGGTGTAAAACAATGATGCCGTAAATGGCATTGGCTTTTAAAATTTTAAACTTTCAGGTGGGTTGAGAAATAATAAAATTTGGGAACCCTGTTTGAAAGTAATTAAGAAAATTATATTTATGTTACTGCATCTAAGACGCCAAATAATTGATATCAGCTTCATACTTAGTTATTTGTAAGAGAATGCAAGCTGAATCAGATTCATATGAGAAGAGGTTTCTACTTGAGTTTTTCATCTTATTCATTTTAGAAGTGACTTGCAGGAAAAATCATCAAAATGGTAAGTTCAATTCTTTAAACAATTCTTCATGCCTAGAATTGAATTCCAAGTTGTTCATAATTTTAAACATTCGCATTTCTCCTTATAATGCCTGATAATCTTTCCTTTGTAATAGTTTCCTAATCATTTCTTAATTTGAAAACAAAAATAACCATTATTGATCAAGAATGGATATCATAAAGTTAGATTTCACTTTCTTCAAGCTATTTCACAGCCAATTAAAACAATGGAGCTTCGCGGAACTCAGATTGTCTAAATTCGTGCGCTTTGTGCAATTTCACTATATTTTGATTTAGAACCTGAATCTGCGTCATGGCAAAAATTATCATGCAAGTGCCACCCATGGCACACATGCCATAGGTTTGCCGCCCTTAAACCAGATCATCCCAATCGGCAAGTTACATTCAATCTAGAAATTTATACAGAGTTTATAACTGAGAATAACTGTTAAAGCTTTTCTCAAATCCAAGTTCAGTACTTTCTGACATATTCACAAACTCCTTTTTACGCTTAAATGCATGCAAGTTACAAGTACTTTTATTCAGATATTAATAAATCTTACAGCATTTTCCATTTGTTTGATAAAGGCGAAATAACTTTCAGATACAAATTTCAAAGTTGGCGCTCAAAGTAATTTTTCGAAAAGCGAACAAATACGAAAGATTTTCAATTGACAGCAATCGATTGTAATTTAAGAAGTAAGCAGGTCTTTATGCCTAAATGAGACGGGATTCCCTATAGTTTTGTCTCAATTGGGGAACATTTGAGCATTTTATTAAATACATACATATTTTATTAAGCAGAAAAAGATTGAATACGATATTTTTAATTTAAAACTAACTTATTTGTAGAAATTGAATCATTATATGTAATCTAAGCAAAGTACAATGTATGATTGTCGCATTTACAGTAATTGAACTCTAACCGAGACGTCCAAAGTAACTAAATGTGACAATGCATTTTATGCATCTCAGTTCATTTTAAATTAGTCACTTAATTTCTACCAATTTATGAAATACATAAAATTGAAATTTAAAACACTTATTATTTAATATACTAAAACTTAATTTAATAATCACTTAAAAAACAAAATTATAACTTTGAAGTACATATTACTGACTATATTATAATGAAATAATGAATACTTCAGCATTCCTACTTAATCACTTTAACTTTGCCTTAACTAATGAATGACCAATACAACATAAATTATACAACATAAATATGTATTACTGTATATTTAAGTAACTATTTACTTTAAATTTTGCTTTTGATCGTCCATATACTCCTCAATGGTTTCTGGTAGGTAAAAATCTAGAGAATTTTGTAATTTGAGCTTTTTCATATCTTCTGTTTCTGCTGTACCTTTTCTACAATATTGTTTTAGCGACAGATTTCAAGTTTTTGGTAAATTATACTTCTAATTTTTTAAGCTGTAAAAGATTTTAAATGCAGTTCGCCATGCAGTAAAATTAAAATGCAGCAAATGAAATGGTCCGCGTTTTGTTCCATAAGTTCAGATGTTTCATTATATGTCATTTATATGCGATTCTTACATTAAGATTTTAGGTACAAGAACATTGTTACATTTATGGGTCATTACATTTAGGCACAATGACTTTAATGCATTGATCGATAACAGAAAAGCTGTATTTAATTCCAAATCATCTCAGGAGTCAAGCCTGTAAATTTCGGCTTGATGTCAGCTTTACCGGAGGGGATGGAAATATACAGGGAAAAGAAAGGGCAATCTACGCTGTCAAAGGTACGCGTTTACACATCCTTTTGCACTCCTGATTGAAATACCCGTGATGCTGTCGCAGTTTTCTTGGAGCCACCTGATTACTGTCTTTGCCTTGTTTTGTACGTGTTTGTTTTTCGCTAATTGTTCATACCATAATTTCTCGTTGTCTGTTGTTATTTATGCCAGGTGGTGTGCTTGGGTGAGTGGACATTGAATTAGGTAATGTTTTGGTGAACCCACCGTTCCGCATTCGCAGTCCGGTGTGTCCGCTTTCTTAAACCTGTGTAGGTATGCTGGAAAAGCTCCGTGAGCTGTGTATAGCTGTGCTAGCAGGTAATCGCTTATTAGTCTATTTTTATCTACTTTTGGGAATAATACAAAACAACACACAATAATATTTAGCATAAAATGAATATGTATATGTGTTTATGTGTTATATGTTAAAAAAAGAGGCCTAGGAGCAATCCAAAGCCACCAAAAAAATTATAAAATTGTCCAGGGGTATTGTCCAATGGCAGTGTGCGGTAGTCGCACAACATCAGCTGCTTCCAAGGCCCGAAAAAGGAGCCCCGTAATCACAGAATTACCAGCACGACGTTCGTCACCAACGGATCAGCAAGTTGTGCATTATGACACAGTAAGAAGCTTATAATAGCCCCCGGCACTGTCTGTCCGTCCTAGTGCAAAAGGAAAAAAAAAAGTGTTTATTTATGTGCTTATGTGTTATATGTTTAAAAAAAAAAGGCCCAGGAGCAATCCAAAGCCACAAAAAAAAATATATAAAATGTCTATGTGTTTTGTCCTAGTAGCAGTGTGCGGTAGTCGCACAATATCAGCTGGCACAACGGCCCGAAACAAGAGCCCCGTAATCACAGTATTACCAGCACGACGCATGTCATCAACGGTCCAGCAAGTTGTGCACCATGACACAGTAAGAAGCTTATAATAGCCCCCGGCACTGTTTGTCCGTCCTTGTGTTAAAAAATATTATAAAAAGAAGGGGAAGAAGACAGATGAGAAAGAAGAAGAAGAAGAAGAACTGGGAAAGAGGTGATAAGTATAAAGGATAAGTATGGAAAGTAGACCGTGTACGTTAATGGGAGCTGGTGCACGTTAAATCTGTTCGTGGCTCTAATGTCCTCCAAGTTCTATATAAGCGCTACCTCTGGGGGTGCCAATCCAGATGCAGGTCTCTCATCTGGAATTGGTTCAAAATTAGGAGACTAGTTTCACAGTTATATGGATCATGTCAGCTATATAGAAATAAAAAGCTGCAAAACCGGGCTCTTGGGCCAAACCAACAACAACAACAACAACCCATTATGGTTTAGTCAGTTAACGGCAATAGTACATATTTTAAATTACAAATTGTTAATTATTTAACAACCTTTCATGGACCCAATGGACGGGTAGCCAAGTCAATTAGCACAATAAAAGTAAATTAATTTCAATAATGTAGTTAAAGTGTAATTCAGAATAAGTTCAGTTTAAAATGTAACATTCTTCTCTTCCAGGTTCCCCTTGCAGTTCCTCGTGCTGCCGGTTGGGACGAGCCAATGGCCGGCCCCAACTGGTAGCACAAGGGTTTTTTTTTTTAGCAGCAGTTTTTTTATTCATTTTATTTTTGACTGTTCGCCTCTTTATTAGGTGCAATTGGACATTGTCCGCAAAAGCTACCGGACCCGCTCTAATTGGACAGCCCACGGAGCCAGTTTTTACCAGGTGGGGTACGGTAGAAAGGCGCAGTCCCGTCAGCCCCGCAGCGTTTTCGTCTGCCTTGCAACTCGGCCCAAAAATTTTCCTCGATGGTACGACTTAGCTATTGGCTAATTATATTTTCATTTCAGTGGTTTCATTATCTAGTTCATTTCTTTATTTAGTTTCCCTCAAAATTCTCTCCCCTTTTTCAAGCTAAGTTCAGTACCAACGTTTCGGCACTAAATTGTCCAGCCCCATTTCAACTGTCATGACGAGTACGTGGTGTGCGGCGTCAGATCTCAGAACATTTAAATTTAGGAGTGAACAACACAGTAAAATCCGGACTCAGTTGATTGGCCGAACTGGGTACTTGTCTTTGTGGACCGCGCCAATAGGGCGATCAGGCGAATTTCGCCCCAATGACCAGGCACTCAAACCCGTCAAACTGGGTCGAATCCCGGTAGGTAGGGGTCTGGTCAGTGGTCTCCAAGATTGAAATACCCGTAGCCGTGACACATTCCCTAAATATCGTGTGTTACGATATTTAGGTTACGTGTATCATAAGGACTCCTTAATTATGTCAGAAAGTTTCGGTTTGTGAGGGGAGAAAAAAAAATATATATAAGTATTTTAATAGCCTTAAGATATTAGTATTACAATAGTTGGCGCTAAACCTTTGTAAATCACATTTATGATTTCACTTTACAGTATTTTCATTAAAGATTGCTACAATCAGAATCTTTTGATGTTACTTTTACGGATAATTTTCCTTTATTTAACAAAAAAAGAATGTTAATGTAAAGCAAAATCAACTACAAAATATCTCGTGTTTACAAAGTATTGCGTATTTTATAGTAATACGCGTAATTATGTATTTTGAACTTTCAAGCATCATTATAATATAAGTTCATATATAATTATAGATTTAAATCTTATTTTTTTCAATTCCTTTTAAAGAAGTATTTTGTTTTTATGAAATATTTTATATAAAAAAATGATTCTGATTTTTTGCATCATTGGGAGAGCAAGTCATTTATCACTGTCAGATTATCCTCTATTGGCATCAGAGAATTTTTGTGTTCGGTATGTATTTCAAATTATACGCTTATCTTTTTCTTTCAGGGCATCTAATCGGGTGAATTTACTGAATTTAACATGCAGAAAAAGAAAAGAAAAATTACGAAATATTTTTTTGAAAAAAGTTTCTTTTAAATGCTGCCGGTCGAATTTGTGAAAGTCTTTCAGCTTGATAAAAAGAGTGGAAATGCCAAAAAATGGATTCTTTTTAAAAATAAAAACTAATTTAATTTGAAATATAATGCTTAAAAATAGAAAATAAATATTACTGAGTTGTGTTAAAAAAGAAAAGTTGTTATTTGCTTCCCAAAAGGATTCTTTTTCAGTTTTTAAAACTAATTTGAAATATAATTATTAAAAATAGAAAAGAAATATTATTGAATTGTATTAAAAAGGGAAAAAGAATATGTATTTCCCTGCGCAGTCTTAGCGCCTTACGAACTCAATAGACGTCAGAGTTTGACTTTTATTACGTGTAATTTTAATGTTTATTAAAGCCAATCAGTTTGAAAATAAATATTGTAATGTAACCTAATATAGGTACTTTTAAAAGTAACATCTATCAAATGCAGCTCCCAAATTTAATGGGTTCTAAGCCCTAGCCTTGTTGGCCTAGGCGATAATCTAGCATTACTATAGACGTTATAAGCTAGGAAGCTCGGCTCGCCAGCTATCAATCACAATGAATCAAAGATCTTTGCAGACGTGTTGAAAAGCGAAAATACAATTCTGTGCTCCGAGCTCGGGCTTTCCGCTGTAAGTATTGAACTGCAAATTTCTTACTAATTATATTAATTGGCACTCAAAAAGGGAGCGTATATGGCTTCCTAAACATTCCCCCACTTCTTCTGAAAAGGTTAAAAGCTGCCTTCCAGATGCTGTCCCATAAAACCTTTCTGAGAGGCTATCAATATTCCTTTAATGGCTGTTTTTGAAGTTACCTAACTCGGAGACCACTGACCAGGCCCCTGCCTACCAGGATTCTGCCTAGTTTAACGGGTTGAGGTGCCTGGAGAGCGGGGCAAAAATCGCCTGATCGCCGCATAGGGAGATCTACTCAGACAAGTATCCGGGTCGGCTAGTAGTTATTCAAAGCCGATATTTTCTGGGTAGTGCTGGACTGAATTATTAATTCTGAGACTTGACACCGCACACCACATACTCGTCATACTTGGGTGAATGGGGCTGGATGTTTTTGTGTCTAAACTTTTGTACGTCTCTTAGCATTAGATGGGGACAATTTTGAGGGAATTTTAAGAAATTAGTTCGCATTTTGAAAGAGTTAGCCAATTGCTAAGTCGTACCGGGGAAAATAATTTTGTGCCGAAATGCAAGGCAGACGAATCGCTGCAGCGGATGACGGGAGATCGTCTTTCTACCGTACCCCACCGAGGAAAAACTGGCTCCGTGGGCTGTCCCATTGGAGCGGGTCCGGTAGCTTGTGCGGACATTGTCCTATGTGCACCTAATAAAGAGGCGATCTGTCAAAAAGGAATAAAAGGAATGGGGGGTGAAAACTTAAAGAAAAAAAATGGGGAATGCTCCCGGTCCCCACCGATTGAGGCCCACTGTCGCGGGACCCAATCCGCAGCTCCGGGACCATTTGGGGAACCTGAAAGGGAATTTATTAGTACATGTTATTAACAGTTAAAGTTAACATTAAAATTAAAATTAAGAATTTAAATTAGATTAAATTAAGCTATAAAAGGTTAAATTAGATTAAGACGAATTAAATTAAACCAAGAAAAATAAACAAATTAAATTAAAACAAACTTAAACTTAAACTTAAATTAAATTAATAAGTTTCTGACTTACTGTAGTTGTACCCTTTCATTGGCGTCATCTTCTTCGATCTTCGTTCTTCTTTTTTCTTCTTTTTTTTTCTCTATCTTTTGTGTACACTCCAGCCCCCACGAGGTGCCGGGGGCTTAAGATAGCTTTTTGTTGTGTCATTGTGCATACCTTGCTGATCCGTGATGACATGAGTCGTGCAAGCAACCTAGGTTGCGGGGCACCTGTGTAGGGCCCGGGAAGCAGCTGATGGTATGCGACTACCGCACACCTCTGATGGGCCGAGGGCTGGAGTATACAATTTTTTATATTTTTTATTTTTTAATGGACAAACACGAGGACGGACAAGCTGTGCCGGGGGCATATGAGCTTCTTACTGTGTCGTAGTACGACTACCACACACTGCTATTGGGACAAACACAAAACAAGGACAATTTTATAATTTTTTTGGTGGCTTCAGCCAACCTTGGCCCTTTTTTTTTTAAACATACATATACACATAAACATATAAACATTAAACATATAAACATTATACCGTCGTGACTGACATTTGGGACACCGTGCCAACTGCTGGAACTTTGTGTATGTGGGGACTATTGTGTTTGTATATTTTGGTTTCTTAATGTGGTTATGCTATCACAGTTTTCCTGGAGCCACCTGATTACTACCTTAGCTTTGTTTTGTGTGTGTTTGTTTTTCCCTAGTTGTGTGTGCCAGAGTTTTTCATTATTGGGTGTTATCTGTACCAGGTGGTGTGCTTGGGTGAGTGGGCATTCTAGTAGATAATGTTTTGGCGATCCCACCATTCCACATTCGCAGTCCGGTGTTTCCGCCTTGTTGAACCTGTGTAAGTATTCTGGAAATGCTTCATGTGCTGTGTACATCTGTGAGAGTAGAAAGTCGCTGATTAGTCTGTTTTTATCTACTTTTGGGAAGTACTTGTATGTCTATCTTCCCGTATCCCCGTAGTCCCATTCGAACTGCCATTGTTTTATTGTCAGATCCTTAAGAGTTCGTTTTAGTTTTGATATTGGCTTCTTTAGAAAATACGTGCTGTCTTTGGTTAAGTTTATTGCTGCAGCTTTGGCTAGCAAATCGGCTTCCTCGTTTCCTTGGATGCCGACGTGCGCCTTTACCCAGCTGATTTTAAAACTATTGTTCGAGTTTCTAATTGTGTTTTGTATTGTATCTATAGTTGTATTTGTGTTAAACGGTTTGCTTAGAGATTCAATCGCTGAGCGGCAGTCCGAACGTATACTGTAGCCCTCACCCTGCGTGTTGCCCCATTCTGCTGCTTTTTGAATTGCCAGTAGTTCGGCCTGGAAGACGCTATTGCTGCTCCTTAAAGGCACTGACCATGTCTTAATCTTTTGATTGTTTTTATATGCTACAAAGGCCGATCCTGTAGCCCCTGATTCCAATTTAGATCCGTCTGTGTATATTACTATGTCTTGCATGTTATGTCCTATCCTTGGTTCAACCGTGTTCGCTGGGTGATTTTGCCATATGTTTATTTTTTTGTCGTAGTCGTTGTGGTTTAACGTCGTGTTATGTATTGTGACATTTTGCCTAAGTCTTGATATTGTGCCGTATGCTGCTTCATATTGGACTTTGAGGTGAATTGGAATCAGGCCCGAGAGTACCAAAAGTGCCGAGGTGGGTGCCGTTCTATAGGCTCTGACTATGGCCAGTGCGAAGTGTCTTTGGCAACTTGACAGAATTTCTATACTTCTTTTGTTGAGGCTATGTCCCCAAATTGGTGCTGCGTATGTTAGCGTCTTTTCCACTACTGTTGTGTACCAGATCTTGAGTATATTTGGTTTTATTCCCCATCCCTTGGCTGTCATATGTGCGAGTTTTTTGAAGTTTGTTCTGACCTTACTTGTTTGTGCTTGGCAGTGTGGTATCCAGTTGAGGTTTTTATGTAATGTCACTCCTAGATATTTTATTTGTTCTTTAACGTTGAGGACCTGGCCGTTTAGTTCGATTCCCTCTATTATATTTGTATTCTGTGTCGGTAGGTTTCTTGTGTGCCCCCTGTTGAGGTATAGTAGTTCTGTTTTTTCCTTATTTAATGTTAAACTATTTCCCTCTATCCAGTCATTAAATTCCTTGAGTATTCTGTTTGCTAGTCTTCTTAATTTTTCTTTTGTTCTACCTTTTAAAATAATAATGAAATCGTCTGCAAAAGCCTGTATTCTAACGTGTTTACCCCAGTATTTTTTTAGTGCTGTTTCTGCAATCAGTAGCCATAGGAGCGGGCCAAGGCAACTTCCCTGAGGGCAACCGCCAAATGTCTGTTTTGTTATTTTAATCCCGTTTTCCTCTAGTGAAACGTATCTGTTTTGTAGGAAGCTCACCACCCAATTTACCAAGTAATCTGGGCAGGGAGAGTCTTTTAAGTTATTTATCAGTGTTGGCCAGCGTATGTTGTCAAAGGCCCCTTTAATGTCCATGGCTATGAGAAGCGTTTGGTAATTTTTAATTTTATCTTCTTGTATTGTTTTTAATAGGTTGTTTAATGCGTGTTCTGTTGATATTCCTTGCTTAAATCCACACTGTTTGTCACTCCAGTAGTTATTTATGTGTAAATGATGGTTTATTCTGCCATGTATGATTCGTTCTAACATTTTCCCTAGTGCTGGTAGTAAGCAGATTGGTCTGTAATTTTTTGGGTTTGTTGGATCTTTACCTGGTTTTTGGAATAGAACTACTATGCCTAACTTGAATGATTTGGGGAAATACTCCAAGCGAAGGCAGGTGTTAAGGAGTGTCAATAAGAGTTGCGGTGCTGCATTATTTATTCTTTTTATTAAGTTGTAGTCTATGAAATCGAAGCCTGGGGCTTTGTTTTGTTTTATGTTTCTAATTATTCTATTTAGCTCTGCCTTCGTTACAACCGGTGGATTTGGGTTCTTTTTACTATCTGTTTTGGTCAGGGTATGTGGTATATTTTTGTCTGTTATATATAAGTTTTCTAAGAAGTGAGTAAGCGTGTCCTTGATAGTTATTGATTTGTTAGGGGGGAGCACATTTACTAATTTAACCGGGCCGGATCTTTTGTCACTTGCGTTCTTGTATTGTGAACCGTATGTTTCTGTTATTTTACTGCAATATTCTTTCCATGTCTTTGATTTGGTTTTATTGATTAGTTTTTTTAGTTTTGCCCTTTCCTTTTTAAATATTATATGTTGTTTTATTTTTAGTGTCTCGTCCTGTTGTTTCTGGTATTTCCTCCTGAGTGCCCTAACCTTGTTTCTTGCTGTTTTAATTTCGTCCGTCCACCACGGTGGGGCAGTGACCTCAGGTGTGCGTTTTTTCTTGTAACATGTGAAGGCTATTGTTGTGATTTCATTTTGTAATCTGAGGGTTACGTTATCTAGCTGGTCTTCTGTTTTGGCTTTTTGGAGTTCTTTGATGTATGCGTTTCTGATTTTCCTAATGTGTTTCTCAAATTTCGCATGTTTCCCTATTTTTGTTTGTAGTCCGTGTCTTTGATAGTCTATATTTTTGAAGTTTTTAAGTGTGAATTTAATGTATCTGTGGTCACTGAGTGAGACGTCATCACTGACATGCCAATCACTAATTTCATTTCCTAGTCTGACTGATGTTATTGTAAGGTCCGGCCAGCCTTTCAATTCCTTGACTGAGCCGTTCTTGTTTTTCCCTCGCATTGTTCTGAAAGAGGGTGGTGCATCCGGTGGGTTGTGGACGAACAGTGAGTGCTGCAGGAGGAAATCTGTCAGTTCCCGCCCTCTATGGTCTATGTCGTCGTATCCCCATGCTGTTGAGTGAGCGTTGAAATCCCCCACTAGCAACACCTCTCCTTCCGCCTTTTGAAGTGCATCTTCGATTTCTTTTAGGACTTCAGAGAAGTCTGCCAGTGGCGGTGCGTATGTGTTTATGATGGTAAAAGTTTTATCTCTATTGTCTAGTTTTATTGCTGTCGTGTAGTTTTTTGTTAGAATCGTTATGGGTTTTGTGCCTAATCTGGTTATGATCGCTGATTTATTGTTGTCTGTTTTGGTTATGTTCCAGTTTTCTGGTTTAAAGCCTGTTATGTATCCTGTTTTTTTGTTTTGGTGGTAATCCTGAAGTAGTGCTATCTGTATTTTATTTGCTGCGACATAACCCGCTAATGTGTCTGTGGCTCTACTGCCACCGTGTAAGTTTATCTGTTTTAAGCTCAGTGTGTCTTTTTGGTTTATTTGCGTGTTATTTGTCCCATCGCCTGATTGTGTATTTTGTAGGGTATCCATTGTGTTGTTTTGACTGTGTTTGGCGCTCTGTGAGCGCGTAATTCTGCTAGTATTGTTAGGGTGCATGGTGCCTTCGTCGTTCTGACTCTTGTTTGCTTCTGTGTTCTAGGTCCTGACGTGAGTATGTCACTAACCTTAATTTACCACCACTGAAAGTGTTGATGGATACCCTTCCCTGTAACACTTCCTGTATTGTTGCTAGTGGCAATCCCTTGTCGGACTGAAGTTGCCGGATCTGCAGCAGATGTCTATATACCCAGCATGCACTCGAGTTGGCCGGGTGTTCTGTGTTCTTTTTGGTGCGGAGCCAGGTCTTGTTTGTTTCGTTGTAGGCTGTACACGCTATACAGCAGGGACGCTTGTTACTGCACTCTGTGTACAGGTGGTCCCCCGCACAGTGAGAGCACCTCTGGGTTCCCATGCAACGCGCTGACACATGATCGTACTCAAGACATTTGTGGCATCGCGTCACGCTAATAAACTGTTTTATGGGGCAGTCCCTGAGCCCCAGGCAGATCGTTCTCGCCCTTAGCAAGTAATCTGCCAGGGGTTCAGGGAAAAGGACCGGTTGGTGCCTTGCTCCCTCTCGGGAGGTCACCTGCCTATGCAGAGTGACCGCGTCCTCACTGTAATTGGGTCCCAGGCCTAGGGTCTTCCTAATTCTTTGCTTGATCTGTTCCTCTGTTACATGTTTTGGGACATGGAAGATCATAATCTTCTTTCTTCGGATGTTGCCGTTTCTGATCTTCAATAGCTCGTTGGCTTCCTTGTTGCCTCTGATTACTTCTTTGATTTTTGCAGCTTCCTTTTCATTTTCACATATTAGTTTTACTCCTTTCCTTATTCTTTTTAATTTGTTGACCCCTTCATGGTGATCTTTGATTGTCTCCGTTACTTGTCGTTCTATTTCTTCAACGTCCCCGTCTATGGTTCCTTCGATAATCAGGGTGGAAGTGGCCGCCATAACTGCCTCCGCATACCCCCTTGGGGGTCTCGGTCGAGTCTCAGTGACCACCGCCTCCCCGATTGACTTACCTGTTGGCTCTGTCCCTTGCTTTGCTATGACGTCTTTCAGCGCTCCCTCCATAGCTTCTGCTCTGGCTTCTGATCTGTGTAGTTTTATCTCAAGTTCCGTGATGCATTCAAACAGGATTCCCACTATTCTGTCAATTTCGTCCTTCGTTGTTACTGGGATTCTGGTGTTTTTGTGTTGCATTTTCTGGAGATAGAATAGTGCCTTCGTTCCTTTTTCCGCTTCTGGTGTTTGTTTTTTTCCTATGTCTACTTCTGCGCAGAAATCCAGTAGTTCTGATCTAAGGGTCTTTAATTCTTCGTTTTCAGCTTTGTTCTTCGTTTCGTCTTCAGTTGTTTCTTCTTCCAGTATTACGTCGTCGTCTTCTTTTGCATCTTCGTCTATGTCACTTGTGCTGTTTTCATTTTCTATTTGGGCTCTCTCGTCTCTCTTTATTTCTTCCTTATCTTGTGTCTTCTGCGTCCTTTTCTGTGGCCCCTCGAGTGCATCTTTGCTGCTGCTCGAACCGCTTCGGTCCGATCTTTTCGAGGGTGTAGCTTTTAACCCTATGGAAGTTAGCCCTGTTTTCTGAGATTTTATTTTGTCTTTGTTTGTGAATTGTGGTGGGCTGTTTTTAGGTTTGGCGGATTCCCGCGTCAACTTATTGTTTGCCATGTCGTGTCACGTTTTTGATTTAGTTTTGTGTTATCACTTTATCACTTTTCCTTTTTCACAATCGGATTCGCTATAGACTACGGGCCCGGGGCCCCCAGACGGAAATTGCATGGGTGTACCAAAAAGTTGCATGAGAAGATTGGTGGGGGATAGGCTAATGAAGTTAAGAAGTTAAGGCCTCCGCCGAGGCTGGACTGGCTGACTGCATGGTGAGAGGAACCTACGGGGGTTCCGAACCGGGCAATTGAATTACTTTGACAATCGTTGATTAACAGACATAATTGGTAGATTAGAAAGAACTTAACATGGTTATGTAATTACGTGTGCCTTATGAGCATTTAGAGAATAGAACAGAAAATTTTGCTCAGTAATAATTGTGAGAATGATGTACTGTAAGAGAAGTTACCTAACTCATACATGTCCTAGGAATTTCAAAGAGCGATACTATAAGGACAGAAATTGCTGCATTAATTTTCAATACTTGAGAACAGTGCTTACATCTTAAAACCTACTTGAGATACCACTACTTTATGTATACGAAAAGCGCAAAGGCTTTTTGAGGATTCGCTGATTTGGACTGAACCAGCGAGCACGTTGGAAATGGCTCTCTTGGCATACGACGAGATGTCGTTGTGAAAAAGATTTTGCACTCGGCGCGAACCCGAGCGCTCTTGGCATGAAACTCTAACAAAAAAAACTTTACTTCATATTCTGTAGCTTATTGCTTGTACCGTGATGTGCTGTCAAGTTACGCTAATAAATTATGTAGTGTGTTAACTAGTCTTTTAATTTAAAAGTGTTACACCGCCATCTGAGCTCACACTATAAAAGTCCTTCCGGCCTGTACCGGGAGGAAAAGGTAGCTTTTCTATGTCTTCGTTTTAAATTTTTAGCTAATATTACTCGAAAACAGCAAGCTAAAATGCAAAGAAACTGATTACAGAGGATTCGTTAATACTGAATTTGAATAAGAAATTCGCCAAATTATTGAACTATAACACTTCATTTATAAAAACTTATTTTGGCCGCCAAATTTGGCCATATTTCGCCAAATGTCGCCAAGTTTGGCGATAATTTGGCTCTAACGGATATGAATATATGCGTATGATTGGGAAAATGATTACAAAAATGAAAGATAATAATTTCCGAGAAATCGCGTTCACTAAAACTCATAAATTAATAGTTGGTTTTTTGTAATGTGCTGTCTTGTTTCAAAGTGTCAACCACCGTAGAATTTCAAACTTCTCTATCTCAGCCATTTTTTAAGATAAAGGTAAAACAAAAAATGCCCAGAATCCTTGTATTAAGGCCTAACACTTAATCAAAAAATAAATTTGAATTTTTAACTTTTTTGTATATTTATTTTAGTTTTAAATCTTTTAGTGGCCGTCATTTTGAAACAAGATGGCGGACCGAGCTGGCCAACGAACTCGGTCGAGGCATTGGTGAGCTTAATACACACAATTAATTTCATCCAAATTGATTTACAAATACGAGTATTATCGTATGGCATAGATCATATATATATATATATAAATCAACATTTGAACGGAGGGTGGTTTTGGAGTCTGGGGGTCATGATCAGTTAAAATATTTCAAAATTTTCCGGAATTGCTTTCCTCGAACGGCTGCAATAGGTAGCTTTATACTTTTTTAATTGAAAGCTACCTAAAAATTTCATTAGAACTCTCCGTGCAAGACAATTTTTAAAACATATCAACATAAAAAATAATAATTAAATTTAATAATTAAGATAAATTAAATACTAAATCATAAGTCTCTACCAGCATTTTCGAAAATAATAAGGGCAGTCAAAACAGTAATTTCTTTATCCATCAGAGAGACCCTGCTCTCCTGAACTCTCCTTTTAAGAGATATTTTAAACAAATGAACATAAAAAGAAAAAAAAAACGAATAAAAAACTGGCTTCCGCGGGATTTATGGGGACAGAAAAATTCTCCCCTCACAAACACAGACAAAAAATTCTTAGTTTCCCTTTCTCATAATTATTTTAAGTTCCTTGTAAAGAATAAATTTTACTGTTTGTTACTGTTAGAGAAAAATTTAGTTAATAAAATTGCAAAATCATTTTTAAAAAAGTACTGAATAAGTCGAGAAATTTAGAACCAAAAAACAAGGTACCAAGTTGGAGGTCTATGGTGTGGTGTCCCTTCTTTACAGTTTTCTTTATAGGTGCGTAAATTGTAAGAGTATAGTGGCAGATATTTAGCAGTTGTAACCATTATCACATATCCCAAAAGTTTTATCCTCTGGGGAAAATAAGGCAATCAGATAAAGAGTCTGTGTTTCGATGAACATAATTTTTATTGGAACGGTATAAACACACAGCACATCAGGTGGTTCTCCTGACACAAGCACAAATTCTTACAACATGCTCTCTGAGCAGTCAGCAATCAAGTGAATTACTTTTTATACATTGGTATTGGTAGCTAAGGTGATTATAAATATCAGGCCAAGATTTTGACGGTTTGACCCATAACAGAATTAAGCCAAACCAGGTTACCAGCAATGGCGAGTTATAATTAGAAGATTCAAACAGCAACCCTTCGATAGCAGCTACAATCAAGGCGTGTGAGAATGCAGATGCTTACTGAAATAAAATTAAAAGAAATTTATGATGAGTAAGAGTAAGTTAAACGAACAATGAGATGGGAAAAAGAATAACTGTAGAGTTACTGAAATAATTCTTTTCTTTCCCTTTTTTATTTAACCAAACCACAGATAGGAAAGAACTGTTAAATTAAATGTTCCCAAATACAAATGCTAAAGCTAGGATAACAGATTGCTTTTTGATTAGAGATAAAAATAGATTTTGATTTAATATATTCTAGCCAAAATAAAGGAATCAAATTTAGAAAACAAGAAATTTTGAGTGTATTAATTTATGAATGTATGATTTTACATCATTAGGTCGACCTCTACGCGTGACCAAAAAATCAAACAAAATCTTAAATTTGAAATGTTTCTTTTCCGCAGCGCAACTAACTGCAAAAGTAAAATCTTTTGTGGAAAGACTGTTGTTATCTTTCTGTTAAACTATATTTTTGAGATTTTATTTTCCGATAGCGTTTATGAATAGGAAAGAGGGTCGGCTTATACGCGAACTTTTGATTTTTTTTCTAAAAGTAGGGAGTTGAGTTATACGCGAGGTCGACTTATAGGGAATATATACGGTATATAGTTATACTCAAACTCCAAGTAAGATTACTGCAGAACCATATTTTCCTACATTGTTTACTTTGGCGAATATTTACCGTTAGCGATTTCTGAGTGATTGCTCGCTAGCATAATTTTTTTTCCCAACCGAGATTTGCCATCTTGGAGACCGCTGACCAGGCCCCTACCTACCGGGATTCGACCCAGTTTGACGGGTTTGAGTGCCTGGAGAGTGGGGCGAAATTCGCCTGATCGCCTCATGGGGCGATTCACAATGACAAGTACCCAGGTCGGCTGACCTATAATGTCCGGATTTTACTGGGTTGATCACTCCTAGGTTTTAGTATTCTGAGAATTGTTGCCGCTCGCCACATACTCGTCATGATAGTTGGAATGGGACTGGACAATTTAGTGCCGAAACTATGGTACTCAACTTAGCTTGAAAAAGGGGGGAGAATTTTGAGGGAGGACAATTAAAACCACTGAAATTATTATCTGATTGGGAAAATCTTTCGGCATCAAAGTGACATATCTTGGCGGGAATCGTGCTTGGCGAAAACCATCAGAGTCTAGTGTTTCGGCGGCAAAAGTGATTTACATGCTTTTGTTACTTACTTACCAAGAGAATTAGAGACATTAGAGTATCATGGAAATTAATAGAAATAACATTAAATTAGACTTCTATTTGAATTTTTTTTAATCCAATCATTTGATTATAAATATTATCCAGCGTTATTTGACCTTTTAATGTGTAAATATCCAATCCCCCGCACAAAAGAAAAATAAAGATAATTTCCATTATCTAATGTGTGTGTGTGTGTGGGGGGGGGGGGGGGGGTCCTTCAAATTTTCGGTAGACTTCTGCTACTTTAAAAAAAATCATCTAAATCAGGGGGAAGAGCTTATGTAAAAGATTATTTAATTATTATTACTATAAAATAGCATATACGACAAATGATTAAAAAATATATATGTTTATAAATTTTGTGTGCTGGTGAAGCAAAAGATGAAAGATGGGACATGTAAATTTCAGGTGGGAGTGGGGACGATTGATTAGTTACGGCAACTATAAAATGGCAAGTAAGACAAAAAAAAATTAATTGTAATAAAAAGAATAACTTTTTATAATTTAATATACATTTTTCACTATAGTTGTTTGTATAATTTTAAATTTAATAATACTTTAAAAATCTTAAACAATTTAATATTTTTAATGATTTAATAACTTTTTAATTAAAAAAAATTAACTCGTTAAGATCTAATGATTATTTGTTGGTAGTGGAATTTTCAGAGGGGGGTAATATAGAAAATTCATTTATTTATTATTACAATAAAATAACAAATAAGACAAAATATTATAAAAATATATATAAGAGGGGGGTGTTATAGGATGTTCAACTTTTAATGCTGTATTCTATTAGAAGAAAATATTAAAATATTGTAAGCATTGGGTTATGTTTATTTAAATATAGAAATAATCATACAGTCAGAATCATAGAATTCAAATAATTGATGTTTCTTGTAAAAGAAAATCAAAAGTGATACGAGGGTCATTTTTAAAAAGGAACATATTAATTTTCTTAATTTCCTTCCTATTTAGGGTAGCCATTAAAAAGTCATGAATTAAAATATATGCATACAAAAGAAAAGAAAAGAAAAAAAAAAGATGCTACTACTTACAAAATTAACTTTATTATGTATGCGGGGTGGGTTAGAAAATTTGGAGCGGAAATTTCAGAGGCAATTTAGATGATTGATTATTAATATAACAAATATTGCCGAATTTTAAAACTTCTGGCAGGGAAGGTAAGAGGGAGAAATTACAATTTCAGGTGAAATTTAGATGATGGATTATTTATTTATTATTGCAGCAAAGCCCAAAACAGAGCAGATTTTTTTTTTTCAAGTTTTACAGTGTGATAATCCTTTGCATATCAGAAAAATTTTTGCTTTTTTCTGTCGATTTCATCTAAATTTACCACTCCATGAAATTTATACTTTCCCACCCTTTGATCCACCAGCACGTAAAGTTTTAAATCTATAGAGGTTTTTTTTTTTTTTATCTTCCACTCTGTCATTTTATAGTAATAATAAATCAATAATGCATCTCTAAAGTACCCCAACCAACAGAAATTTTATTTGCTCTTCTCACAGCACTTAATCATTAGTGCGTAAAGAGTTACATAATGTTACAAATTATTAAATTAAAAATCAACAAAGATTAAAATTTATAATTTATTTAAACAAGTATAAATTTTAATTATGATCTTATTTAAGTATAAATGTATTTCAATTATTTTTTAAAATATAAAATTAAAAATATACTGTTAAATTAAAAAATATTTAAAAAATATTTAAAAAATATTTAAAAAATATATTGCTAAAAAAATATTTTAAAAATATTAAATTTAAAATGACTAAAAAATAATAAATTTATAAAATTATTTGGAAAATTTTCTATTTTATTTTTGCAGATAGGCCGCTACATAGTTACTGTAAGTTATCACAAATCTAAATCCCCCCCCCTCCCCCCCGTGAAATTTGCACTCTTCCACCTTTTGCTACACTAACATATAAAGTTGAAAATTATATATGTGTTATTTTTATTTTTGGTTTAACTTTTTATTTTATTGTGCTATAATAAATAAATAAATAATCAACCTTCTACATTATCTCTCCTAAAAATTCCACAATCTTCTCCCCCAGCAAATAATATTTAGAGCTTAAAGAGTTAATTTTTTTAATTAAAAAGTTATTAAATTTGAAATTATCAATAAAATTAAAAATTTTAATTAATTTAAAATGATTAAAAAAATTAAATTTTTAATTTTTAACATCATTAAAAATATTTAAATATTTAAATTAAGTAAAATCATTAAAAAGAATAAAACTTAAATTATTTAAAATTATGAAATAAGAACATTGTTATATTTTTAAAAATGTATTAAATCATATATATATATATATACATACATACATACATAACACACACACCAATAATCTACAAAGTTATATATATATATATATATATATATATATATATATATATATATATATAACTTTGTAGATTATTAACTTTGTAGAACATAAATCATCTACATCCCCTCCCACCTCAAATTTACACAATTCCTCATTTTTTGCTCCGCCAGTACACAAGGTTTATATCTATACTTTTGTTTAATCTATTGTCCTATTTCTTATTTTATAGTAATAACTAGGGGGCCTACTCCCTGCGAGCTACGCTCCCCAACCCCCGCTCAGACTTTGAGGCCTCTAAAAACATGACAGCGTGTTTTATTTTTAAAATATTGGTAAATCTGTAATTGGGTTGCCATGCTTTTAACGTTTTAATGGGGCATTTTTTGATTACCATGGTCTCATACACAGCTGTTTCGGCAACTGACGACTGTTTTCGGGATTGATAAGTAAAATCAATTACAACTTGAAAACCAGCTGGTATAAAATGGTTAGGTTTAAATTGTGGCTACCTCTCGGACTTTTATAACAACGATCTGTATTCTATTCTTCCTTTGCGTTTAAAGATGAGAAAAATTCCATCTGCTTGTGAATAACATTAAGAACCACGGTATTGAAAAGTACTATGTTATACACATTTTCATTAACAGGTTTTAATTTTCTCTCTATTTTAGTGCACCATCATGCATATTTTCATGTTATTTTAAATACGTAAATTATTTATTTTAATTAATATATATATACGAATTTTCTAATAATTATGTATCATAAAAAATTAATTAAATATTTTGTGCATGCATGCCTGCATTTATTCGGCATCAATTGATGAGAAATTTAAACAAATTTGCTATCTGCGATAATTTTACACCATGTTATGTCACTTGAATATTGTCCATAAGAAAATCGGGTACTTTTCCAGTATAGGATCCTTTGCTTTTAGGTTTGGCGTAGTTCGAGCTTCAAAAAGGGATATATAATGTATAGATTAATAATGCCAATAATGCATAAATATATGCATATAAATGCATATATATGCATAATAATATGCATAGATTTGTTTCCAAAAGTTATGAAAACAAACCCAATGAACTTTTGGTGCTTTTCTATTATAGGGGTCTTTGACGCTTTTTTAAAAAGCTTGGCTGAGAAAACCAAGCAGGATATTTTATTCTCCTTCCGTTCAGTTGGGCAATTATTATTTTATATATTCGTTTCAAATATCCAAATTAGTGATTTTATAAATTCGTTTAATTAAATTTTACAAAAAAATAACAAAATGATATCAATAAATATTAATTACTATTAATTCCTTTCCCCCCTTTCTTTTGCGTTTACATAAATGACGTCATTTGGAGGAATTTATTCAAAATATTTTCAGTTTATAAATTAAATTAAATGCTGACAGACGATTGAATCCTGACGATAGAAATGTGAATTTTTTTTTCAAATTTTCCTGAAAAACATAATTTAATCACAATCTTGTCTTCATTATCGATTGAAATAAAAGATAATTTCAATTTCAATTTGAAAATGACGAATAAAAAGAAATCAATAATCCCTATCGGGATCCTTTTCAATTTTTTTCCCTTTTTTGTCACAAAAAAACTGAGTAATTAGTTGCCATCATTACAGAAATATCATTAAAATTAGAAAAAAAATTAATATCTCGAAAACTAATTCCAATTTCAAAATTCTATTACCAGTTTTGACATCCGCGGATTTTTATGGACAATTGGTATTAATTTCACCATCAAGCGTTTAATATTTTATTAAAAATAGCCCTGAAACATAATCAGTCGTTTAATGAGTCGTTTCATAAAATCGTTTCATAAATTCGTTTCATAAAATCGTTTCACAAATTCGTTTCATTAGGATTTTATATATATAGGGTAGATAAAGAAATAATTTTCTACAAACCCCTCTCCCCCCTGATTTAGACGATTTTTTATTCTCCTGGTACGCATACAAATAGTTTTACCATTTCTCTACTTTGATGGTGTCCGCCAAGAACTGTCACGTTGACACCGAAAGCTCTAACCAATCAGATTACGAGATACAGTATGGATGGCAAAACTTGGCTGGGAAAAAGAAAATATGCTGCTCGCGAGCGAAGCTTCGCAGTTACCAACGTCTTGTCGTGTTCTCTTGTCCACCTTTCCCTTAATTTGAATTTTTGAAAAAAAAAATGGAAGATTTGAAGAAAAATAAGCTCGAACTTCCCAATTTTACATTATTGAGGTAAACCATATCTCAACAATTAAAAAAAAAAAAAAAAGTAGAAGAAGAATAGGGCAGTTTCAATTGACGTCAGGTTGGAGGTCACACACTACAAATAGGCAGTTCTGATTGGTGGAAGTACCCTGACCTCCAAGTGAAGTACAATGGTTGATTAGCTGATTGCAACTTGTCTATAGTTATTTCCAACTTTTTATTATTATTATTTTTAAATAAATCCAATGAAGGCGAAAATATTTCCAGAATTACTAAAATTTAAATATTATTTTTTTTTTTTTTTACAGTTTCAAATTAAAATAACTTTGATTTATTGAATTTAGCTCATTGTATGATTAAATAAAAACAATAAGAAAATTTCAAAGCTTTTTTGTGTAGATTTTATATAATTTTTAGATCATATGAGTTAATAGATTAACACTCGAAATTTATTTGACGATTAATCATATATGTTAAATTTTTTTTATCTTTGTATGAAAACTGATTTTACATGAAGAAAAATGAAGTTGTCATATAACTTTAGATACTCTCAATAAACAGAAAAAAATATTTTCAGATTGAATAATGGTTTCAAGATATTTCAAACCACACACTATTTTATATTTCCACTGAAAGTTGTTCAATATTTTGTAAACAAATGCGTCGCCTGAATCGCGCCTTTATATTAATCACAAAGACAAATTTTGGTGTGAAACACTGCAAAGATAATCTCTAATACGATTAAACTTATTTAATGTGTCTCTAGAATACGAAGAAGAATAGAGATACTGGAACATAGGAACAAAAAAGATTAGGAATTTGATAAATTAATCCTCTGTGTCGTGAAATATTGATAAAAAGGCAAAGAAAACTCTCCAACTACATACATTAATCACAGATAAAAACTGAACCAACTATATAAATTCTGTTAATGCAATTTCTCCTCATAAAATACTGTACATCAAATGAATTGAGACATAAAGACATTTATATCTCACTTTTATATAGATGTTAGAAGGTATTATTCTAAAATATATTAATCAAGTATTCTTTTGTGTGTTAGAATAGATTTCTTTAAATTTACGCTTTGACTTTATCATCATTTTGAAACCTAAGAGTTTTTGTTCGTAGAAGTTGCATTAATTAGAAAACTAAGAATATATTGGTAAAAATATTAAGTATCAGGTTGAGTAAAAAGTTTTCTGCCAAATTTTTTTTATTGTAAAATGATAAATACATACGAAATCATCAAAGCTAATGAGAATAGTAATCTCCGTTTAAATCTACAATTGTTTGCCAACGTTTTGCCAATTTTTTAATCCCTTCAGCGAAAAATTGTGGCGTGCGCTAGTCCAGAAAGAGATCGACCTCATTCATGACCTTCTCATTTGAATGGAAGATTGTGCCATCAAGATGCAGCTGCAGATGTCAAACGAGGTAGAAATCTGAAGAGGTCATGTCGGGGCTGTATGGTGGATGTTGCATCAAATCCCACTCCAGATCGTAGAGCGTCCAGCCGGTCATCGTACTAACGTGTGGCCGGGCGTTATCTTGATGAAATAGAACCACTTTCCTTCTGAACTCGTTTCTTCGTTTTTCGTGAATGGCATCGCGAACATTGATTAGCATGTTGCTGTATATTGCACTGTTGATAGTCTGTCGACTTTTCAGCTACTCTTTGTACAGAATTCCACGAAAATCTCACCAGATGCAGAGGAGCACCTTCTTGTTAGTTAAGGCATTCTTGCAACCGAGCCATCTGATTCCCCAGGTGCTGACCACCCTCCTTTATGACTTGTATTGTTGTAGTACACCCATTTTTCATCACAAGTCACAATTCTGCCCAGAATGTTGCCTTTCCTTTGATCTCTGAGCAGAGCCAAACAACAGTTTTTTCTCTTGCGTTTGTCTTCAGCAGTCAATTCGTGAGGCACCCAGCGGTTGAATTTAAATGTTAGGTTTATGTGTTACAGTGTAACTATTGTTTTTTGGCAAACGTTAAGCTCCAACGCAATAGTTCGTGTTGAAACATTTCTGTCTTGATCAATGATTTGCTTTAACTGCTCACAATCAACTTCAAGAGGAAGGACGGAACGTGGTTCATCTTCACCGTCGAAATTTCCAGCTTTAAACTTCCGAAAATAAACTTTGACTGTATCATAAGAAACAGTATTGATTCCTAAACTTCCACACATCTTTCTATGGCATTCAGTCGCACTGAGTTTATCACGGAACGCGTAGTAAATAATCGTTCGCATCTGCTGCCGTGATAGCTCCATTTTAAACACTTTTTTGAAGCACAAGATTTTAAATTTTTAAAAAACAAATTACAGAGTCATGTAGTTCTTGTGCTCTGTTTTCGAATGCAATAATTAGTTGGCTGAAAAGCTAACAACCGCACAAATGACAGCTGTTTACGCGAAGGTATCTCCCCTTGGCGGAAAACTTTTTACTCAACGTAATATGAAAAGTATATTGTAATAAATACATTTTTCATTTTAATATGTTTCTCAAACTTCATCAAAATTCATTCAAAATTCATTCATTCATCAAAATTCATTCATTCATTTCTCAATTCTCAAAATTCATTGTTTCTCAAAATTCATTCATTCATATTCATTTCTCAACTTTCATTCATTTCTCAAAATTCATCAAAATTCATTCATTTCAAAATTCATTTTCAAAATTAATTCATTTTCATTAACAATGAAAAATCCCTTTTTTCATTGTTAAAAAAAGGTTTATTTTATAACTCAACGAAACAAACCTTTTTATTTACAGAAAGGGGTACTCGGAAGTGAGCATTATAGTATTTGATTGAACCAAATCTACCGCACATAGAGATCTGAAAATTTGGGTGAGGATAGTCTAAAGCAGGTTCTGATACACCTGATGCTTACATTTTTAATTTTTTGATATTTAGATGATATATTAATTTAAAAACTCATTAAATATCGCTTCGAAAATGCGATTTTTTATCTAAAAATGGCGCTTAAGAAATATCAAAACCTCAAAAGAAATAAATGATTTGATAATCGCAGACGATGGAATTATCTCATTTTCACTTATCCCCCAATATTAATAAAACTATTGGAGGTGTCTATTCGAAGCTTACTATGTATACGTAATTAATTTTTCTGATTCCGAAAATCCAAATTTTGTAGAAATCGGCTGGTAACTTTTCTTAATATTTGCAAAAAACTTAACCAGACGGAAGAGGGTGTCGTATTGAATTTACTGCTGCTTAAAGACACGTCTCTCCATTTACTTTGCGAAACGAAAGAAAAGAATTTTTAAAGTCAAATAAAAAAGGCACTATTTTGTTTCTCTTTAAAAAGTGAGCGGTATTTGTTAATGTTAAAGAGCATTGGTTTAATTTTGGAGCGGGGAGGAGGGTGTTTGGTGGTAATTTAAATATCGCGTTAATAGTAAAAGTTTTTGTAAATGTCGGAGGTTTAGAACAGATCGTGCCCCCTGGCGGTGGAAGATGGAACTAAAAGATTTTTTGGCGCGTGCGTAGCATCTACCAGTATACGCTGTCGTAGGCAGCGGGAGCTCGAACCAGATATTCGTTTTTTTTTCGATGTTCGTATGAATCGAGGCCCCGATGTAATTAGGGGCCCACTACCGTATGCAAGTCAGCTAGTTGGAAAATAAAATAAACAAATAACTCATAAAATTTAAACCCATGCAATGTTTTCTTAAGAAAAAACATGCGTTCGTGTTACCTTTTATAAATTAATTAACTGAATTAATAGGAAGAATTTAATTTTGTAGTGGATAGCATTGATTATGACAGTATTGCAAGAATTTTATTTGCACATTTTGAGCATTTGCAACTCTTGCGCAAATATTTAAAGGATTCTTTACATAAATTTTAGTTGTGTCCGTATTTGTTTTTAATTATAATCTTTGACAATCCAGAAAGCAAATAAGGAACAACTTGTATGTTTCCCATAGTACGTTCACTTTAAAATATCGTACGTGATGAATTTTTAAAATGTATTGCTTTAGGCAAGAAAAAAAAATGAAACCTAACAAAAACAAGCTTTTATCGAAAATTAAATATAGGAATTAATGAAATACGATAATGATAACATATTTTTCTTTTCTGCGGAACTCAAAGAAGAATCATTCATTTATCAGTCTATGGGTATATGTCCAAATGTTATACTGTAGAACAGCGGACCTCAAACACGCACCCGCGGCACACATTTTCAGAACTGATCCTTTTTATAGCGTCCACAAGGATATTACAAATTTACAGGTATGCATATACATACATGTTTCACTCATGAAAATGTATAGTAAGTTCTGCTTGAAAGAAAAATCAAGTTCTAAATCTATAATCTTTTATCCTAAAATAAAATCTGCTGTGTAAAAATAAAGCAGTCATGCTGTAACAGACAGCACTTTTGTAATAAACAGCATTATTTCCTCCTTTACACCCTTAGTAGTTTTGTTACCCGTTGCAATTGAAAAAAATCCCGAATTTGTATCAATATGAATTTTTATTTAACATCTATATAAGTTGGTTTGTGTATGCTCATGAAATGTGTATCCTACACACATACATACGCATATATATATAAATTTGTATATGAGTGTGGAGGTATCATCATCAAAGGTGGCTAAAAAATTCCAAGGCACCTGTGATAGTATAAAGATTGATAATCCCTGTTGTTGAACCTCATTGAATTAGATTCGCATCAATTATCATGGTATCATAAATCAGATGATGTCACGACAGATGTAACTTGGTGGATAACAGACGTCAAAGTGCCCAAGAAAATAATTTTTCTTTTAATTATACCTATATAGGCATTAAATGAAAGGTCCTGTTAAGACGATTACAAAGTTTATAATTAATATGTTTTTTTTTTTTTTTTTTTTTTTTTTTTTTTTTTTTTTTTTTTTAATGAGCAAAGGAAATTCGATAACCCTGAAGGCACCACTATGAAGGCTTTCCAATTAAAGTTAAAAAATTGGGTTGTCTCCTAATGTAATACACACACACACACACTCGATGGCAATAATTTAAATAATCCTTAATCTTTTGTTTATGGTGATTGCGCATTATGATTCGCATGATGAAGACAGCTGTAAAGATATACTTCTCCATAATAATAGCTTATTTCGTGAATATCTAACTATATAAACAATAATTTAACCACGCGTTACTTTTAAACCCCTTTAATGGCACATTATTTGAAAGAACCGGGTGTTCTAAAATCGACTGACTCATTTTAAAATTCAATAACTTGCAAACGGTTACAAACATTTAAAAAATTCTTGCAGGAGAGTAATGTAAGTTGTCAGGAGTTTTTTACCGGGATTTCTGATTTTAGTTCGAATTAACAGTAATAGATGGCGCTGCTACCAATAGACGTCTAATCGAGGAAGAACATGTAGTTATGAAGATTAAAAGGAGTCGACATAAGTGATGTCACTTGAAGCTGTTCCTACCCCTCTTCGCCTGTCATATTTGACTGCGGTGAACTGCACTCCCGTACACCGTACACCTCTATACCTCTCAATGTCTTCTAGCGGCGCAAATCAACCGCGGTAAAAGTCAAATACGGCGGACGCAGGAGAAGGGAAAAGCACTCTTGATCCGGCTTCAAAGCTTTTCACAGTGTTAGAATGATATGTCGACTGCATATAGCTTCTTAGCTCTATGAAGCAGAAGCCTTTCGTGAATATCGCCCAACATTGATGCGAAGGAAGCGGGTTAAATATATGGAGTGCCTCTCATTCACCAATACAATTTTGTTCAAACGGAAACAATGGAACAAGATTGTATTGGTGAATAAGACCCACTCCATATATTTAACCTCCTTCTTTTGCATCAATGCTGGGTGACTTTAATTTTGGAATTCGATTGAACGCCTATTGCTTTCAGCGCCATCTATCGCTGCTATTTGAAACTAAAACTGGAAATCTCAGTAAAAAAAATCTCCTAACAGCATACATTACTCTCCTGCAAGAATTTTTTTAATATCTGTCGCCGTTTGCAAGTTATTGAATTTTAAAATCAGTCAGCCCAGTTTAGGACACCCTGTATGTTTTAAATTTTGATTACAATTATATTACAATAAAGCTTTTTGTTATTTCTGGAAAACTTTATTTTTTAAAATAAATATTTAAAATTCATAAGCTAAATGCAATGGGTGAATCGAAAAAAAAAAATAATATTTTTGCAAAATATAACAAATTTCTTCTGACGTTTTAATACCCTAACCTGTTTACCCTATATTGATCCACACTTAATTTTAATTTTTTGTTACTGCTTTCGCCCAGCATTTTTAGCACTTTCCAACCTAGTTGAAAAGTGCTTATGACTTCGGTTTGTCTGGCCGGATGGCCGTATGGCCGTCTGGCCGTCTGTCCGTGCTCTAACTCCCGTAAATATGCTCGGATTGCTCTGCAATTTTTATATGTTATTGTCGTTATCTATGGCACATTCCCTATTTCAACTGAAGTGTGTAGCACTTATAGTTCTCTTACAGGGACACTCAAAAGAATTCCGTTACATTGTGGTCTATGGGGAAAAATCATTTGCGGTTTATTTTAATAATGTTTCACTATTGTAAACGCATTGAAATTTATATAGATCACTAAGATGCATTAGAAGAAGCTTAATATGGAATAGTAGGTGTATAGCACTTAGAGTTACTTTACAGGGACAGTCAAAATAATTCCGTTACATTACGTCTATGGAGAAAAATCGTCTGCGGCTTATTTAAATAATGTTCCACTATTTTAAACGCATTGAAGTTTATATATATTACTAAGGTGCATTACAAGAGGCTTACTACAGAATAGTTTGTGTATAGCAGTCATCGTTCATTTACAGGGACACACAAAAGAATTCTCTACTGTATGTTAACAATAATTCCTGGAAGTGCGTTTTAAGTTACTGAACGCGATTTTAATCTTAACTAGCTTTTTGTCTATTACTTGGTGTGTATAAATTCTGTAGATCCGATACAGGGCAGCACAAAAGTTCGCGAACACATTTCCGTTTATTGACAGAAACTCCAGAAGGAGAATTTAAACTGTGCTACGCGTTTCCTAACTAAACTAAAATTTAGCATCCTATGTATATATACAAATCTATAGATCATATACAGGGCTACATAAAAGTATTCGGATATTTTTCCGAATATTGTATATATTGAAAATTCCTGAAATTACGTTTTTTAATATGTTATGCGTTTTCCAAATTGTTTACTTAGATGTCATCTTTCAGCTTATTAAACGGTAATGATTTGTAAAATTATTTTAGAAGCGTTGGAAAGTGCTACATAATCTATGCTTGACGCATGATTTTTCGTTCTTGTTTAAATACTGCAGTCAATCCAGCCTGTTGTTCTTTTGACTTTAAATATAGCTTATATGAAGACTTTTAAATAAAATAACAGCTTCAATATTACGATTTTTGAATATTTTATCAAAAAAAAATGTTTAATTGTTGAGGCTTTGTGAAGATCCGTTTCCTTTTGTTGAACTTTTCTAATTTATTTTGGAAGTCTATTACTATTTGTTATTTATTGCAACAATACCAGTTTGCGTTTAGAGGACAAACAGAGAATAATGCTCATAATTTCCTTTCGCTTACAAAACGGAAATAACTTTCCCAGCAAAGCCTGGAAAGCAATTAAAATTCGCATAAAATTTTATTGTAATATTTTAACATTAAAATGAAGCTCATAAATATCCGTTTAAGGCATTGTTTGGATAAAATATATCTTACATTATGTTACTTTTCATCTGCGCTTGAGACAACAGTTGCATTTGGAGGTTCGAAGTTGTGAAAGATTTATTTTGACATCGAATTTCGTTCTCATCTTTGAATGTACAGTGTACACAATGATTTCAAATTTCCATTCAAGCGAAGCCTTTTATGAAAAAGATGATCAATCATCCTTTCATTTCTGTTAGAATGGAAATTTCCGGCATGCCTATTTCTTAAAAACAAAGTATACGTACCATTTAACAAATCTCCAAGGCCCATTAAAATTAAACTTGAATTATTGAAAAAAATATATATATCGCTCTAGTGTAATTTTAATTGAACTTGTTTAAATAAGATTTATCCTTCAAATTTTACTTTTAAACAAGCGATTTCATCAAGATTATATCGCACATTTAGAAATGTAGTTTGAAATGATTTCAGAATCAATCTTTTGACATCTTTTGGAAAATATATAGTTTTTAAATATTAACTAGATGCACACAGAAAAAAGTTTTGTTGAATCAACAAAAATTTGTTTGCCCCAACGAAACTTTTTGTTTAAATATGGGTCAATGGAAATTTTGTTTGAATCAACAAAAAAAAATATTGTTGATTTTTTTTGCAATTCCAAAAAAAATTTTTGTATCGTCAGCAAAAAAATGTTTTGTTAATTCAAGTAAAATGGTTCAATTTAACTTGAATTAACAAAATTCTTTTCGTTACATAGATATATGCTATGTGCTATTTTAGCAATCTATTTTATTTTTTCAACAAAGTATATTTTGTTTGTTTAAATAATAAAATATGTTATATTACGAACTTGTTTTGTTTATACTACAAAAACTTTTGTTAAATGAACCAATCTAAATATGCAATTTTAACTATTTTTTAATTCATTTTCAACAGTCAATTATGCTTGTAAACCTTGAATTATAACAAGTGAATTTTTATCCTGCTTTTTTTTCAAGCGCAAACCGAGAGTCGATCCCGGGTCCTCAGAACAGCGATCCGACGCTCTACCACGGAGCTACAAGGAACGATATATGAGTTCGGCATTTCTCACTATTATAGATGTCGGAATGGCTGCAATTGCAGCACAACAGGGAATGTCATCAGGAGCACGCAAAGTTCTGCGGCAAACATTAGACGACAATACAAAGCCCAGCATACGACAATACATAGTTAATTTTTTATTCATTTTCAGCAGTGAATTACGCATGTAAAAAGCAGGATAAAAATTCCCTTGTTATTATTCAAAGATTACAGGCATAATTGACTGCTGAAAATGAGATAGAGCTATTGCAGAAATCACGAAAAATGCAACATAGTAGCGCCACCTGTTGCGCGATTTAAAGCAAAAAGTAATCAGCAACAATTTATATCAGGAAGTAACTGAATAAAAGGTTTTATTAAATTCCGTGCTTGAGATAAAAACAATCAAATCGCGTTCAGGACATTCTAAAATCCGTCGGAAACAGGAAATCAAAAATTTTCATGAATCCAATTCTTTCTTCTTGCAAAGATAGAAGACAGTAATAAATGGGACAATGGGATTTTTAAAACTGCCTTGGTCCGACCCAATGAAAAAAGTTTTAATTACCCCAAAATTATGTTAATCATGTAATTATATCTACCCTATATATATAAAATCCTAATGAAACAAATTTGTGAAACGATTTTATGAAACGAATTTATGAAACGATTTTATGAAACGACTGATTAAACGACTGATTATGTTTTAGGGCTATTTTTAATAAAATATTAAACGCTTGACGGGTAAATTAATACCAATTGACCATAAAAATCCGCGGATGTCAAAACTGGTAATAGAATTTTGAAATTGGAATTAGTTTTCGAGATATTAATTTTTTTCTAATTTTAATGACATTTCTGTAATGATGGCAACTAATTACTCAGTTTTTTTGTGACAAAAAAGGGAAAAAATTGAAAAGGATCCCGATAGAGATTATTGATTTTTTTTTAATTCGTCATTTTCAAATTGAAATTTAATTTATCTTTTATTTCAATCGATAATGAAGATAAGATTGTGATTAAATTATGTTTTTCAGGAAAATTTGAAAAAAAAATCACATTTCTATCGTCAGGATTCAATCGTCTGTCAGCATTTAATTTAATTTATAAACTGAAAATATTTTGAATAAATTCGTCCAAATGACGTCATTTATGTAAACGCAAAAGAAAGGAGCAAAAACATATTTATACAATTTGTTTAGCGTAAAATGTCATTTATCCTATTTTATATATAATCAGAAGTCATTTGTTTAGAAAAAACAATAATAATATACGTATAATTAAAATACGCTTATAAACAAAAAAATCGTCGAATTTGTTTCCATGGCTGTTTATGTCATTTGACACCAAATCTCACTTTCTGATGCCCGAATTGTGTCAATCTTTGTAAAAAAGCGTCAAGACCCCTATAATAGAAAAGCACCAAAAGTTCATTGGGTTTGTTTTCATAACTTTTGGCAACAAATCTATGTATATTAACGAATGTATCTCTTTTTGAAGCTCGAATTACGCCAAACCTAAAAGCAAAGGATCCTATACTGGAAAAGTACCCGATTTTCTTATGGACAGTATTCAAGTGACATAACAAGGTGTAAAATTATCGCGGAATAGCAAATTTGTTTAAATATCTCATCAATTGATGCCGAATAAATGCAGGCATGCATGCACAAAATATTTAATTACTTTTGTATGATAAATAATGATTAGAAAATTCGTATATACATATTACTTAAAATAAATAATTTACATATTTAAAATAACATGAAAATATGCATGATGGTGCACTAAAATAGAGATAAAATTAAAACCTGTTACTAAAAATGTCTATAACATAGAACTTTTCAATACCGTGGTTCTTAATGTTATTCACAAGCAGATGGAATTTTTCTCATCCTTAAACGCAAAGGAAGAATAGAATACAGGTCGTTGTTATAAGAGTCCGAGAGGTAGCCACAATTTAAACCTAACCATTTTATACAAGCTGGTTTTCAAGTTGTAATTGATTTTACTTATCAATTCCGAAAACAGTCGTCAGTTGTCGCAACAGCTGTGTATGAGGCCATGATAATAAAAAAATGCCCCATTAAAACGTTAAAAGCATGGCAACCCAATTACAGATTTACCAATATTTTTAAAACAAAGCACGCTGTCATGTTTTTAGAGGCCTCGAAGTCTGAGCGGGGGTTGGCGAGCGTAGCTCGCAGGGGGTAGGCCCCCTAGTAGCTATATAAGTTAAATAAATCAAGTTACGTAAGAGAGATATGGCTACTACACAAGAATTTAAATTTTGCAAAAAAAAAAAAATTGCTGTAATTACAAAAATGTTGTAAAATTTAAAAAAAAAATTTGTTAGTTCAAGTAAAATTGATGAAATTTTGTTAAAATTTTGTACGAGTGTTAACAATATTTTTTAGTCCAAGCAACAAAACCAATTTTTTTACTTGAACTAAAAATTTGGCTAAAGCAACCAAAATGTACTCAACAAAACATGTTTTGTTGTTTTAATCAATTCCTTTTTCTGGGTGTGGAACCCGTCAAGACTTGACGGCAAACAATTTATATGAATTACAATTTTTTATATGAATATTTAGTCTAATATTTGACCTAATTATGTATTCATAATTAATTTAATAATGACGAATATTCGATCTAAAATGGTTAGACTTTTCATTATTTCCCATGTATAATTTTTTTAATATTCTTAGGCATGTGAAAAGATGGTAACCTAATTTTCCCAGTAGAACAACAAAGACTAAAATATCCTGATGTGTTTTTTTCGCATAAAAATGACGCGCATTGCAGTAAGTACATCGGATAGATAACAAACCAGTATGAAAAGGCTTCACATCACAATCAGAAACATAAAGATCCCATTTGTAACCAATACTAAGCTGCATTTTGGGATTAGAAAATTTTAAACAGTAGTTTGATACTGTGCACCTTTTGCAATAGATTCATTACGACCACATAACAACATCTTCCTTTTATCTCTCTTAGAATCATGTTTTTTATTAACTGAAATTTTTAGCAGATGAAAATGCCCTTCATCCAAATTATCTGAAAAACGCAAATTGTTAACAATATTTCCCCCTAGTTATAACATAACCTAGAGTCTCAGCACTGTTTTCAAGATGAACTCGAAACAAACATCCGTATACAACTGTGTAATGCAAGTTAATTCAACACTACCACCATATTCACCATCGCTAAGTAAATTTGAGTAATCCTCGATGGTAAAAATAGGCAAACTATAGGATGGATCACAAATAATAAAATCTCACTGATTCACAATTTCAGCCACAACTTCTAGCCTTAAATCAGGGTGTTTATCTTGTGCACTATAAAAACAATATCACACCTCTCGAAATAAACAATTCCCATCTCCTAATATCGGTGCAACAGATTTTTCCATTTTAATAAAGGTAAAAAAAGCCATAGAATTCCAACTACGTGGGAAAAAAAAAACGCACGTGATACCGTGGTATACGATATATATATAAAAGTAAACGCATTTCGCCAAAAACCTTGGGAAAACCGTAGACGGGTTCTGAACGTACATTGAACCAAGATATCGGCGTGATCTTTATTTACATTTATACCATACCCAGATAGTGGCTCGTACCGCGACCTACGTTATACATACACGGCCCGGAGCATGACGTTTAAAACGTCACATGGAGTGGATCATTTTTACACGGTGATTGGTGCAAAGCGACGCGATCCCCGTTTTGCACCAATCGCCGTGTAAAAATGATCCACTACATGACGTTTTAAACGTCATGCACCGGCCGTGTATAAAACAAGTCACGCTCGTACTCGCTTGTTTCTCAGCGTCTAAGTTTGAGAAACGTTAGACGTATTTTCGAACAAATTAAATACCTATGCCCTTCAATTTCATACGATTTAAAAGAATTTAGGTATTTCTCCGTTATCCCATTGACCACTTTCCATTAAACAAAATATCGCCAAATTTTAGAATTTAACGTCAAAAATGCATGATCCTGGTGTCGCATTCACTTGACGTCAAATGACACCATGTTATTAAAAGAGAAATAGCTTTGAAAAAATGTTACGATGCGTTGTTACGTACAATAGATCAATTTCAACTGACATCACAAACATTTATCCAACAGTCCATAATTAAGAAAAATAATGTAAATAAATAAATATCCAAGAATATTTTTGTTTTTGTTTTCATTAATATATTGTAAATTTTATTGTTTAAAGTTACAGATCAATGATACTTTAGTGAATAGAGCTTTTCCCAATTTGTTTTTTCTTTTTCTTTCTTTTCTTTTTAAGATTCTAATGGCAACATTCCTTCATTTGTTTATTAAATTTATTTATTCAATTTGTTACGCTACAGTTTGGCGAATAATTTGGCAAAAGTTCTTTTTTTTTTTTCAATGGTAAGTGGTCAACTGGATAATGAAGAAGTACCAGAATATTTTTCTGCATTTTACAGTTATATTAAGAAATATATATTTTTAAGATTTGTTGATTCACTTATTTGTTTATTTTTTGATGCATTATGTTATTGAAGGTTGTTAGTTCTCTTATTCTTTTTAAATATTCCCTACTTATATATAAAAAATAGCATGTGTCTGTTGTGTTTCGCATAAACGTTGTAAAATTCAGGTTATTAGATTTTATCCAACTTCATAACTGCTGATGAAGCAGTCATTTTTGGCAATTTTTCTGTTACATGTAAAATGTTTTTTTTTTTTTTTTTTTTTTTTTTTTTTTTTTTTTTAAATATATATATATAGCCCGAACTAAGAAAAAAATGCGATCGATCAAATGATTGAGTTTCGTTAAGCATTAAATTTTCTTATTTTTAATCTGAGAAAGAAACAATAATCATGGATTTAATTAATTTTGCAATATGCGGTGCAACCAAAACAATTTAGGGTACTTTTCGGTTAGCCGAGCGCTAGTGATACATGTACATATATAAATATATATGTATATACATTATATATATATATATTCATACATATATGTGTATATATATGTGTGTACGTATATATATATATACGTAGATATATGTGTGTATATATATCACTGGCGCCCGGCTAACCGAAAAGTACCCAATTTAGAGTAAATCGGTACAGATATCGCAGAAACACCGGGGTTATTTTTTGACGCTTAAATGACGATTTTTTGCTTTATATGGCAACCGGGTGTTTTATAATAAAATTGAATATGTGTGTAAATAAATAAAGTAAAAAAGGTACTTTTATGTTACCTGGGCGCCAGTGATAACTCGCCAAATCTTGTTTCAATTGGCATAATTTGAATTGCAACATTTTACGTGAGATTTGTTATTCGTATTGATACGTATATGTTTAGATATTTTATCCTAATCCTAATAATATTATAAATCTGATTGTGTGCAAATGTTAGGCTGAAGCCAGCGTCAAAATGGAGCATTTAATGATGCTGTATCTTTGCATATTGGTGGATTATAACCCGGAAATGAACATAGACTGGTTTTGGTTTATTTTATGCAAATACTTTTCTTAATAATTCAAAATTTGATTATTTTCATAGAGAATCAATGGACATTTTTAGATAAAATTTAACCATTTTACTTTATTGTTGCTAGGGCTTTGATCGTTGCCAATAAATAAAAATGCGGAAAAATAATTTTTTCTCAAGTTTCAATTGAGCGATTTTCACGTGAAAAATGAAAATAATTCAAAAGAAGATGCATTTCTGTTATGTTTGAAACAGCAATATGGAGTATTTGTTATTATACATGAAGTATGAATGTACTTTACATTAAAAAGATCTTTTTCTGTCCAAAACTGCGTTATAATTAGAAAGAAGAATTAACAATAATTATATTACTAAGAAAAAGATTTCGCTTGAACCACGGAACTATGAAAATGATACTCCTTGGCTTGAACAAATATGACGTCATAAATAAAACATGTATTTTCAAATATTCGTAATATTACAAAGAGCATGACTATCAGTGTATAATAAAACTATATACATAATGGACGTCATATTTAAGATGAATAACTGAAATATTTTTTTGATACTGATTAATAATAAGCTTGAATATCAGTTACAAACAGATGTGAGTTTTCTGCTAAAATTCACGTCCTTATTGCCAGGAAAAGAAAATTATCAAGAATTATATCATTGAAAAGAGATTTCTCTGGGATCAAAGTGACGTCATAATAAAACGGGATTTTTTAAATATGTTTTAAATGGAGCGTGTATCAATTTCACACATTAATAATCACTGAGTACAGTGAAAGAATAGAGAGGGTAATGAACCGTAAAATCGGCTTGCAATATGAAGCCAGTTATCGCTCAAATCATTAGGCCCAAGGGCTGACTTCATTGGATGGAGAGAGGCTGCACGTGGAACAAGGACTGGATTCATTGGACGGGGAGAGGTTTTCAAAGCAAGCCGCCAGTTGTTTGGGCTGACTGTAGGGTTGCATTTTCAGCATCACGCCAAACATGAACATTTCATTTCTATTTATTCTCTGAGCTCTGTGATTAATAATACAGGCATCAGTAAGATTATTAGTAAAAGAAAACTGAACACAAGTCTGTTAAGTTAAAATCTGACTGTGTGTATTTCGCAACTACTCCTCTTAATGCAACGCGATTACCGGTTATCATTGATTCGAGGATGTCATATAAACTCTGAGAATTTAAAATTTTGAATTAGATTTCGAGATATTAATATTTTTTTTTGTAAATTTTAATGAAATTTCTCTAAAAACGGTACTTAAATTACTCCATTTTTGTGGATAAAAAAAGGAGAAATAAAACGGATTAATATATTTTTATGCCATTTTCTCATTAAAACTGAAAAAGATTATTTTATTTTCAATTTGAATAGTTGGTGAAAAAAAAAATCTTGAAAATTTCCGAAAAATAAAAACATATTTCCACATATTCAAACTTTATGAATCAATTTATTCTGCAGAGCAAAAAATCACCTGTTAGTATATTGTCAAGAAATCAAGATTTGTTTCAGCTATAGATAAAACCAAGGACACAAACTTGCTGTTACATGCAAACGTAACACTTGCAATTGCAAAGCTTTTTACAACCCCAAATTACATGCAAACGTAACATTTACATGTAATTTGCACCCAAATGAATTTTAATTTGAACCGTAATAAATGTTAATTTGCAATGAAAATTACATGCAAAAGTAATGTTTACATATAATTTTGGGTTGCAAAAAGCTTTGCAATTTAAGTGTTACGTTTGCATGTAATTTTGGGCTGCAAAAAGCTTTGCAATTGAAGCTCCTTGAATTTAGGTGTAGAATTATCCCTCCTTATTCACAAGAATTGAATTTAAAGAAAAGGCATATACTATTTCCAATGAATTATTTTTAAATGATGGCTGCTAAGACGTTACTCAAAGTCGTTAGAAGTAAAATGGTTTATCAGGTAAAATTGACATTTCTTTTTAGTCAATTCGTCGATTTACACGATTTTATTTGGCCGTCTTTTTTCCATTGGTTGCATGCAGTTTCCTTTTCGCGGTTATTTGGCACAAAATTTTACTTTTTTTTAAACTGATTTATGTCAAGGCCCCTATAACAAAGAAATATCGTATTTTCTTCTATGAAATGTGATAAAGAGTTAGTTAATTATTTACGTTTTTAATTATCGGGAGTGAAATATTTTGCTTGATTAGTACATTTACTTTTCTTTTAATGTTACGTGAACGAAGTCACGGGTAACAGCTAGTTATGATTATATTTTAGCTAAGTTGAAGTAAGTTTTTTAAGATAATATATTACAATGTAAAAATATTACCTAGCTAATATTAGCAATGTCGAAAGATTGGCGAAAAAAAGCTTGGCGAAATTTTAAAAAGTTTGGCGATCACTGGTGCCCGGCTAACAGAAATGTACCGTAAAATAATATAAAAATAATTAATAAATAGAATTAAATTAGTGTGTTTAATAAAAGTAATGTGTGAAAATTGGGATTTCTTGCCAAAATGTCGCTAAAACATCGCGCCAATCCATCTGTTCCATTAATTCATTCAATGGCATTTTTTATTTATTAAATAAAATTTATTAATATTTAAAAACAAATTTATGAGCAATTTAATATATTTTAATCTTTTTGTATTAGTTTTATTGTTTCAGCAAATGTTAAAAGTATATAAATTGGTGACATTGATATTTTTTTAACGTAATCGATCTTTGTTTACAATTCTACCTTGCCTAGATAGTTTGAAGTTACAGTCAGAGTCAGACTTTGGGCAGAGTTGCAGCGTCCTCTTGCGATTGACTGTATGACGTCATACGCAGATGTAAAAGTTTAATTTAAAGTTACGGCTAATTAATAAAATTTTCGAACAAACGAATGTACGATAACAAATCTGTGTCCAAATATCTTTCATTTAAAAAAAGAATGATGTAATTCGATGTAGTAATTTGTTCTCACGGATTGTCGAAAGAAAACGTTTATTGTTTTAAATATATAGATAGATTATTTCTGTTTTAACCTCACAACCATAGAGTTCAGAGAATAAACTCTGCGCCTTGCAAAAGTGGGAGTTTTCCGATTGCTGACTTTATGACGTCATAAGCAGAAGTAAAAGTTTAATTGAAAATTACGGTTAATTAATTAAATTTTCGAACAAACGGATGCACGATAACAAATCTGTGTCCAAATATCTTTCATTTAAAAAAAGAATGATGTAATTTGATGCAGTAGTTTGTTCTCACGGATTGTCGAAAGAAAACGTTTATTGTTTTAAATATATAGATCATTTAATTGTTTTGCCCGAATTGAGTTCGGGCAAGATGAGTTTGCTTATTTCGTTGCTAAAAGCTTTGCACAGCACTAATTTTTTAAATGCAATATAAGGTACTTTTCGGTTAGCCGGGCGCCAGTGATATATGTACATCTACTATCTATTTATATTATAAAGGACAAACGTGTCCGTGCGTAACGCTGACGTCATTTTGTGAATGGCAACAGTTGACGAGGAAATTTCAGTTTTGCGATTTTTACTATAGCAATTTTTTTAATTTGTAAACATCTCACATTTTTAATTTTTACACCGTTAAATACGAAAAAAAAATCTACTTTGAACTGCAATTAGTTTGAAAACTGTATCTTAATTCGCTGATTTATTATGGCTTTTAAATTAAAAATAATTGGTATTTTTCACTTTTTTCGTGTTTAATGGTTTCCATTGGTAATTTTTCTTCCCCTGTTGGCAACCTCATATTATCGTTGATTAAAGAATTTAAATTAGTATTATTAGTTAGAAATTTAATACAGACACGTTGGAAAGTAAAAAGAAAAAAACTTTTACTGATTTTATATAAAAATGCAAAATAATAATAATAATAATAATGATAATAATAATAAACGTTTTGATGAGCGATAATTTTATAAATCAAAATAATTTAATTTAAAGGCCAAAGCAAAGGTTGTTATACATAAAAAATATTTTTCAATATGAAAATTGTAACTCAAAACAATATTTAGCTATTTATTGTTTGCGCCAGGATTATCACGTTCAAAAATCTATTTATGGTGAAGTTTCGCTTGCTGTTTTAAATGAAAATTCTAAGGTTTATTTTATTGGCGCGCCAGGACTGGGAAAACATTTTTTACTTAATGAGTTTTTAAAATGATGAAATCATATAATATGCTTGCGTTAGCTGTTGCATATTCTAGGATCGCAGCTTTGTTATTAGATCAAGGTAGAATAGCACATTCAAAATTCAAAATACCGCTGAATTTGAACAAAACATCTACATGTGCCATGAGTAAACAATCTGTCCTTACTGAATTAATAAGAGAAACGAAGTTAATAGTCTGGGATGAAGCTCCCTTGGTGAGTAAATTAGTATTTGAATGTGTACACCGTATGGTTAAAGACATAAAAAATAACGATTCGCTATTTATTGGAATAATAGTTGTATTTGCTGGCGACTTTAGACAAATTTTGCCTTGATTCAAACATATAGAATAAAATTCTTTTATTAAATTTTGATTCTAATCTTATGTAATCGGGTCCATGTCAAGGGTGAGTTACACGTAAATGATGTTGTCAATAATAGGGTTTAGTAATAATAAAAATCTATATTATAAACCAACGCATGTTTGATTATTGCTGAAGTCATTTTTATGGTAGCAACGAACTGACTAATAAATTTCGCTTTCACTGCATCTTTTTAAACTTTTAAATATCGCACAATTTCAATTTCTACACCGTTGAATCAAAAAAAAAATTGCAATTTCTTTGAAAACTCTATTTGAATTTACTGATTTTATGATTTATGGAATGCTTTCCAAGAGTGAATCAATTTTAAATCTATCTCTATCGCGTGCAGTCCAATTGCGAAAGACTAATTCGTTTACATTTAAAACAATATAAATAGATCCGCATATATTTTCAGATAATATTACAGAACGAAATTAAAACTTCATCAAAATATAACTAAAAAAATAATATAATATATAAATAAAATGCAAATTTAACAGACATGTTCTCGAACTACGCGCTTAAGCAGTTGAAATTTTCAGAATAAAAAAAACTGGAGTAACAGCGAAATCTTGGACGATTCCGTTGGTGGCCGTTAACTCCTGGCATGCGGCTAATACAAAAGTATCGCTTTATTAAATATCGAAATTTTATTTGAATATATTATTGATATTTTACTTATAAAAATTATTTTTTACGTTGTTATTAAATATGAAAAATGTATTAGAGTTAGAAGAAAGTGGTTTTCGCCTATGTTCTATAACCCGGGAAGCCCGGGTTCGATTCCCTAGTATATATAAAACACAAATGGAAATTTCGTTCCGTTCCTTTATAACTCGAGTTCCGCTGAATGGATTTTGATGGAACGTATACTGTTCGATAGATATTTTTTCAGGGAAGGTTTTAGTATATAACATATTGTTCTATGTATATTAGTTATAGAATTATGATAGAAAGTTCTGTTATTTTGGCCTAAAAGGTTACCATTGCTAATTTTTTGGCGACCATTATTGTTGCAGAAAGAATTGAAAAGGCTATACATCTCGAAAAATAAAATAAAAAACTGTGCTAATTTTATTAAAAAAATAAAAGAAAGAAAAAAAAGAGAAAGAAAAGGAAAAAAGAAGAAAAACAGTTTTGATGAGAGATAATATTATAAAACGAAAATATTTAATTTAAACATGATTGGAAATATTCATAATGCTTAAAAAAATATTCAATCGGCAAGATTGCTATCGAAAAAAAAATTGGCGATTTATCTTTCGTTTTTGGCGATTTTGATTTTACTTTTGACCCAGAATAATTTGATTTTAAGCCAAAAGGTGTTTTTTCGTTGCAGAAAGAATTAAAATGGCTATACATCTCGAAAAATAAAGAAAAAACTGTTACTAATTTTATAAAAAAAAAAAAAAAAAGAAAAAAAAAGAAAGAGAAAGAAAAGAAAAAAAAAAGACAAACAGTTTTGATGAGAGATTTTAAGCCAGAATATGTTTTTTCAAGTGACATCATTTTTGCAGTATTTTTTTTTTTTGGTACTTTTCGGTTAGCCGGGCACCAGTGATATATATACATGTATATAGACACACACACACATATATATACACATATATCTAAACATATACATATATATAACATACATATGTATATATACACTTATATGTATCAAGATATTACATATATGTATATACATATATATTTATATATGTACATGTATCACTGTCACCCGGCTACCCGAAAATTACTTTTTTTTATTCAAATGTAAACTATATTAATAGCAATATACTTCTATTTACTTCTACCTTATATATGAATTTCGTTCTGGCTGCTTATAACTCGAGTTTTGCTGAATGGTTTTTCGTAGAACTTAAACTGTAAGATAGATAATTTTTCAGGGAAGGTTTTATTGTATGACATATCGTTCTACGTAGCTTAGTTGTAGAATTATATTATGGAAAGTTCTATAATCAGACCAATCCGATTATGAAAGATTAGCCTTTTTAAAAGATTCTGCCGAATGGATTTCGATGAAACCTACACCGTTAGTTAGATAATTTTGTAGGGAAAGTTTTATTAGATAACGTATCATTCTACGTTGCTTAGTTCTAGAATTACAGGGGGAAATTCGAAAATCGGGTGACCTTTTTTTTTTTTATCAAATATTAACTTTTTAATATTTGATTCTGATTATGAAAGATAGCCTTCTAAAAAAAGTTCTACTGGATGGATTTTGATGATAATTGTATTGTTAGTTAGATGCTATTTCAGGAATGGTTTTAGTGTACTACATATTGTGCTACGTTGTTTAGTCAAACAGTTATGTGTGAAGGTTATATAGTCAGGTGAACTTGATTCCGAAAGATTAGCCTTTTAGAAAGTTTTTACTGGGCGTATTTTTTGCGACTTGCATTGTTAAGTAGATAATTTTTGAGGATGGTTTTAGTATATTTCATATTGTTCTATGTTAGTTTTAGAATTATGTGGAAAAGTTCTATAATCAGATGAACCCGATTATCAAAGATTAGGCTTTATAAAAACTTCTACTGGATAGCTTTTGTTAGTTAATTTGTTTGCATTGTTAGTTCAATAATTTTTAGTGATTGTTTTAGTATATTGTATATTAGTTTTTTCATGCTTTAGCAAACCTTAACTGTAAATGACCAAACAAAAGAGTTGGTCCTTAACAGCTAAAATTTTGACTGCACATTAGAAAATATAATAGCGCAATGGCGTCATTTTTCAGTAATGTGGAAGGATATTCCAGGTAAATATACAGATTGCTTTCAAATACAAGGTCAAATTAAACGATATATTTCGTTTGATTCAAGGTTCATTTGTAGAAACCGACCAGTGCAGCGGGCGTAGATTGCTAGTATATAAATACATATGTATACACAATATACATAAATATGTACATATATACATGCATATATGTATATATATATATATATATATATGTGTATGTATATATATTTATACGTACATATGTGTGTGTGTGTGTATATATATCACTGGCGCCCGGCTAACCGAAAATTACCCAATATAATTGGCAGACATTTTTTGATTATATAAGGCAAGTATTTTAGTACAACAAAAATGGCGTATTGTCCCTATTTTTAGCTTATAGTGTCAAAAAAAAAACAGTAGTTAAGGGGTTAATGCACGTGTTAAAAACTTGATAAAAGTTTTTTGTGAATTTGATTTAGAATTTATTTGATTTAGATGGTATGTTATTTCCATTAAAACAGAAAGAATGTACCTCACTTTTACTAACCAATGATACTTTTATCCTTTCTTACATTCAAAATTGGAAATAACATACCATCCTGGTTTACAAAAAATCAATTTAAAATGACTTAATTCTTTGTGCTAAAATAAATTTTCTAAGAAATTATTGAAAAGTACATTAACAGCGATAACGACTAATAAGTTCTTATTTTAGATAAAATGTTTATGAATTTCTTTCTTGCAGATAAAATTATACTATTATAATTTAGATATAGTAAAAATTGTTTTATTAATAGCATCAAGCTGTTTGAAATATCACAATAAATACATGGAGCTATTAAAATTTTTAATTATGATAACACTTACTCTCTCTTGTAATTGATAGTGACATATTTCCTGAAATAACCTTTAGTCAAGTAAATTTTATTTGTGAAGGGTTTATGTTCCTAGTGATCAACAAATTTGTAAGAATGAGTATATATGTTCTGAAACAAGCCTTCAGTCTTAAATTACAAATTGAATTAAAGAAAAGGTATGATAAGCTACGGCTGCCGAAGGCAGTCGTACTTCACCGCCGATTCCAGGCTCTCGTAGAGCCCATACGAGACGCGACCAAGAAGGACCGGTTTACCCGGTACCCCCAAGGTGGTGCTCTTCGGCCGGGGGAGAAGCGGGGGCGTGAGCCTACCTGCACTTCGTCACCCTTTTCCAAATGAGTTGACGACAGAGGTCGAAGCGACATTAGTGGAGCCTTATCAAGAGGCCCACTTAGTTCACACTTGGGCGGATAGCGAGAGTGAGCCACAGCCTCGTAGCCGGGATCCCATAAGGGAGCCGGGTCCTTAGCATAGTGTGGAACACTCATACTTCCCATTACTGTACCGCACCTTCCGAATATCAAATCCTAGGGAGGGAGGAAGCGACTAGTTCATTTGGTGCGGCTAGCAGGAGGTTCTTCTCACCAACCCGGGACCTCGAAGAAACTTGGTCCCAAGCGCATAGGCACGCCTGGCTAGGTTCTCCCTCCCCAAGGGAGTACCCGCGAGGTATTTATTACCCCCTGGTTTTCCAGGTTGATACCAAGCGACCCGGTACCCCTTGGGAGATCACACTCATAAATATACACTACTACAAAAGCAAACTGCATGCAAACACAACACAACAGAAAGACATAAATGCACTACTACATAAATACACTACTGCATGAAAAAACACAGCACAACACAGAGAGATAATGAAGCATACCTACTTTTTACCTTACTACCTTACCTTACCTTACCTTACCTTACCTGTGGGTTCTCGAGTAAAACTCTTAACCCACGTGTCATGCACCATGACCCCCAGCAGCGCCGCGAATGCCGCGAGCTGGTTGATTTGCGTTCGAACGTCGTCGGGTACCACGAAGAGCATTTGCGTTTCGGCCTGCCCTTCGACGACCCAGATTGCGGTCCAGTGTCCGAACAAGGAGGTCCTGGACTATAAGTCCTGGACTATCACTCCTTTGCGGCTATAGCCGTCTAGACATAAGTCCCGCAGCGTTCGATTCCGGAAGTCACGAGGAAAGAATGTTTCTCTCTCGGACCGCCAGAGGTTGCACTCGTACAGACAGTGTCTGACTGTGCTGACGCGCGTTCCGCAGAAACAAACTGATATGTTTCCGAAGAGCGTCTCTGAAAGTCGCCGAAGGCGCCATGTCCCGTAAGGGCCTGGTTCACATAGAAGTCCCACTGCAGTCTGCGAGTGCGGACCCGCGGGAAAACCTCAAAAGTCACTCGACCGTGCTCCGAGTCGATCCATCTTTCTTGCCAAGATGTTACGGCTCGACCCAGAAGATTTTTCTTGGCCTGGCGGAGCGTTAACTTGACCTCCACGTCGACTGTGTGTCGCGCCGTGGCTGCTTTGGCGAACGCATCCGCACGTTCATTGTATACGTGACCGACGTGAGCACGAACCCAGTGAAGATGAGGCTTTACTCCGGTATGCTTCACCAATTCCTTAATCTCAGCAATTGCCTTGTGCTTTGGTACCAGGTTATTAAGCGCTTGCAGCGCTGATCTCGAGTCTGAGTAGACGTCGAGCTCACTGAGACCCCGTAGATGGGTGTCTGTTATTGCTTCTTTGATCGCGTGGACCTCCGCCGCAAAAACTTCTGCGCCATCCGTGAGACGGAACTGACTCTCTCGATCGATCCGGCCTTCGACAACAGCAAGGAACGCACACCCTACGGTCTCGTTCATTTGCTTGGATCCGTCCGTGTAGTAAGAACACGTCGTCCTTGGAGTGAGGTCAAGGTCCATGGGATCGGCCGAAGGTCGTCTCTATTGAGAGATGGCTTCCACAGCTCGACGGCCCGGGGTTTAGCCCAGTGCCATCAATGCTTGCGTTCCAACAGACCAGAGACGTGGAATCTCGGTCCAGCTCTGTACGTAGGTCGAGAGGCAGAACCCCTGCCAAGACGTTTAGAGCATCCGTCGAAACCGTCTTGTAACACTTGGTAACGCACAGCAGTAGACATCGCTGTGCGCTGAGTAATCGATTTTTCAACACTACCTTACCGTTGTACCAGACTGAGGCCGCGTACAAGATAATGCGCTCTGCAACTAGTGCGGTTAAAGTCATAATATATATTTGTTTAACAAAATATTTCACAATTGAACCCGCATATACAATATACAACACAAAGTTCTGCAACGTATTCAACATGCATCAAAAGCGTACACAGAAACTGATAACAATAATACCAATGAAGAAAGGTGTCAATTAAAAAAAAACAAAATGTATAATAATGGTAGTAGCTGAATAAGTGTACATTTTGTGCAATTAAGAATGAAGATAACTTCATGAATGTGTCAGAAAGTAGACAGTTTCGATTAGACAAAAAAATTGTAGAAAAAAAATATTATCCGGAATTTATTTGGTGATAAATCTAACAATATTCGGCGAGAAATTAGCAATATTCGGCGCGATATCAGCAATATTCGGCGTGATAACAACAATATTCGGTGAGTTATCTCTCAGTATTCGGCTGCAGGTAATCGGCCGAAGCATTCGGCCAGCTAGTCTTCAGTATTTGGCTAACCGAATATTCGGCAAAAGGGCCGAATACTGAATAGAGGCCAAATATTCGTCCCATCCTTAGTATATGCTTTATTAGATGGATTTGAGAACAGCCTTAAGTAACACTATCTAAATTAAATACATTTTTAGGTGTGTTCGTAATTGTATAAATACGTAGCAACTATAGTCGTCGTCTGTCCTCATATACCAGTGCAAAAACTACCCAACTGAATGGTTTGAAATTCAATATACATAACCGTTGTAGAATTTTGTCGAGTCATTTCAAATTTTATGAAAATCGAATCAAAACTTAAACTTTTCTTAATTTTTTAAAATCATATCATACGTAATTAATTCAGCATTATCCCATGATAGATAATGACTCTAGGTTGCCATGGTGATTACGTCATATTTAAGATGGAGTCATATTATTTTCGTATTATTGAATTTTAAAACCGAATTTGTGTACTAAAATTGCTTAATTATAGCAATCACATAATCTACCGACAGTTTTTGGTTAGATGTTTCCAGAGAAATAGATATTGAATGGAAAAAGAGTCTAAATATGGATTTCAAGTTCTAAAATTTTCAAAGCTAGGCTTAAGTTTCCCATTGAAATTTTCAGTAAATGTCAACAAAAGATAAAACTTTTCCAACTTAAAATGTACTGATTTTATTACGAAAATTAATCATATCATAATAACAGACGATATAATTCATTGTAGCTATTGCTCCAAGATCTGAAGAATATTTATAAAACTAGTTATAGTACGAACGCACCTCATTTGTCCCGTTTGACGTACAATTTCCAACTTGTTAAATATGCCATCCATTTAAAATTCACGTATAAATAATAATAACAATAATAATATTTTAATTTCGTATTTTAGAAATGGCTAATATCTGATTAATTTGAAATAAGGCAGAGTAATGTGCTAAAAGGATTTTAGATGTGTAATTCTTGTGGGCGTATCCGCAAGGATTTTGACAATGATAAATGTGCCGACCTTTGGAGAACATCCAAAGTATCCAGTGCAAATGGTATTGGATAAAAGAGAATAATACATGATAAAAAATTGTATATTTCATACATGTACGTTAATATTAATAAAAAATCTAAGTTTCTCTAGTTCAGATGAAATTTTGGAGACGCATTATAGTTTCATTAAAATTTCATAACTGTCATTGGATTTTTTCCCTTACATAAATGGTAAAAATTTATTTCTATATTATCTAGCATTAAAAATTATTGAATTTCTAAAATTAATCAGTAGTGAGAAATGTATTGCTTGTTTCAACCGATAACAATATAAAATATTTTGTATTAATTCCCGCACTTGTAAGTTCACGGAACGAATTCCTAAATCTTTATTTTTTAAAAGTTAAACAGAATTAAACTGGTTTGCCTTCGGAGTATTTTCTTCCTGCATTCGCACGTATAGTTGTTGAGAACATTTCTCGAAGCCAATATTTGAAAACCCCATCAGCTGTCTTTTTCTATTTATTTTTTTTTTCATTTGGAATGACATTCTTACAATTCTAAAAAAAACATTGCTTCTTTATTTTTATTTTCAGATTCGATAACAAGAAAAAATCGGCTTGTAGATGGCCGAGTGAATACGATGGGTTTTTAGCACTGGAAACATTACTCTTATTAGATATGGAGTTCAAGGAATGTTATCAAGAACTGCAGGAGGAGCGTAATTTGTAAGTATTGTAGGATAAGATTTTTAACCTTCAAAATACAATTTTAAAAATGTACTCCAGTACACAGAATATATATATATATATATATATATATATATATATATACTAGCTAACCCGCCCGGCGTTGCCCGGGCCCGAGATAATTACAATCTCAGAGAAAGGCGTTAACCCCCTCCCTACCCATACCCGCAAATATAATGATTAATTTGTTCAAGAGAACCACCGTTACGTACATTAACGCGATCATTAGAAAAAGAATTACATTTTTCTGACAATTAGAACATAACGAAGACGCTACGCTAATATAGCCGGCAGATGACAACCATTCCCGACTTCAATTTCAAATCTATATCTTAATTAGTTACCTAAATATTTGTTCCTTAGTAAAATTTGGCAATTATTCCCTTTCATTTTTGCAAACTAAATGAGAGGGATCGGCCAGAGAAACAGATCTCTTTGTAGTTCAGTTTTTAATGAAAGCCGATCCCTGTCTGAAAATTTCTCGGATCGTTTTCAATGGCGCCGGCAGATTTTTGGCAGTTTTTTGCGTAAATTAAAAAAAATTACCAACCGAATTTTTCAAAAATCACATAGTCAGATACAGAATATTTTTTTACATATGCTCAGAAATTTTTAATTTGATATCTCAATTAGTTTTTTTTAAATTCGCTAATTAGTTAAATAATTTCGAATTCGTTCATTTCCGGTTGTAAATCCAATGCGCCTGTCCGTTTCTTTCGCCATTTTGATTTAAAAGATGATATTTTAGAAGCGATGGTTAATGAGAATATAATTAATATCTAGGCAAATTATCAAAATATTAAAGTTCTGAGGCTCAGGTGCACATGGCCAGACCTTGGACTATCTACACCTAAATTTCCAGACTTCTAGGTGGGCTAGATTTTGCTAATCATCGCCAACAGACACACACATAGACACACACACGGACACACACATAGAGCGAAACTTTCTTTTATTAATATAGATATAAAATATTAATATTAATAAATTTGCAATAGAAAGTTTCAAGAATTCTCGCTAAACTATCCGCAGCTCAAGCAAGAACTTAAGAATTGCCAATTTGTAGTGACAAAATTGCCTGTTAGAAGTGTTCTAATTTTTTATTTAATGTTTTTAAAATAAAATCTTATTATCCAAATTTTTATGAGTATTAAAAAAAATGTTTCCTAAGCATGGGTATAATTTTTGTGTGAAAATATTAATATTTAGCTGAAAAAACAAAAAAAAAAAACAGTAATTCATGAAACACGACTTCCATCCAAAGATATCTAACGAAAAACGTCCCTCTAAAGTGTTTCAAATAGATGGTGATGGCGCTCGAGTAGGACAGTTGTATCAGTTCTTTTGCGTTAATGACACTTTCAGTTTCGTGTCGGCAGATGGCGCTACGTGTGCACGGTCGTATCTTTGTAACGGCAGAGCCGTGCGACCACTATTTCCTTAGAAATCCTTATTTTTGCATCGCTACTCTGGTTTATTTAATTACTTCTGTGAAGAATCGATGCAACCAATCAGTGAACCAACCAACCCAAGAGAATAAAAGCGTATTTTTAATGAGAGTGCTTTGTGCATTTTAATTAATATTTCAGAAAGTAATTAAAATATTAAAATTCTGAAGTAATGTTGCACCAGGAGAGGGTTTGGACTACCTAAATCTAAATTTCCAGCCTTCTAGGTGGGCCAGATTTTCCTAGCCATCGCCAACAGACACACACACAGACACACAGACACACAGACACACAGAGCGAAACTTTCTTTTATTAGTTTATATATATATATATATATATAACCATAAATGAAACATTGCCATAACACCAACTTAAACTATGAAATAATGATTTAGTATGTAATAATTAGTTGACAATGAAAGTATTCCCCAACAGTCTGAATATAGATACCAAAAACTTATTTAAAAGTAGAAGAAATTAAATTAAAAATTGAATAAATGAAATTGAATGAATGAAAAGAAATTTGTGGAATTTAGACAGAATTATCAAGTCCCAAATGCCTAAATACCACAAATAAAATGAGTGGTTTCATCATCATATTAGCCATAACATTGCTAAAGAATATGATTTTGGGACTACCTAGTCATAAACAATGAATAAAATCTGTGAAAAAATCTTAAAGATAAAAAATAAATACAATATTAAAAAGGAAAGAAATCTTACCCATAAAAAACAGATTAAAACTTGAAATAGAGTCACAAAGTGCGAAATCCATTTGGATTAAAAAAGACATTGTTGCACTTCATGAACCAGATATGAGCAAAACTAGACAGCGGGAATGAATTGCAAAAAATCATTACATGTTGCCAGAATTAGTATTAGAAAATGATTTACCATGTTGCCAAAATAGGTTTTAGAATAATATGAATATTATTGTAAAGCAACACAAACCATGGTGCTGCCATCTACGAAGAAAAAAGTGAATATACGATGAATGAAAATATCAGTGGAAGAAAATTAATATTTAAAAATTAAACCAAATACTATCTAAAGATGATATCAATTAGTTAAATAATAAATAAATTAAATTAAATAATAAATAGAATATCCAATTACATTAAAGCAATGGATGTATTAATGAATAATTCTATGTTAAAAATAAGATGGAAGATGGAAAAATTAATAATTAATGATTAATGCAACATAAAAGTATATGTACCTTGAAATGACATAGCCACTATTAAATAGCTGTGCCAAAAATGCAACATCACATAAATTAAATTAAATTCAAATTAAAATACTAAATAATTGAATTAAGATACTAAGGATTTAAAATTAATATTAATTAAATATTGAAATTAATTAGTAACATATAATGTTTCTGCATACAAAGTTAAAAATTAAATACACTTGATATAAATGATTAGGGTAGAACATTTAATAAAATTTAATACATGTATTATATTAACACTATTATATAGTATTATATTACTACAGTATTATTAAGTATACATTATATTAGAAGTTAATATGATATTGTCCACCGTAGGCATTAATGTAAATACAATATATCAAAAACATCCTTACTAGTAATGAATATAAATTCATTTAAATTAATTAATGAATATGTAAATATAACTACATTAATTGGCATATAAAAGTATCATATCACAGTCCATTGTAAAAAGGGTAATAGCAAACGTGTGTGTAAATCAAAATGCCCCATACAAAGATAGATTTTTCAGTATAATACTGGCACCCCAACTGCCAGTATTATACCGTAAAATTAACAGTAATAAACAGTAAAATAAGCAGTAATACGCAACCGCGATTGCTGTAAAATCACTAATTTTTTTTGCAGTGTACATTTAATAATCCAGTTGTGAGAGCCACTTAATATATAAAAAAATTATTTTCATTTTTTATTGCATCAATTAGAATTAAAATTATAACTTGGATTGAATTCGTTTATTTATTTATATCTTTATTATTTTTTTCCGTATTGTACATAGTCTACCTGCTTGTCTAGTGGTCAGGATTCTAGTTACTAGACAAAGTGTGCCGGATTCGAATCCCGACACGGACATGGATTTTTATAATGGGACGGATTCCACTTTAAACGCAGATCCCGGTCTGCTTAGCCCTCATGTACAGAAAATGATCACAGCGCTCCCCCCCCCCCCCTTAAAAAGTGCATAAGAAAATCCAAATTTAATACGCATTGACAGTGGAAAAAATGTTTTTGTCTAAGATGAAGTTATTTTCATATCCATCTATTTCGGATTTTTTATTTATTTAATTTTTCGTATAGTACATAAGAAAATCCAAACATAAATGCGGGATTGAAAAAAAAAATGTATTCGTTTAATACCAGGTTATTTTCATACCTATCTACTTTCGAATTTAAATACTGGCATTTTATTAAATTTTTAAGTAAAAATGTTTAGAATATCGTAATTTCAGCATAGTATACTATATTAAAGAGCAGTGCGTATTGCTGCTTGTAAATCACAAATTTTTGCTTTAGTTTTATGTGCATAATATATTGTATCTTAGTTTATTCAAATAAATGATAAACTAAAACAAGTTAAAATTATCTTTAACTCGATATTTTTTCCTAGCACCTCAGAAATGAATATTTAATGGCTTAATTTTAAAAAAAATGCAGATATTTGCGACAATTTTAATTAATAATACTTTTAAAAGCACTTTAAATTTTGTTTTTATGCAAAAATGTTGAAATAATACTGAAATATATAGAATTTTAATTTTCTTCGGAACATCTTAATTTACAGTCTTTTAAAATCGCATAAATAATTCATATTTTTTACGGAAGATGACTGAAAATATATAATTTTCTCGTAATGAATTATTCATGCAAAAATGAAAATTACTTTTTATGATAGGTCTCTTGTTTCATGCTTTATAGCATCAAAAATTCCATATTAGCTACAGTAATGAAGTTTAAAGCATAATGCGCTAAAGCCTTTGAAAATGATAAAAGCGTAATTTACGTTGCCTATAATATAAATCTAAAATTTAAATTAGTCATACAAGAAATATGCATTTAAAAATCTTATATTTCTTTTTCCGGCGATTCTCTAATTGTTATCGCGAAAAACTTATATTTAGTACCGCGGCGAAGAAAAATTTAAATTTAATCTCACTTAATAATAAAAGACATTGAGAAAAACATTTTGACAAACTATGTTTTCAGTAATTATATTCGTGGCACATTTTCGTTTTTGCGATATAGATTATTTAAAAGAGCATAAAATATACATGCAATATTTGGAAATTGCTTTTTGTTATGGAGCTGCTTTCATGAATAGTTAAGTATAGCATCTTTAATAAAAATGAATAAGTAATCTATTCAGCAATAACTGTATTCCCTGCACATAAAATAAGAGCGAATTATGGGAGTATTCTCATTTGTACATCTCAAAATAGGGTAATATTTATAAAATATGGTTATTTTTTACTATTACTTATTTACTAGATTTTGAACAAGATGTTTTACAAATTTGGCTTAAAATTATATTTAAAATGCCCAAAGTCTTACTTATAAGCATTAGATCGTTAATGAAGGGCTCAGTAGACTATAGAAAGCCATGTTCCATGTATCCCTCGCGTATTCAAAATAAAAAAGTAAACATATTTTATACTAAAAAAGTTTGTAGTTTAACTAGAATCTTTTAAATAAAATAATAAAAAGGCTAAAAAAAACCCAATATATAACATAAAGGGTAGATTTTTAACATTTTTACAAATAAGTTTTGTCGTTACTATTAACTAGGGGTTAAGGCCCGGGTTTCCCGGGTTACAAAATACAGATGAAAACTATTCTTTTTATTGAAAACGCTAACAGATTTTTTACATTTAATATATTTTTTTTTAGATTGTCCACTAACAACATCAAAAATCATTTTTATATGAAATTATATATTGAAATAAAGTTTTGAAATGTATTAAAGGCTATATTGGCTTCGTGCAAGGAGTTAATAACATGTTATTTCACGATTGAAAATTATTTTAAAAAGCCATAATAAATCAGTCAATTAAGATATAGTTTTAAAATAAATTGCATTCGAAAGTAGATTTTTTTCCCTATATAACGGTGTAAAAATTGAAAATGTGCGATGTTTAGAAATTAAAAAAATTGCAGTAGCAAAAGTTGCAAAACTTAAATTTCATCATGAAGTGTTGCCATTCGCAAAATGACGTCAGCGTTACGCACGGACACGTTTGTCCTTCATAATATAGATAATTAAAAAATCACGCTGGTTAATGTCCCACCTACAGGACATAGCACTGCAAATAATACGAGCTTTAGATTTGAAAAATCGATGCATCTGTTCTAATATTATCGATCCCACTAACTTGATTTGAGAAAAAGGCAATTGAAGGTTTGGACAAAAAATTCTTTAACGATAACTATTAAATTATCACTTACATTATGTCAGCATCTTCAGGACTATAAACGACGATTTTTTCTTATTCAAAAATCGTTTGCTATTACCCTGTCAAAGCACAATCTGAAATTAAACTCGCTTAATAATAAAATATATCGATAGAAACATTTTGATAAGCCTCATTTCAATAATTATGTTTGTTGCACACTTTCGTTTTGAGATATGGATTGTTAAAAAAAAAGAATAAGATATACATGCAATGTTTGAAAATTGCTTTTTGTTATGAAGCTACTTTCACGAATTATTAATTATTGCATCGTTAATGAAATGAATATAATATATTTGGCAATAACATTTTCATAAAATGTATTAACTGCCTCCAAAATAGAACTGATTTAACCGCACAATAGATGAATGGATAATTGCTTGTATAGGTGTTTTTAATTTATTTTAATATGCTCTTTTCTCCAAAAAGAATCTAAAGCTAATGCTAAAAATACTATAAATTCGCTGTTGAACAGTGCCTAAGTGTATTTTCACGTGATACATAGGGATAATTTGCTCCTAACCCCGTCCATATAAATAAATATTTTATTTTGTGTCGATGTAGCGACATTGCACAAGAGAAAGTATAATTACAATAGGGACCTAGCATAAATATATCACACGTTAAACAATTGATATCAATCAGTTAAAAAATGTAGATAAAATATAGAAATAAATAAAAATATTTAAGCATTTGACTACAGCATAACATAAAATTATAAAGACATTATCAGTAAACGCATTAAATTCTAATACATAATAATACACTGCAAAAAAAGTGTTGATGTTACAGCATAATACTGGCATCCTAGCTGCCAGTATTATACCGTAAAATTAACAGTAATAAACAGTAAAATAAGCAGTAATACGCTGCCACGCATTGTAAAATTGAAACTTTTTTTTGCCGTGTACTTATCTTAATATGTAATAACTTTCCTTGATTTTACTGATGTAAAATCCTCTATGATTGCACGATGATTGAATAAATTGAATTGAATGATGAATATGATTGAATAAATATTAAATAAATTAATTTAGTTCTTTTTGTATTACAAAATTAAATAATAAATTAATCTCTTTTTTTAATAGTTTTATCTTTTATTAATATTTCTTTATAGGATATTTCATTCACACAAGGTAAGTGCCTAATTCCTCTCTCCATAGTCCCCTGACTGATTTCGAATATTTTGTGACTTTATAGACATTAATAATTTGGATTTATAGACCGAGTTTATGACTCAATATTATTTTGTAATCATGACTAAACTAAAACTTGGTGCCTTTTAATGGTTTAATTGCAAAATTTGTGACAACTTCTAAACCAGTAAAAGGCATCAAGTTTTCAGTTCAGTCACAATTAAGCATTTTACAAAATAATATTGAGTCATAAACTCAGTCTGTAAATCCAAATTAGTAATATCGATATAATCATAAAATATTGTAAATTTTAATACATAAAATACATTTACTCTTCAGGTTGTAACTTATTTTTATTATCCGATTTGTCTCAAATGAATAAAAAAACCACATCTTTATTTAACAAAACGTTATCTCAGAGATTTACAGTATAGACCAAAAATTTTGTAACACGTTATGCTTAATACATTTTGAAATTCAATTAAAAAAATTAAGTAACTGACGTGCGAAAGCACGGTTCCGACGAAAGTGATCGAAAGTTTTGTTTAAGAAAATAAATAAATTTAGTAGAAAAACTAAACACAGTTTAAAGTGGAATGTCGCATTCACCTTGTAGTTAAAATAGATAAAATACTTATTAAAATTACTAAAAAGGTGCATAAAATTTATTTAAAACCATATGTAAAAGTTGTTATATGCATACTTTGACACCGAGATTTTTCGATCACGAACGCGATCATTTTCAAGGGGATACATCAACTGAAATGTCGCTTCTACTGTGCAATTACGCAGCCAATACTGTGTTGTTATATAACAGCAACATCTTTTACATATGATTTTAAATAAATTTTATGGACCTATTGAGTAATTTTAATAAGTATTTTATCTAAATAAATTTACTTTCAAACATTTTCATAGATGGTCATATACTTGGAAAGCTACCGAACAACGTAGAGTGCCTTTATACAGTTGAACATATTCATAGAAACGCTGGAAGAGGACTAGAATTAAAATGGTTTAAAACGGAGAATAATTCGTTTTTGGGGAAGAAACCGGGTTTTTTAGGAAAAATCAGGTTTTGACGTTACATTGTCTTACAATTCAGCCCCTTATGTTCGGAAAGTGAACGTCACGAAATTTTGTTCTTGGGTCCATGGCAATTACTCATTGATAAGGAGTAATACGTTAAATATAAATGAGCGATAGTATAAGACGATTCATTGGCTTCATGTTTTACACATAAACTTATCGTTCTGACATCATCTGGTCGCGGAGGGAACCGCGATACGAACCTTTGTTTTCCAGATAATTAGTATGCTTAAGACATTTGTAGTGATCGACCGGCTCATCCGTTCGGGGAAATTCTGGTGTGAGTTTGTGCGTAAAAAAAAGCAGAGTAAGTTATATCATAAAAAAAAGACTCAGACATACTAAATACACATAGTGACTTTCTAATAATAATCTTTTTTTTGTCAAATTATAATCCAAATGGGTAAAAATTCCGAGTTAGGCGAAAAGAGAACTAATGATATTAACAACATGAATAGTGCTCAACAATACAAATCTGACACTGAAAGGATGACCTATTATCTACCTTAATTCATTTCGGAGTTATATGAAGAAGAAGTTGACAATTATTCGCAGCAGCGAAATGCGGACGTGGTGATTGCGTCACCATCACGTACCGCATTACGTGACGAGGCTAAGACTACACAATAACGGCATAATTAGCGCAAACGAAAAAAAAACACACAGATAGATTACAAAAAGTCAGAGAATTAAATGCAAAACGAAGAAAAAAGACAATAGACACGTCTCCAGCAAATACATTAATGGCGTTTCAGGTAGACACGTCTTACTAGGGAACTGCAAGTAGTCTTAGTCGCCGATTTTGATGAGAGTGGTGTCGTTGGAAAGATCTCGTCATGGGGAGTACGTAAAAAACTCAACGGAACTACCCGTCGGTAATGAGCCGTTTTTGAGCTATCGACAATTTGTCACACAGTTTGTTTATTTATTTATTACAATGTATTTATGCTAAAATTTGTTATATTTTTAAATTTGTAATTTTTGCCATTAAATGGCTTCCTGATAATTTAATTATGTTATTTATGTATGAAAATTAATTTTGCACATCCAGTAGCAGCAGTCGTATTGGGAGGAAATAACATGGGACGTACATCGCCTCCCAATTTTTCTTTCATGAGCTCTATATGTCTCTTTGTCCTGACCACTGATCCAAAAGCAGGAGGGTCCGTTCGTTGCCTATGGGCTATTTTCATCCCCATAGGATCGGGCGAGGGATTTGTTGCTGACATTACAGACATTTTACCAATTATTATATATGCTCACGACTGTTGACTTGCTTCTTTTTTATTGGTTCTCATAAATACCATAAAAAATAAACAAATTGCGCGACCTAAATTGTCAGATATCTCGAAAAAGGCTCATTTCCGACGGGTAATTCCATTGAGTTTTTTACTCCTCGCGCCAAGATCTTTCCAACGATACCACTCACATCAAAATCGGTGACTAACACTTCTTGCAGTTATCCCTAGTCAGTGATATTTGCCACTAATGCCATTTCTGCCAGATATACCTCAGCCGGTGACAGTAATTGAGCGGGCAGGATTGAAATGATGAAGAAACCTCGCTGACTTCCCGCAAAACGATCCAGGACATACCTTGAAAGGAAGAAAAGCAAAAACAATGTGCAAGGCAATATTGCTAGTAACGATCAGCCATCCACATCAAGGCATCTCACATTCGTCAGACACCATCACCGCTGAGACATTACGCTTCATATAGTACTTCAAAATCCATTGCCCAGTACTCAATCATTTGTATACCGTCGCTGCCCTCCCGTTCCGTACTAATCTTCTACTATACACGTAAAAAGCAAATGTTAATTTCGTTCCGGCTGCTTATAACTTGAGTTCTGCTGAATGGATTTCGATAGAACTGCCATTGCTAGTTTGATAGTATTTCAGGGAAAGTTTTAGCATACAGCATATCATTCTACGTTGCTTAGTTATAGAAGTTATTGGGAAAGTTGTAGTCTATAACACACCTTTCTATGTTGTTCAGTTTTACAGCTATGAGAGAAAGTTCTATAATTAGGTCAGCACGATAACGAAAGAAAATTTCATTCCGAATGCTCATAACTCACATTATGCTAAATAGATTTTTATGGGACTTACATTTTCAGTTAAGTAATTTTAAGGGAAAGGTTTTAGTGTATAACACATCGTTCTAAGTTTCTTAGTTACAGAGCTACGGGAGAAAGTTCTATAATTGGTCAACCCGATTATGAAAGACTACCTTTTTTTAATAGTTCTACTGAACCGATTTTGATGGAAGTTGCAATACTAGTTAGATAAATTATGTAAAACAAAAGCAAAAATTATTACCTAAAATTTGCATTCCGATTTGCAAAACTTACATGAGCGGAGCCACGGGTAAAAGCTAGTAACAAATAAATTGATTTAAACAAACTCCCAGTGTCTATAGTTTGTTTCCCTTCTCATCATCCATAGACATTGTCACTTAAAAATACCTACCCCATTTTTGGGAAAAATAAATCGAGTTTTTTGTATTTTTTCATATGCACCACACACGTTTAAATTGAAGTTTATGTCCGAAACATGACAACTCACAATCCAGAAGATGGCGACATTCGCCTAGATAAGTTTGATTAGATAACAGAGACTATAGCTTCTAGAAGAAATGGTATTACAACCAGCTATTCCAATAGTGCTGAAAAAATTTAACCTTAAAAACGCTATATAAACTTCGATCGCAACGGTATCTGTCAGCTGGAAATAGAACTAAAAACAAAAATGTTTCTTTTTTCTTTTTTTTTTTTGTGGATAAAGTGTGACATATATATTTTTTTAATGACTAGGGGGGCAGAGCCCCCTACGAGCTACGCTCGCCAACCCCCATTCTGACACCACAAACTGTAAAAACACACTGATTTGATGAACCTCAAAACGATTGCGGAAGATTGAATTATAATTAAACGACCTGCTGTAATCGGCTGCTATAATCGGCCTTGTGTAATCGGCTGCTCGCTGTAATATCTGCTATAATCGGGTTTCCATTCATTTTCCTTTGACCAAGGGATTTTAAAGCCGAATCAACTGCTGTCGAGACAGCTAACAACTGTTGATAAAATAAGGTTAATTAAGCATTTGAAAATCAACTCGTGCAAAATGGTTAAGTAAGCAATGTCATGGCATCGGGAAATTTTATAACGATGCTATAGAAAATTGGGTATTACTCCATTATCCCGACTACTACTTTCTATAAAAGAAATGAACTGTCGCCAAAATATAGGATTTAAAGCCAAAAGTGCATATCTGTGGCGTCGCATTCAATTGATACCAGATGCGTTACGCGTGGTAGTTATGTCATCGAGTGATCTTTAATTCAACGTTTATCTGTATTTTTAATTATATTTTGCCAATTTATTTAGTTATTTCGTTGATTTAAACGTAATTATTAAACGTAAAAATATAGCTTTTAATTGAAGGGAAATATTATTAATTACGCTGTTTTAAAATTTGCAATAATAGATAAAATATTTTGTCGAAATAAATTAATCTTACTCTACTTGATGCTTTGAAAACGCGGAATAATTTAATTATTTATCTTTTTAATATTCACGCGCAAGTATATTTTTTATTCCGTTATTTTCTACATTTATTGCTTTTAACAGGTGATCATTTAATTATTATTTTAAAGTTTTATTTCTGTTTTTAATAGTCACGTGTTAATACATTTCTTAATTGAAAGGGAATATTATTACGTGCGCTCTATTTTACAAATTGGCAAAGATTCAAATAATGGAATTTATGAAATATGAAATAAATCTTCGTCAAAATAATGAAAATTTTGAATAAAAAATTGAAATATAACCTCAAAAAATGAGTCAAATTGAAAAAATAATTACAGTCTGCACACCCCAACCTTGTCAACTATATCCTTACAAATTATGTTTAAATTCCTGTGCATAGTTTCCGTTTCTATAAAACTTTTATAAGAAAACTGTTTTGACCAACTTTGATTTTAAATATCTCTTAAAATAATTCTTCGATTTAAAAACTGTCTACTTCAGCGTGTTTATCGAACATTTCTTTATAAAACCACCAATTTTTAAATTTTTATTTGCAATAGTTTTCTGGATATTAGTCCAGAAAGACTTCAAGGCACAAAATCTTAATTGACAGCGGTGACCGCGGCGGTGGTTACTTTTTTTTTAATATAGAGAGATACTTTGCTTTTATATGATGATGATGTTAGATTCTTGAGAAATGTGTTTAAGAATATCTAAAAGTTTTATACATCTGTAATAATAAATATAGAAATTTGTATGTGAGCGTGTTCTGTAGAAACCACTGGACATGTTATATGAGCACATGCAGTATTAGTTAGATAAATTGTGTAAAAAAAAAAAAAAGCAAAAATCATACCTAAAATTTGCATTCCGATTTGCAAAACTTACATGAGCGGAGCCACGGATAAAAGCTAGTAACAAATAAATTGATTTAAACAAAATCCCAGTGTCTATAGTTTCTTTCTCTTCTCATCATCCATAGACATTGAAGACTTATATAATAAATATATAAGACCATAGAATAAATTAATTTAAACAAACTCCCAGTGTCTATAGTTTTTTTCCTTTCTCACCATTCATAGACATTGTCACTTAAAAATACCTACCACATTTTTGGGAAAAATAAATAGAGTTTTTTGTATTTTTTCATACGCACCACGTACGTTTAATTGAACGTTGAATTTTTCGCTTAAAAAAAAAAGTGTCTATCAACAAATTTCCAGTTACGAATAAAAAGTAAGTGCAGTGGGATTAACGGGAGTGTGATCCAGGAAACCTTTTGCCACGATTGTGCTTGATCTATTTTTTTTTTTATGAATGTATGTTTATGGTTGTCGATATTTGAAATTGAGGTGTTGTTGTTGACGAAACATTCAATGGGAAACTCCCCTCTGGGGGGGGGGGGTGCTCCCTACAAATTCCCGAGAGCGGAGAGTTTGCATTAAAACCACTACCACATAAAGAATCATCTTTCATCACATTTTCATCACATCTTTGAGTAATAAAGTGCTGCCATTCTTGTAGTGAATTATCGAATTCGAAAGAAGGTGTAATGTAGTAGAAGCTGATGATGAACTCATTTTCCGCCGACGTTATCGGAATAAAAATGTAGTGGTCACCCGTAAAAAGATGATTTACGATCAGATTAGTGTCCCGAACAACCAAATGCGCAGTTCTTTGTTTGGAGGCAAATATCTTCCAGGAGGTTGGAAACTCCAACAAAATCCCTCTCCCACGGCAGTATGCGTCCTGTAGCAGCGCGATTTCTATGGTGTTCTGCGCCATATGCTGTCTCGCTACAGGTTTAGCAGCCTTGTAGTTGTTGAGGTTGATTTACAAGAATTTAATTGAATTTAATGGTGAAAATTCCTGAGATTTTTGTGAACCTTGGACATTGGAGTTATCGATATTTAAATTAAATTTAAGTGTCTGAATAAATATTTAAAGTATGCGTTTAATCAGTGAATATATTAAGGTTTTATATTAAAGTTAGTTAACTTAATTCCAAAATAAAATATAAATCCTAAAGTAAGTAATGCAAGAACATAATTGAATTAAAAGTATTTTCTCACTTCATTGACCACCCCGAGCCTACCTTTTGCATGTTGTTGAGCATTAATTTGAACAGTGCGCTCTATTATTTGAGTTTTGTGCTCATAGGGAAACATAAGCTTGTTGCATTTCTGTTAGATATTATTCGAGTTCTTTAAGTTTATTTTTAACTTGTTTATTCGATTTGATCTCCAATTTTTTCTCAATTGACGAAAGCAGCTCTTTAGCGTTAGTGACCAGAGCTGAGATAGTTGAATGCTCGTCTCACCAATCTTGGTGAGCGCTAGTTTTAAAATTCTTTGAATTTCCAGTCTTTGAGCTGGAAGTACTATTCCATGATTTATTTGAAATATTTATTTTAGTTAGTGAAGAATGGAAGTCCATTCATTCTACATCAAAAGTCATAATGATATGATTTAAAGCATTACTAGAGGATGTTAACAGACAAAGAAGCAGTTAGCATTTTAACCCTTCAAGACCTGAAGAGTTTTGGTAGAAACTAAAAGCATATAAAAATTCTATTTGATTGAAAAGAAATATTTAAAAAAAATTACGTTGTCAGGTTATGTCAAAGGGGATCTACACAATTGTGTGTTGCAGGCTAAGCTTTAAATCACAGAGAAAGAGGAAATTTTTTTTTTTTTTCCTTAGGATCACCTACACAATTGTGTAGGTTCGGTCTTAAAGGGTTAATAATTTTTGCATACTATGGAGCATATATACAATTCTATAGATCCAATATAGGGCTGCACAATACATTTCGAATATTTTTTCCGACTATAGATGGAAATTGAGTTTTCAAATGTGTTATGCGTTTTCCAAATTGTTCACTTAGACATCATTATTATACGGTGAAGTTTTGTTACAGTATTTTGAATGAATTGGAAAGTGTTTCATAATCTATATATTATGCCGATTTTCTTGTCTTGTTATTTTTCAAATAGGTTAAAAGTGTAAGTATATTTTGAGAAAACTTTCAAAATAAAGTAAAGCAAAATAAGTTAATCATATGACAAAATAAGACAACTCCGTATAGTTAAAGTATTGGGTTTCGTTAACGGAAGGAAATTGAATACAAAGTGAAAAAAATATATTCCAAAACTTTTGTAACACCAGATCTCATTATATAAAATCTATATTCATTTTTTAACCTTAATTTGTAAGAGGTCTTCAAGCCTTTCAGCCCATTATCTAACTTCTTCCAAATGTTTCATAAAAAGGGAAAAGTTATTTTTTTCGTGTCTATGTGTCATTGTAGTGCCAGCTCATTTATCACTGTCAGATTATCCTTTATTGACAAAGAACCTTTTCTTATAGTGTGTCCCAGATTAAATGCTTATCTTGGATATATATATTTTTCTTTTTACTTAATCGGTTAAACTCTCTGAATTCACCAAATAAAAAAAAAAACAATTTTTTTCTTTAGCTTCTTTTACAAACATGCTATATTTTTACTCAGTTGACAAGCAAATTTGTTAAACTTCTCCGGTGCAAAATGTTTTCTAAAAAAAAAAAAGGCCTGCTATTGTCAAGGATTTAAAAAAAAAGCTTGTTTAAACTGTTTTTCGATAGGAATGTATTGGAAAAGTATTTTTCAAAGTAAAACTTAATTCAACAATGTGTTAAAACTTTACACTTTTCCTAGGAAAAAAATGAGCTCAAATTTTATTTTAAATTGTTGCAGAGCAGTGAAAAACATTGGCTATAACTTCAGGTCTAATTAAAACAAAAAAAAAAGGCAAGAAAAATAAAATATTAGAAATTGTACCGTTTTAATCCGTAGAAAGTTTATAATTTATTATCTAAAAATAAATTGATATCAAAGCGTTCTAAAGTTTCTTTAAATACATTTTTCATTAAAAAAGGAGGAGATAAAGTATACCAGGATGAAATGAACATAACAGACTTATTCCGTATACACTGGTATAGGGGATCCTTCTCGACCTTCTTCAAATTTTATGTAATTACTGCAGGGTATACATACAAGTCTAAAATGGACACCCGCAAACTGGCAGAGTCAGAAGTGAATTTAGAGCACCAGGGGTGTTTCTGTAACGTTCAGTATTTCATTGTCATAGAAAGAATGATCAAATCACTAAGTATGACGTCTTACTGCTCCTGATACAAGAAACTACACATATTGAAAATATGTGATGTAGTACAACTTTTTGTGCTGAAAAACATAATCGCAGTAATAAAGATAAGAAATAATACTCTCATCATTACTTGGCATCAAACTAGGCCATACAGCCTGTTACGAAGAATTTGATCCTTACTTTAACAAGCTTAATTACTGAAGAAATTACTTTAAAAGTTTGTGACTTCACCAATTGATTACATATGCACATGTGACAGAGCTACTAAAGTCATTTCCGGACAATTTAAATATTTATCTATTTTTCATCTTTGAAATCTCCTCAAAAATAAATTCATAAATACAACTCAATTTTTAGAGGCCTGGATCTCAGAAGGGATACTTCTGATTTGTTTACCGTTAGTACCACTGGAAAGAACGCGCCTTAATTGACAAAAAAAAAAAAAAAAAAAAAAGAGCAAGGTTCAAAACACTTACTTTGCGCGAGATTCGCAACTATATCTTGCCTCACGTTAGAAAAGTTGAAATAAAATTTTTAAAAATTAGTGAAAAAAAATTCATAATTTTGAAGCTTTACCAAGAAAGAAAGTAGATTAAAAAAATATTTTTCTGTAACATATAAAAATAAAATAAATTTCTAAATATTTTATTAAAATATATAAATATTACTATTATTTTGAAAAAGAATTACCGTCCAGATATGGCCCCGGTTAGAATGGGTCAGAGGATCGAGCCGGGCCAGGCCTGGATACTTGAAGAACTCTTAGTAAATACCACAATCTTAATTCCATTTCAAACAAGGCGATTTCTGTACGCAAACCTCTAAACGTCATTTACGGAAATTGCACTGTTTTGAAAGAAATATGAACATTGTACTGTTTTGAAAGAAATATGGAAAAAATCCATTAAATTTACGGAAAACTTTTTGCATATTTACGGATTTGAAATAACCTTTATGAAACTAATGTCATTTATGGAAATTCTACTGTTGTTTTGTAAAAATGAAACTTCTCCGTAAAATTTTGCGGAAAATCTCTTGTATTTTCATGGAATTTATTTTTTACAGTGTGCAATGTATTTTGTAACTGAAGTAAATTTTAACATACTGTGTAGTATAAATAAAAATCTATAGATCATGTACAAGGTTGCACAAAAGAATTCGGATGTATTTTGTTCAACTATTGGTAGTAATTGCTGAAAATAGGTTTTCAAATCTGTTATGCATTTCTAAATTATTTACTTTGTAAACTGTGAAGTTTTATTACAGTGTTCAAAATGTGTTGAAAAATGTTTCATAATCTATAAATCCTTGATTTTTTGTTCTTGTTTAAATGTTTATTTAGATATTTTGCTCATTTCATTGTAAGAGCAAAAGAGAGAACATATCACTTTTACATTAATAAAAACAAAGATAAATTTAGAAAAGAAAGACGAGAAAATAAACAGAAAATAAGAAACATTTCTTAACAATATTCCGATAGTGTTGGAAAGTGTTTCTTAATTTATGCCGTGATGCATGATTTTCTGTTCTTGTTTTTAGTTAAAATTACAAAATATTCTCTCAGATTCAAACATATCCTTTTTTTTAATATAAACTTCTTAATAACAATACAAAAATATGAAAATTTTCTCTAATTTTTATCACGTCATTTCATGCAATTAATTACTCTGTTTAATTAATATCGGAGTAAAAAAAAATAATACTCTATTAGTGTCAAAAGTTTTGACATTTTGATAGGAAGAAAACTTGATTTAATTAGAAGAATTCTACATCTTTAAGAATTTAAATGAAATATATATCTTAAGAAGTGATACATCGATTCGTTTAGGAGAATTTTTCAATGAGATAAATAAATGCTTTGAACATTAATATCTCACTTCTGATTTTTTTTTTTTTTTTTTTACTTTCAGAAGTTTATGTGTCTATTAAACTTGTGATCCAGAGCTATATCAAAATTTAAGGCTCGAATTCAGATGATGTTTAAATATTGCAATTTAAGAAAACTACTTTTATTTTGCAGAAATCTTACAAAATTGTTTGAAATTTTATGTAACAGAATACCAGATGTTTTAGTTGAGAAATAAAAAACCGCATACTTTAACTACATGCTTACTTTAAAAAGTTTTAATAGAATGTTATTTCATTTTTAAATAAGGAGTTTATCAAAAATATTGGTGTTATTTTTCAGTACAAAAGCATGTGATTATTCATTATAATTTTGGCTGTACTTTATGTTTTAAAAGAGTTTTCTGTAAAGCCTGTTTTTTTTCTTTTCATTTTAATTATTATGGTTATAAAACCTTCTTTAATTTTTATAAATAAAGTTAAAAGAAAAAGTTAAAAGTAGAGTGCCCCAGGTTGGAGAACCCAGTTTCACCAAGGACCTGTGTGGATCTGGTGAAATATCTTTCAGTACAAAATACTACTATACTACTACTACTTGGATACTAGTATATTTGAACTAATACATATACAGTTTTTGTATCACATAAAGAGTTTATACAGTTACAAAATACTTACACATATATCAAAATATAGAGGAGGGCAACGGTAGGATGAATGTATATATGTCGTATAGGCTAATTGAGAAATCCGGCTGTTTGAAAAGAGCCCGGCTAATTGGAGAATCATCTTCCTTTTTCCAATCAGCCTCTTGTTTTTAAGGCTTATTGCAAAGAGCCTAAGAGGAGCTTTAGGCTAAAAAAAAATGATCATTTGTTTCTCAATCAGCCTGATATTTTTCAGACTTATTGCAAAGAGCCTAAGGATATTTAGGCTAATTGGAAAATTATCATTTGTTTCTCAATCAGCCTGATATTTTTCAGACTTATTGCAAAGAGCTTAAGGAGCTTTAGGCTAGTTGGAAAATAATTATTTGTTTCTCAATCAGCCCGACATTTTTCAAGCTTATTGCAAAGAGTCTTTGGAGAGTCAGTCTAATTGGAAATTGTTCATTTATTTATGAATCAGCCTGATATTTTTTTCAGACTCATTACAATGAGCTTAGAAGATGATCATATGTTTGTCTAAACAGCCTTAGTTTCATCCAGGTTTATTGCAATGTGTCCAACATAATGAATGTTTATGCATATATAAAAATTAAGAGTAGGAACTTAACATGCTTATAAAAATGTATAATGAAAACTGTCTTATTTACAGATTTCATTAACGCGACTGCGTGTCTAAGGGCAATGAATACCGTAATTTCCGGCATATGAGCTGCTGTTCAAATAGCTTTGTTTCCTACAAGAAATTTTATATAATAAAATGTAACTTATATATACTTGGTAGTTATGTCACTTTATTTATTAAGCAACATTTCTGGCTTGAAACAGATTTTATCTAGTCGCGCCTTATACGCAAAAAATTACGGTACTTCATTTTTATTTTAACAGTATATTTGTCGCAAACAGTCCGTGTAGAAGTATTCTTAAAATCTGCAGAAGAGGCAGGTTTTTAATATGTTACGTTAACATTACGCAGAGAAAAGGGGTTTCTAATGAAAATAATGAAATATATTAATATATTATTACTAATTATATTAATTATATATTATTAATAATTATAATAATATATTATTAATTATTAATATATTAATATAAATAATGAAATTATATTGTCTGCTATAAGCGAAATGAGGATGCCTTTGTTTTTTTTTTCCTTATTACGTATGCCATGTTTACAGATGCGAATTTTTTTTTCGATACCAGACAGCGCTGTAAAATTTACCATGGAGATCTTGCTTTGCGAATGATTACCTCCAAGGTTTAATATTTCTAAGACTCACGATGAATGAATCTTTTCTTTATTTGCTTTAATGGATTGAGATATTCGGCTGTTAACCTAATTTTCACTGAAGTCATCTCAGAGTCTATACATTTTTAAATGTAACTCATCTCTAAAGCAAACAATTTTTTTTGAACGATCTGTCTAAAAGTCTAACTTTTATGCAATTTTATTCGAAAAAATAATTTTGAATAAAAATGGCCGCTTGGCATACTGAAAAATATGTGGTTAGCCCGTATTCGTTTTCCTTAGTCACATGACTTGCGCTTTTATTATATAGATTACGTATGATAGGATTTAATAGATTAACGAAAACGTTTATTAATATCTTTTTAACACTTTCCAACCTAGTTGAAAAGTGTTTATGACTTCGGTTTGTCTGCCGTCTGGCCGTCTGCCGTCTGTCCGTGCTCTAACTCCCGTAAATATGCTCGGATTGCCCTGTAATTTTTATATGTTATTGTTGTTATCTATAGCATGTTCCCTATTTCAACTGAAGTGTGTAGCACTTATAGTTTTTTTACAGGGACACTCAAAAGAATTCTTTTCCATTACTTCTATGGAGAGAAATATCGTCTGCGGTTTAAATAAATAATGTTTCACTATTTTAAACGCATTGAAATTGATATATATCACTAAGGTGCATGACAAGAGGCTTACTACAGAATATTGTGTGCATAGCAGTCATCGTTCATTTACAGGGACACACAAAAGAATTCTCTACTGTCTGTTAACAATAATTCCTGGAAGTGCGTTTTAAGTTGCTGAACGCGATTTTAAATTGAACTCACTTTTTGTCTATTGCGTGGTGTGTATGGATTCCGTAGATCATATACAGGGCAACACAAAAGTTCTCGAACACATTTCCGTTTTTTGACAGACTCTCCAGAAGGAGAATTTTAAACTGTGCTACGCATTTCCTAACTAAATTAAAATTTAGCATCCTATGTATAATAAATATACAAATCTATAGATCCTATACAGGGCTGAATAAAAGTATTCGGATATTTTTCCGAATATTGTATATGTTGGAAATTTATATTGGAAATTCCTGTAATTACGTTTTTAGCACTTTCCAACCTAGTTGAAAAGTGCTTATGACTTCGGTTGGTCTGGCCGTATGGCCGTCTGCCGTCTGCCGTCTGGCCGTCTGTCCGTGCTCTAACTCCCGTAAATATGCTCGGATTGCTCTGCAATTTTTATATGTTATTGTCGTTATCTATAGCATGTTCCCTATTTCAACGGAAGTGTGTAGCACTTATAGTTTTATTACAGGGACACTCAAAAGAATTCCGTTACATTGCGGTCTATGGGGAAAAATCATTTGCGGTTTATTTAAATAATGTTTCAGTATTTTAAACGCATTGAAATTTATATATATCACTAAGGTGCATTAGAAGAAGCTTAATATGGAATAGGGTGTGCATAGCACTTATAGTTACTTTACAGGGACAGTCAAAAGAATTCCGTTACATGACGTCTATGGAGAAAAATCGTCTGCGGTTTATTTAAATAATGTTTCACTATTTTAAACGCATTGAAATTTATATATATATATCTAAGGTGCATTACAAGAGGCTTACTACAGAATAGTGTGTGTATAGCAGTCATCGTTCATTTACAGGGACACACAAAAGAATTCTCTACTGTTTGTTAACACTAATTCCTGGAAGTGCGTTTTAAGTTACTAAACGCGATTTTAATTTTAACTCGCTTTTTGTCTATTACGTGGTGTGTATAAATTCTGTAGATCCTATACAGGGCAGCACAAAAGTTCGCGAACACATTTCCGTTTATTGACAGAAACTCCAGAAGGATAATTTTAAACTGTGCTACGCGTTTCCTAACTGAACTAAAATTTAGCATCCTAGCATATACAAATCTATAGATCATATACAGGGCTGAATAAAAGTATTCGGATATTTTTCCGAATATTGTATCTGTTGGAAATTCCTGAAATTATGTTTTTAAATATGTTATGCGTTTTCCAAATTGTTTACTTAGATGTTATCTTTTAGCTTATTAAACGGTATGTTTTGTAAAATTATTTTGGAAGCGTTGGAAAGTGCTACATAATCTATGCTTGACGCATGATTTTTCGTTCTTGTTAAATATGTTATGAGTTTTCCAAATTGTTTACTTAGATATTATCTTTCAACCTATTAAACGGTAATGATTTGTAAAATTATTTTGGAAGCGTTGGAAAGTGTTACATAATCTATGCTTGACGCATGATTTTTCGTTCTTGTTAAGTTTTCATTCGATTTTCATAAAATTTGAAATGACTCGACAAAATTCTGCAACAATTATATATATAAAATTTTAAACCATTCGGTTGGGTAGTTTTTGAGCTGTTATATGCGGACGGACGGACAGACAGACGGACCAGACGACGACTATTGGTGCTACGTATTTAAATAATTACGAGCGCACCTAAAACGGAACCATTATAAGATCACTCCTGTGTCTGTCGGTCCGTCTGTCACAGTCCTTTTTCTAGTAAACTATGGGCCGTGTAAAGTTCAAACTTCGGAAATTTATAAAGCCTTTTTACCCACGTACTTTCAGATTATTAGCCATTCACAAATATGCTTAGGGACAATTTATGAGGGGGGGGGGATAATTAAATTAACTTGAAAAAAAAAGTTTCTTTTTGGATATTGTGTGGGGTATCGTGTGAAATATCTCGTAACAGCGAACTCAAAAATATATTTGTTTTAATTTTAGGTTATATATTTTCAGAGATATCGTCGAATATGCACTGTAAAAATATGTCTCCCCCCCCCCATCTATTTCCGAATATACTGAAATTAAAATTATTAAAAAATTAGGGGTAGTAGAAGTTTATTTAAACCTTGCAGGAAAAAAAAAACTATAGCGATTTTTCTAGGTAATACAGTTAAAAAAAAAAAAAAAAAAAAAAAAAAAACGCATTTTTTCGTTACACACAAACTTTACAAACAAAACTTTTTGGGCGGTCCGCGGGGGTGTTGACGGGCGCTCGAGGTACGTATCGACGCAAAATCGCACAAGGATATTTGATAATGATTTTCGAAAGAATTCGGTATAATTATATTAATTAAAGTATAATATTAATTAAGTTAATTGAAAAGAAATTTCGTTTCATGTATCGTGTAGGTTATCGTTCGAAAGATCTCGTAACATCGGACACACAAACATGTATTTTTTAATTTTTGGTATTATATTTTCTGAGATATCGTCGAAAGTATACTGGAAAAATATGTCCCCCACCCCTGCTATTTCCGAATCTATTGAAACTGAAATTATGAAAACATTAGGGGTATAGTGGGAGTTTAGTAATTAATAAATTTAATGTACCGAGCCCTTTTAGCACGAGTTATACACGTACTTGACCGATTTATTTATACTAAAAGTAGTCACTATCTTGGACACATTGTAATAAACCTGGATGAAACTAGGCTGATTGGACAAACATGTGATCATCTTCCAAATAGCCTACAACTCTATAGGCTCATTGAAATGAGTCTGAAAAAAAATATATTCATAAATAAATGTCAATTTCCAATTAGCCTGACTCTCCACAGGTTCTTCCCAATATTTTCCAAGAAACCGAAAGTTACTTAGGCTCTTTACAATAAGCCTGAAAAATATTTGACAAATTGGGAAAAAAAGAAAATGATACTTTAATTAGCCGGATTTTTTTGCAAAGGGCAGGATTTATCAATAAGCCTACAACAATTAAATGTGAATTTATTCAATTGTCGATGCTGGATTTTCTTTTATTTCGTATTAAATGTGAATTTATTCAATTGTCGATGCTGGATTTTCTTTGATTTCCTGTTTGCCCTAGGGTTGGAGGCTCACGGAAAATATTCCATCTTGTGCTGCGTTTGTAGCCTTGCCAACATGTTATGGTGGAAAAGTTCCAGGCTGAGTATCGTTCCCAAGTGGTTCAGTTGGTAGAACTTCAGTCCGCTATACTGATGACCCGGGTTCGAGTTCCGGCTTGGGTACTTTTTCACTATGTTGGCTATACGCCTATTAAGCAATTAAAATATGAATATTATGAATGCAAGGCGTGAGAAATTTTCTCTGGAAAAATTTCCATGTATTAAATGTGAATTTATTCAATTGTCGATGCTGGATTTTCTTTGATTTCGTGTTTGCCCCAGGGTTGGAGGCTCACGGAAAATATTCCATCTTGTGCTGCATTTGTAGCTTTGCCAACATGTTATGGTGGAAAAGTTCCAAACTGAGCATCGTTCTCTAGTGATTCAGTTGGTAGAACGTCAGTCCGCTATACTGATGACCTGGGTTCGAGTCCCGGCTTGGGTACTTTTTCACTATGTTTTTTATACGCCTATTAAGCATTTAAAATATGAATATTAAGCCTACAACATAATATATAACAATAAAGGTTTGAAACAAAACCACTTTGTTGTTCTAAAAGGCGCCAACTGACGTTCAATAAGTAAATATTGCTTGCAATAAGGTAAAGAATTAGGTTCTAGTTTTGGCCTCGTGTTTGTCGGTTTATCTCTTGGTATTAATTTTTGAGTCCCTTGAAGTCGGTTTTACTTTTGGTTAAAAATTACTTGTTTAAATATGTTTTTGAGCAAAAGCATTCCGAATAAGCTTTTTTGTTTAAATTTTGAATGCATTTTATGTTGTAAAGAAGTTTTTCTGTTTATGTTGTAAAGTTTATTTTATTCTCTTGCCACTGTCGTCCGAATCCAGTTTGGGCAACTTAAAAATTCCTTATTTGGAATACCCGAACACGAAAAATCAGTATTTCTATTCCGTTAGATGGTTTTCTTTTTGCAAATGTGTAAAGTAATTTAATTTGTTGTTTTCTAATATATGACTACAAAATTACTACTATCATTTGTCAATTACTTATGTTCGATTTATTTTGCTATAATTAAACAATTTTGAGTAAAATATAACTATTATCTATTAATTTTCCTTATATATGTGAAAATATTAAATATAGTAATTATTACGCTTAAAATCTCTTTGTATTATCAAATTATCAATTTCTAACCTTTTTATTGTTGTAATGCTTAAAATTAGGAGAGAAATAATTCCATTTTTGACATATTTTTTCTGAAATACAATCCATGGTAAAGGGTTAAAAAAAACATAACCAATCATATATGGTTACAAAACCTTCCTTAAATTTACATAAATAAAATCAAAGAAGCTATATATTCTCTCATTTGAAAGGAATAATTCTTTCACGATTGCGCAACTTTCTCTTAATGGTATTTTTGTTACAATCTTCTGGTATTGGAACCAGAATCACATGGAGGCTTTTACTGTTTTCGTTGTATTAGTTGTATTTTTAAAAATAAAAATAAATAAATGCTTTGCTTTAAGATTTTATTTACGTGCCAGAGGGGTTTAAACTAATTTTAATATACAGATTAAACTACAATACTTCATTACATTATCTTCATAACTACACTGTAAAAAAAGCCAAATGTTTCTTAATCTAGGAAAATATAATATAATCACTGATAAAAAGATAGAATAACCTCTTTCCAATTATCCAATATTCAGAAAAGCGTTCTTTATCTTTAGAAACCTCATAAATCAATATATTTTCGAGATTTAAAGATGCATTTGTGAAAACAATGTTTCTTTTACTGTCACTGATTTTCGGAAATGTTTCAAGTATTTTTTCTAGTTTATTAATTCATTTCCCCAAACCTATATCATCGGAATATCAGTTTTCAGATACTAACCTTTCTCAAGTAAACATATGCATATTCAACAAACATGTTTTACAGACAAACATGTTAATTAACAACATTAACATTAACATTGCAATTAATATTATTTTGTTACTCTTGCATGTATAAATTCAGTTTCGCAGCTGAAAATGTTTAATTGAGATTTGATATAATCCTAAAAACCGATATTCCGATTTGAGAAATTTGATTAATACACCGGAAAAAATAAATTTTCGAAAATCAGTGACAATAAAAGAAACATTGTTTTTATAAATGCTTCTGTAAACCTCGAAAATATATTGGTTTCTATGGTTTCTAAAGTTAAACAAGGCTTTTCGGAATCATGGTTAAATCGTAAAAAGTTATGTATTTTCATTCGTGGTTGCTTATTATATTTTCTTATATTAAGAAACATTTGTATTTTTTCACAGTATATACAAATATTTTGAATTACTTCAACAAATAAATATGTTACTAAAACCAGGAATATTTGTAATTATAAGTCAACTAAAATCTTATAAATCTGGAGAAATGAGGTAATATTTAAACAATGAATAATTTGTCGTAGTATAAAATTTACTTTTCTTCATAAAAAATAAATTCCATGAAACCGTCTTGTTATAAATTCATAACAAAAAAAAAAATCTAATAACACTTCAGCAATGAAATGAATCTCATTTCCGTATTTAATTAATTAGAATTCATTCCCTGTTATTTTTGTAATATGTTTTTACCGAATTCTTTGATTTCCATTCGCAAAAGAGTAATATCAGTCACTTTATTAATTCTGTTTTATGGCATTTTTATACTTTGATAATATATTTTTAAGTAGAAATATAGAAAACATCCTTAGCAATTCAAATCTGCCATTTTTTCTAATACAAGTTACTAACCTTTAAAGCAAAAACATGAGAATTTTTATTACTTTATTTCGTGCAATTCTATTTAATTAACATCAGTAAAAAAAAATATAAAGCTCTGTTAGTGTCAAAGTTTCTGGCCTTTTGATAAGAAGAACACTTCATTTAATTAGAAACATTCTAGTTCAAGTAATTTAGAATTTAAATTAATTACACGTTTTAAACAGTGACATATCAATTCATTTAGGAAAATTTTTCACTGAGATAAATAGATATTTTAAACATTAATATCTCACAACTAATTTTTTTCTTAAACTGTAGAAGTAACATTGCACTTTATTAACAATTAAGGTTGAATTTCATAAAACCAACAATGGTTAATATTATCTTTATGCTTGAGGTGTTTTTTACTATAACTGTTATAAAATAAACATATATATATATATATATATATATATATATGATTAATTAAAAAACATCTTTTAAAGAAGTTTGCAGAAAACGTTTCATATGTGTTATTTTCTAAACAGTTAAATGAATCAAACAATTAATGGTCATAATTTCAGTAAAAATACAAAATTGACGTACTAATAAGAAAATGCAATATTAACTCAGAAATTACGCTAAAGAACAAAGTTTATCATATGGAACAATTTTCGGTAATGAGCAAAAAATGTCATTTTCAGCAACGTAAAAATCTGAGTATTGGAACATAAATGACGGTCAGTTAACTCTGCTGAAGTTAATTCATTTATCATTGTCAACTTTCTACGTCGAAAAGCTCTGGTCAAGAATTGTTGATCTTTAGGTCGCGATCCAAAATTGGCTTCTAATAAGTTTTTCTTTCAGCAAAATGAAATAATCTGTTTCCCGATGATAGGCTTATTTCAAAAGGAAAAAAAATCTCAACATGAAAAAAATAAAAATAAAAATCTGATTAAAAACAAAATTATTCTATGCAATGTGTATGACATTTGGTAAAATGTTTGACTTTTTTATAATATATAGAAAATTATACGTAATAGACTGACTTCAAATGTTAAAATAATTTGAATGAATATTATAGAGATAATAAAATATATATATAAATACTAAGAGGCTGTGTGCCAACCCCCGGAATTTTTTTGGTCTGTATGTCTTTGTCTGTCTCTCTCTCTGTATCTATCTATCTCTTTGTCTATCTGGTATATGTCTATATTGTGTCGGTTGTCTGTTTGTCTACTGCCTGTCTGTTTCCTGTCGGCATGCTAACTCTCGGCTGTCTGCTGTCCGACTGATTGTCTACACTCTCTCAGTTATCTGTATTCTGCCTGTCTGCTATTTTATGTCTGTCTGTCTGCTGTCTGTTTGCTGTCTGTCTGCCTGATCTCTCTGATGTTTGTCTGTTTCCTGCCTGCATGCTAACTGCCTGCTGTCTGTCCTCTGTTTGTTATCTGCTACCTGTCTATCTGTTCTTTTTCTGATGTATGTCTGTCTGCGTACTCTCTGTCTGTCTGATGTCTGTCTGCGTACTCTCTGTCTCTCTGCTGTCTGTTTGCTGTCTGTCTGCTATCTGCTGCCTGTCTGTCTATACTCTGTCGGTTGTCTCGGCTGTCTGTATGCTGTTTGCTATCTGCATTTTTTCCTGTCTGCTGTCTTCCTGTCTGCCATCTGCTGTCGGTCTACATTAGCTCCCTTGCCAGAAAATATCGAAAAATTGAATAGTTTTCTCTATACCCAAAACCGTCAACGAGCTACGCAGATTTTTGGCTATGATCAATTTTTATCTTAAAAATTTGAAGGGCACTGCGTCTGTTCAAGTTTCATTACACGAATTACGCAAGGGTAAGAAAAAGAATGATAACACCCTCATTCAAAGGTCGGACGAAGCCACATATTCTTTTGAGCAATATAAATAAAATATCGCAGACGCAGTTTTGTTGTTTCACTTTGTGCCTGGGGCCCAGCTTTAATTGGCAGTGATATCGGTATCGAATCAGTGTGGCAACAGTTGGTTAATGAAGTAATTCAACCTCTGTATATATATGCCCGCCATCTCTGCATATTCATTTTACATATTCATCTTCTTTTGTGCGACCCTGTAAAATAACTATAAATAAAGTTAAACGACAGTAACTATATACACCCTCTTCGAGAAAAAACATTCTGTAGGTGGCTGCAACAACATACTAAAATTACATTACAGTCAGGGTACTACAAATCTTATCTTATTCATACATTATTTTCATATATTCGTATTCGGTTGGGCGGTCCTGTAAAATAAATATAAATGCTATATACAAGTACACATTCTTCTAGGAAGAACATACTATAGGTGACTGTAACAACATACTAAAATTACATTACCGTCAGCGTTGTAAAAATCCCGCGATTAACATATATTCTTTTAATTATTTATTTTATTCGTTTAATCAATTGTTTCATAAAATCGTTTCATTAGGATTTTACATATATAGGGTAGATTTAGTATTATTCTAACCTTTAGCATACATTACAATAAGTATTTTTAAAATAAACTAATATTTCATTTAAATTCTAACGAGTCATAATTTTAATATGTTAAATAATTTTCTTTATTTTATAATCCATTATTTTAAATAAATTAAGTTATTGCAATCATAATTTGGAATGAGTAAATTTTTAATGTATTAAATAAGATGATTTTCTTTATTTAAAAATAGTTTCTGTACATAAAGTAGTTTAGATTTTAAAAGTTTTAACAGTTATTAAAAAGCCTGTTAATGTTGTCTTGATTAATATAATGCAGCTAATAGAATAGTTTATTTTGAGAAAATAACTATTCCAACAACTGCAATGTTACCAAATTTCTAAATCAGGTGGCATTCAAACCTATCGCTGAAAATCCCATTTCATGTATGATTTATGGGTTCATATCAAAAACAGCGAAACTTCGTGTAAGTGACATCTACAGATGTTTAACTGCAACTGATCCATTGCAGCTAATGCCCTAAACAAATTTTAATCAAATGTATTAGTTTAAAATTTAATAAACGAGAAAGCAGGGTCTATATTACAACATTATCTTCTAATAATTCATCAACATTGATAAATTTAATGTTTAATATTTTTGGACGCCGGCAGAACAAAATACAGGGAGAGGCAAGATTTTGAACAGACGTGTCTCTGATCTGCAGCCTAGGCGACGTTTCTTTATCTGGATACTATAAATATTAAATAAGCTAATTTTAAAAAAATCATCAGACACCTTCGTGGAAGACAATTATTAAACATATCAACATAAAAAGCAATGTCGAAATTTAACAATTAAGATATATTAAAATATTAAGGATTTAAATATAAGTTTACATCACCATTTTTCATTATGGATAATGTGAACAGGAAGAAGCCAAAAAATTTGGTTTTAATCAGAAGTCTCTCCCCTTCCCCCCCCCTGCCCTTGCAGATATAAGGCGATTTTAAATATATAAAAATAAAAAGTGAAAAAGCAACACAGAAATATAAAGAATTTCTGTAAAATTTCTGCCCCTTTAATAACACATTTAGGATAACTTTTTAACACATTAAACTAATAGAAAATATAACTTAAATTTATTTTACACGGGGGGAGGTGTTTCAAGGAGGTGGCGCCTTCCGGACGAAATATCCTCAATTCCTTTATTTTTTATTTTATTTTAAATTACCTAAAAATAATAAATTTGACAATTATTTCAAAATTACAAGAGAAAAGAAAAGTCTAATTAATTAAATTTCGAAACCTAGGTAGAGGCAAGCCCCCTCTCTCCCCTTTTCCCTGTTGCCGCTCCTGTTAAAGTAAACAAAAAGTGCATTTTCTTATGTGAAAAGAGTGTGAGAGTTGATGTCATATTCAGATGTTTTGCATGTGACAAATTTTAAAAGAAATAAACTGATTCCTGATGAGGTTCTGATGCATGAAGTACAAATATTATAATTTTAGATTTTAAGGTTATAAAATTAAAAATCGAGGGAAAATATGGAGAAAACTTATTTACTTAAACCGAAATTTCATATAAAAATTAATGAAAATTTACCGCTTTTATAAGCTTGCATATCTTTTCAAAAATTTATCTGAAAATTTTGCAGATCATTTAATTGTAATGCAGTGGAATTTAAATTATTCCAAACAAGCATAAATTTTCGTGCAAATATAATCAGAATTAAAAGACTAAAAAAAAAAAAGAAAATGTATACGGGGGCTATATAAATTTAGAATTATAAAATTTATATATTTTTATATTTTCTTCTTCATTTAAACGCTAAATATTCGTTTGTGTTGACACTAATTTAATTATTAGCTTCAGTATTAACAAAATATTCGTGAAAGAAAGGGTTAATTTCGAGCTAAGAAGAAAAACAAGAACGAAATGTCATGCGTCAAGCATAGATTATGAAACTTTTTCCAACACATTCAGAATACTGTAACAGTTTACTAAGTAAACAAGGTCAAGGTCAAACTGGGCGGACAGGCCTACCTTTCGGCTTAAGCTCAACTAGTTCCGCCCAGCAGGTTTGTTTACTACGCGGCCAGAGAGTGAAGCCCGGAAGGACCATCCAGGAAAGGGACCCCTCACTTTAGAAAACGCATAACACATTTGAAAACCCAATTTCAGCAATTACCGCCAATAGTCAAACAAAATATCAGAATTCTTTTGTGCTGCCGTGTATAAGATCTATAGATATGTATGTATACTCCACAGTAAGCTAAATTTTACTGCAGTTAGGAAATAAGTAGCGCAATTGAAAATTCCTCTTCAGCAGTTTCCGTCAATAAACGGAAATGTACGTGATATCTTTTGAGCAGCCCTGTATATCATCCATAGAATTTATATGCACCAATTAATATGCAAAAAATTAATTACATTTAAGAACGCTTACTACAACTGAAAACGAGTTACTGACAATTATTGTTTATAGACAATACTGTAACAAAATCCTTTTGAATGTCCCTGTAAATGGACGATACATTCTATGTATAGCATATTCTACAGAAAGCGCGTTTTAGCGCACCTCAGTGATATGTATCAATTTGAATATATGTGAAATAGTGAAACATCGTTAAAATACGCTGCAAATGATTTTTCCCCATAGACCGTAATGTAACGAAATTCTTTTAACTGTCCCTGTAAATGAACGATACATTTCATGCACACCATATTCTATAATAAGCTCGTTATTAAAAAAATCATAAATGCTACACACTTCATTTTCAATACCAAACATGCCATAGTAAACCCCAATAACATATATCAATTTCAAGGTAATATGGGTATATTTTGGCTAGTTAGAGCATGGACAGACGACAGACAGATGACAGAGAAACAGGCAGACAAACCGGATTCATAAACACTTTTCATCTGTGTTGGAAAGTGTTAAAAATAAACCATGCACAGATTATGAAACATTTTCGCAACATTACGAAAATACTAATGCAAAATATTTTTCATTTAGTACCGTGACAGTGGATTTGTAAACATATAAATTCATTCGGATAAAATAATTTTCATTACTGAGTTTGAACTGTTCGATCCGTTTAATTTGAAATCTAATAACATAGTTGAAATGCACGTTAAATAATTAATACCGCCAATAGACCGTAATGCATCTCTTTTTTTGTGTCCCTGTAAACTATAATAAATGCTGAATCGAAGTCATAAAGATTTTTCAATTATGCTGGAAAATGTCACACGCAGCTGAAATATTTGTTAAAAAAAAAGTCTTCATTACGAACGAAAGCTGTTTCTGATTTAGTTGCGATTCAGAATCCTCTATACTCTATAGCAGCCATACTTAACCTTTTATTCTTGCGGGCCACAAACATTTTGTGGTGTTAGGCGGGCAGCAACAAACTTAAAAAAAGGGTAAAAAAAGAGTAATTTAAATAGTAAGGTAACACGTATAGTAAAACAAAGTAATATAATTAAGTTAATATTCTCAGTAGGGTTGAAAAATTGTCGAGGAAGAAATGTTACCAAACAATTTTAACACCACTATTTCCAAACAATAAACCTCGAAATAGATTTCTATTGCAAATGTTGTAAAAATCGCCGCGAAGTTTGTTGTTTGAAAATAGTGGTGTAAAACTATATTCGTTCCATTTTTTTTTCTGCAACAAACGTTCAACCCTAAAAAGTTGCATTAGCTGTATAATAAGTGTAAAACGCAATGATATAACAATGCAGAATTTCCACGTTCTAAAGAAAAAAAAATCGGGGATTTTCAGTAATAAATCAATTTTAATGCTCAATGCAAAAGTTTTTTTTAAACTGTAGAGATATAGTACAAATTTAATTAATTTGGAATAATAATTGATTAGTGTTGAATATTAAGAAAGATATACAGCGCTTAAGAAACAGCAAGTAAGATGTTTTAACATAATTTTCAATTAATAATAAATACCAGGACAGATTTTGTCTTCTCATGAAAATATATAAAGCAAAAGTAAAAATCTTAAAAAGATTTTGTGTACTTCTGACTTAATTTTATAAACATGAACTAATGATTATGTGTGTCTCGGGCCGCAAATAAAAGGTCTTCAGGGCACACCCGGCCCGCGGGCAGCAGGTTGAGTATGGCTGCTCTACAGTGTTGATCTTTTACAATGCAAATCCAAAATGTTTGTCAATAATGGGAGATGATAATAATGTACTTAACCATATTATTACTTCACACGCAAAAAATATGCATTGTTACGCAATTTTTTTTTTGTTGTTGTTCAAGAAGGAAACATCTAATAACACAAGTGTTAACAATCGTTAGATTTCAGTAATTCTTTTTATTTTACTTATTAGAATTACTATAAACCAAATGAAATGTGCCAAGAAATTTAAAATATTAATCTTTTATGCCGACATGATTTTTAGGTACTTCTCTATTATTCCGTCGACCACTTTTCATAACAAAAAACTGTCGCCAAACTGTAACGCCAAATAAACGGGAGAACGTTGCCATTGGAATATCAAAATAAATAAATAAATAAAATATAAGAATTTAAGGGTACAATTGTTATTTTAATTAATGGAATAACTATTAAATCAGTAAAACATAATGAAAAATACACACAAATGTCGAATTAAAAACCACTTGATGACATAACAAACACGTATAATGCTTCTCACATCAAGTAAATGGACTGCATTTTTGGCGTTTAATCTTACAGTTTGGCGATAGTTTTTTGCTATAAAAAGTTGTCGACGGGATAATAGAGAAGTACAGATTTTTATCTACTTGTGCCAGATTTATGACATCTATTTAATATTTATTTTAACACATAAGAAACAATTTAAATGTAAAATTAAAAAAAATGATAATACGGAGTTCTTGGGTCATAAGTGAAACAGAAAAATGGGTAAGTGTTCTATAATCATTTAAAACTTAGTCACTTTGTCTAGTCGTAATCAAACCGTAACTTATTTTATAATAAGCTTTTGCAAAAATAAAACAAATTTCTAAATCATGTGGCATTCAAATCTGTCATTGAAAAACTTGTTTCTTGTATGATTTATGCGTTCATATCAAAGACAGAGAAATTTCGTATAAATGGCATCTACAGGTGTGTTTAACTGCAATTGATTCATTTTGTAGCTAATACTTTAAAAAAATTTTAATCCAATTTAATAGCTTAAAGTTAATGAGCAATCAGTGTGAGGGTTTATGTCATATTCAGAAGTTTTGCATGCGTAACAAATTTTAAAATAGATAAATTGATTTCTGATGATGGATCGTATACTATCTGATGCATGAGATATAAATATTATACCTTTAGATTTTTAGTTTACAAAATGAGAGATTGATGGAATGTATAGAGAAAAAATATTTACTTAAACCGAATATTCGTTTAAAAATTAATGAATATTATCCATTTTTATAACCTTCCATAATTTTCTAAAATTTCATCTGAAAATATTGTAAATTACAGTATTTTAATGCAATCGAATTTAAAATTGGAGTTCCTTATTTAAAAATTGTACAGAAGCAGTAACGGTTTAAAAAAAATCACACTGTTGTTATTCGTAAACAATTTTCTATTAAACCAAATGAAATGTGCCAATAAATATAAAATTACACCTTCTGTTACAATCTTAATACTTCTTTAGCACAAATAGTTATTTACACATATATTTTGGCATCAACTTTAAAATTTTCAACAGCAGCACCCTAATTTTTGCTCGAACGTGACTTATCGCATTCTATTTACGCAATGTTTTCATATAAATATACTGTTAATTAGAATATACCTGGCGCGTCATAAGTTCGTTAGAACTTTAAAAATTCATTAAAAAGAAACAAATGATGCTACAAAATTACGGTTTGGAGGAATGGGATTAGCGGGAAATCGGATTTTTTTTAATAGCAAGAAAAAATTGGTTCAAAAATTACCGATAGATGGCGCTTCGTGCATAATATGAAGCAGATTTATGCAAATCAGGTTGTGAATAATTTAGTTGAGATATTCACGCAGTCATCCTTACTGTTAATTCTCTATGTTATTAATCAGTTTTTTGCAACAATGAGTGATAACATTGTACTTCATCATATTATTATTTCACACTTGCAAAAGAAAGGCTTTGTTATGCAACATCTTTTTACTTTCTTCTATCTATAATAAAAGAAAGTATTGTAATCGAAATTTTTATCAACTTCCGGTTTTCGACGAATTTACACGTTTTAGGGATCAGAGATTCCGAAAAATATGTTTTTACAAAATGTCCGTCTGTCCTCATTGTATCCTCGAAAAGTGTATGAAATGCTTCAAATTAAACCACATTTTTTTCTATGTTTTTGGCTATGTCAAGCAGCTTCTATCAGAATTTGGGGATATTTCGACGAAAGGGGGCGTTGTGATCGATATTTTTGTTCCATTTTCACTATTGTATCATGGAAAAGTGTCTGAAGTTATACTTTAAACTGAACCACATTCTTTTTCTATGTTTTTGGCTATGGCAAGCAGGTTCTATCAGAATTTGGGGATATTTCGACAAAAGGGGGCGCTGTGATCGATATTTTTGTTCCATTTTCGCTATTGTATCATCGAAAAGTGTATGAAGTTATGCTTCAAATTGAATAACATTTTTATCTATGTTTTTGGCTATGGCAAGCAGGTTCTATCAGAATTTGGGGATATTTCGACAAAAGGGGGCGCTGTGATCGATATTTTTGTTCTATTTTTGCTATTCTATCATCGAAAAGTGTATGAAGTTATGCTTCAAATTGAATAACATTTTTTTCTATGTTTTTGGCTATGACAAGCTGGTTCTATTAGAATTTGGGGATATTTCGACAAAAGGGGGCTCTGTGATAGCCATTTAAAGATTTCAAATTCAAAAAGATGTACAAAAAAATTAGAAATCCTAAAAGTTTTTTTTCGTTAAATGTTCGGCCTTGGTCCGGAGAATACGGAACATTTTTTGTTTTGCCTCTATCTTATAAAATGGCTGAGATATAGCGGTTTGAAATTTTAGGGTGGCTGACATTTTCAAACAAGACAGCAGAATTCATCCATAAACGGGTTTAATTTATGAGTTTTAGTTAACATGGTTTCGGCAAATTTTCTTTCATTGTTGTAACCATTGATCCTATTATATGCTTATCACTATATATTTATATTCGCCAACGTCAAATTCTCGCCAAACTTGGCGACAGTTGGCGAAATATTGCGACCAAAATAGGTTGCCATAAATGAAGCCAACTTGGCTGTAGAGCACTAATTTGGCGATATTCTCATTCAAATTCAATGTTGACGAGAATTGGGATTGAATCTTCTTTAATTAGGTTCCACGCATTTTACCTTCGTGTTTTCCAGTAAAATTAGCTGCATTCGTAAAACCAAGGAATAAGGAGGCTTCCTGTCGGTTCAGGCCAGAAGGACTTTTCGTAGTTTAGTATACATCAGTTGTTCGCATCCCGGTATCCCGACGATTCGGAAGCAGCCGACGTACAATAGAATGATGAAAAATATTGATTTTATTGGCGATGTGATAGCGAATTTTGAAGTATTAAAATGACTGACAAGGAAGGTCTCCATAAGCGCATACTCAGAAATTTTTGAAAAAATTACAGAATATTCTTCTCATGAGGATATATACGTCTATAAAAAAATTTCTGCGGAACCTCGATATAACGTCTGTAAAAAAATATGAAAATTTCGTTTATTTGGCGATTTATCACTGGTTGGCGATGGAATGAAATTAACCTTTTCAGAGGCAAAGTACTTATGTTTCTAAAATGCTGAAATCATTGAGTCACACCAGGATTTAACAACAAATTTATTTCCAAATAAGTAAAAGAATTTCTTCGCGTATATTATAAAAGTAAAATTTGATTCCGAAATTCCGGTGTCATTATGGCATTTGGGAATTAAAATTAAGTGGGATATATTATATCTCACCGCCCTTCAAGGGGTTAAAAAATTCGCTTTTATAACAAATACTTCTTAAGGAAAAACTTTTTCATACTGAACTTGTTTATGCATGTTTCACTTACATAATAAATAAATTTTTATAACTACAATTTTGTGTACACATTTATATGTATATATAATGGAATTTATCGATTGTATTTTACGATTTAAAACAAAATTTAAATTGATTAAAACTGTTTCAAGTTCAAAAATAAGCCCGATTCTGAACAATGTCAATTCAAGAAAGTTTTTGTTGCTATGGAAACAACAACTTCTTCGATATAGAAATGTATAACGAATCCGTTTGTCATCGGGCTTTTCCTTATTAAATACATTTAAAAATTACTTGTATAACTGTTGAAGCGATTTAAATTAGAAAAAATCGTGGAATGGGGAATAAAACAATAGGCAAAATTTCATTAAATCGGTAATAAATAGAGAAAAAAAACGTAAGTGATTTATTTAATGTGATTAAAAAAAATATTTTAAATTAATATTAATTCAAACGTTACAGATAGTTGAAAATGTTGAACGCAAAATGCAAACTATTCTGAACAAGAGGGTATGGTATCATGAGCCATAGAATTAACCCATTCGTATAATTTTTTAAGCTTATGACAATTTAACGCTTTCAAATTTTACAAAAATCTCATAGACAGGTCTCATAACAAGAATCTCTTCAAATTCTTCGCTTACTTTAATATGCCTTTCAGATTCATATATTTTTAAAATTTCGATTGTTAACTAAAACTGAAAATAAACATACACTTTCAATAATTGAATAATACACATAACTTAAATGTCAGCTTCGCTATAATATAAAATAGATATTTGCAGCTTCCAAAACATAGAACATATTTTTTCAGTGGTAAAAATAAATAACTGCAACAACAAACAGCTTGTATATATTGTACAAAATGTAATAAATATTTCATCGTTTAAGTTTAAATTCATTAAATATTGCGCATTCGAATAATCATTTTACAAGAAATTAAAAATGTATTAAAATCGTTTGCGTTTGGCGAAGGAAAAATGTTGCTAGCCAAATCGTGTGTTTTTGCGCCAAATACTCGAAAGTATTTTTTTTTTCAGATTTTCTACTGGGATTCCGCAGCAAAATTTTACTGTTCCTTTATTACATACATGTGCAGCTTCATTAGCATTTTTTTCAAAATTTTCTGAGTATGCGCTTTAAGGAGACCTTCCTTGTGAGATAGAAGAAAGTTTCGGGATTGGCACATCCGACTAGTTTGTTCAACAATTAAACATCAAGATCAATGAATAATACAAATAAATGAATCAACAATATCAAGCAGGGCGGTCGCTCTGCCAAGCCAAGCTTTAAAAAAAAACGCCACACAAACAACGCCAAGAACTGAACTAGACCGCTACTGCTTATATACAGAAATCAACTTCGCAATGTTAAATCGACAAAACATGCCAGATTAAAATATCAGATAACAAATAAACCAAGCGTCTCAGAAAAAAAAAACGAAAACTAGAAGAATCTAATGAAGAATTTCTTCAATTTAAGACCAAACTCATCTTTATAAGTGATTTATAAACAGAGATATAGATTTTTAAAAAAAACGTCGAGTTACTTAAAATGATCACTTTTTTCTTCGTCAAACTTTTTTTTTCAAACAACCTACAGACCTTAATATTCGGCAGAATAAAAAAAGGATTGCATTTTTGGACAAGTAATTACGTAATCTGTGTGCTTTTATAAAATTCAGTGTAAAAAAATATTATTTTCTATCCTTAATTAGCAAAAAACTGTTAATTAACTTGGCGATTAAAAAATTATGCCAAAACAGAGATAAAACATGCCAACGACCATGTACCATCTCTATAATAAAACCGTAAGTCATGTGACTGTCATCAACAGTTCCGGAATGTCCGTTTCACTTTTTCATATGCCAGGCGGCCATTTTTATTAACAATTATTTTTTCGAATAAAACTTTATAAATGTAACATTTTTAGAAAGATCGTTAAAAATAAATTAATATTTGAGAGATGACTTACGTTCAATTATGTATATATTCTCCAATAACTTCAGTTGAAATTAGCTTCGTAGTTCAAATTCTCTATCCATGAAAGTAAACAAAAAAAAAAGATTCATTCGTCGTGAAGGTTTAAAATATTAAACCATTAAACCATGGAGATAATCGTTCGTAAAGTTAGTTTTCCATGAAAGATTTTTTGGAGCGCTGCCTGGTGTCAAAAAAATAATTCGTACCAGTGACACAATCAAAGTTTACCATAATTATGTGCTATACAACTCAACTTCATTCTTTATCTTTTCTTGATGTAAGCTGAATGTAAACAAATACAACTCATGCAATGATATTTAATTAATTAAATTTCGAAACAAATTGTCAGTTAATTTGGTATTTATGTATTATACGTGAAAGGAAGAGAGACCACCGAAAATGATAGTTAACCACCAATCATATTTACCATTATTAATGACCAATCGCTTTCAAAACAGTAATTTAATATACATTTACAAAATACATAACATCATTAAGTACTTTTGTGTTATTTGGGCGCAAATCTCGCCAATAGAATTTTTAAAATCGCCAATACCAGCTTTTATTTTTCGCGTGTGCAAATTAGAAACGATACTTTTATTTTGAAATCAAATGTTCTGATGGAACAGCTGTCGTAGACGCACCGAGGCACTATATTAACTATAGAGTTGCAATATAGAGAGAAAAAACGGGTTGCTGTAATTAGAATTATAGGCGGTAATGTTGGTGTGACATATTTATGTGATTATCAAAACTGGCTTCCAAAAGTTCAATGTTTCACCAAACCATACTCGAAAATTACGTGTTTATAATATGCACTCCGATTATGTCACATTATTGAAGACGTTTTAAATGAGAATAATGATAGATTTTCTTCTTGATTCTCCCGTAATCAAGTCTACAGCCAAAGTTAGCGAGAAACAAACAAACAAACAAAAAAATATTGGCAACAATATGGTTCAGTGTAAATGGTGGATATCATTAAAGACTTTCACAAAATAGACTTCATTGCACCAAATCGTATTAACTAAAATACGCCATTTGGCAATGGATCCAATTACGGAAAACTACTTAATATGTTTAGGAATCTCCTCATTAGCAAGCATATTGCAACTGATAAGCAAACGGATATGAAGTATAAATGCTTAAGTTGGTCAAGCGGTTTTTGTCAAGAAAGATGAAATACATAACAACAAAAAATATGCGAAATGCTACCATGATCGAAAAAGTTTTTGATTTGTCTATTAGAATCTTCCGGTTTGGCGAAGGATTACGGAAAAAAATAAATTATGAATAAAAGTAACGTGTTACCGTGCTTAACATACATTTAAGGGAGACCAAACTGGTCGCCAGTGGCGGCTAGTCTGTATTATAATAGCACAAATCAGTTACAAGTTATAACAACATCAAATTTCATCTGCAAGTCAGCTATTTTCTTCTGAAGATATTTTTTTTAAAAATAAAACTTCATAATTATAAGAACACACATTTTATCAAACAATTAAATATGACTGCAAACTGTGGCAGATGACTGTTTCCAACATGAATAAGTATGAGAAATTCCCGTCAAGCGTATCGATCTGGGTGGCTCAGTCGCAGAACGTCGGCATGGTATGCGTAAGGTCCCAGGTTCGAGTCCTGGTCCAGGTCAATTTTTCACTCGTGTTTGTTTAGTGCATTTAATTGTCTGATAAAATGCGTGTTCTTAAAATATTGTAACATAAAGTAATCAGACGTAGTGTTTATGCTTTAAAAAATATTTTAAATATATAATATACGTTTTTCAAAGATCTTTAAAACTAAATAATTTTTTGGGGAAGATGTACCTTCTAAAATGTATACATTAAGAGTTATCGGCATTTAAAATTTCTTTCTAAACGTAAACAAAATTTTTGAAATGAATTAAAGGTGATTCATTTATTTCTAAAAAAAAAAAAAAAAAAAAAAAAAAAAAAGGTAAAGGACAGGCATTTCGTTCGCAGGAATACCTTTCACGTCATTTTTCTATAAATTAATGAAATGCAGTTGTTAAATTATTTTTGTTTTAGAAGTGAAGTTTCCATTTAAATTTATTGTAACAGTACAATGTTTAATTGAATAAAATAATGTAAATCTAAGAAATTGCTAAGAAATTCCAAACATGTACAGGGCAATGCAAAAATAAATAAATAAATAAACAAAAAATAAATAAATAGATAAATAAATAAAAATCAGCTTTCATAAATTCTAAAAATTGTTCATATATCTCAATTACAATCTAAAGGAGAGTTTATTTCTATATTATTCTACATATAATAGTAATTTCAGCAAATATATTAAATTCCAATGCGATCTGTTTTAAACTTTAAGATGGTTTATAACACATGATAAAAAAATTATAAAAAAGAATGGCGCGTCACAGTTCGGGGAGAGGATGGGGAGGAGCGTGAACAAAATTAGGAAGTATAATAAGGCTATCTGTTTGAAACTTTACGATATTTTATAACACATAACATAAATTTTAAAAATAAAGCTGCGTCAAAAATTATAGGGAGGGGCGGAGCGCGTTTTGCCTACACAAGGGGGGGGGGACACTTTTCTAAATTTTAACGATATCCGTCATGTCACATATCGTTACAAAGGGCTGTGACCACTTATTCATGTTATGCACCACAGGTGGAACCCCCACATTTTGCGCCCCCCCCGACACTACTCATGTGATATATTGTTCGAAAGGCCTGTGGCCGCTTATTCATATTATGTATCTTCGGGGTCCATCCTCCCGCTATAGAAATACTAAACAAGAGGCAAAACTAGTACAGCTTTTCTCTATCTTCTTCTTTTGTTTTACTTTAAAGTTGATAATTGACTTTCAAAAGTCTTTATGGCAATAAAGCAATTTTGGATGTACCTCTTTTTAATATTCCTTTTGCAGTTTTGATCTCTACAACACTAACCTTACCATCTGCACCTCAGTTGTTTTGCCTCAGTACCTCAGTTGTTTTGTAGCTAATGTGAAGTGATTTTGCAGTGATTTATTTCAAAAATACTCTGAGCTACCATCTGCAAAAATACTGTAGTTTATTAGAAATCATTTTACAACCATCAAGTAAAAAAATAATGAGACTTTACATTTGTAGTAAATCTGCAGTAAATTTGAAGTATTTTTACAGTTATTAATTCAGAAGTATATTTTTTTATGTATCTGCAGTATGACTGTAGTTACTGTGAGGTAATTTTACAGAACTTACTTTATGGAAAGCTCGTGTTATATTTTCTGTAGTTTATCTATAGTTTTAAAAGTGATGTTAAAGCTTTTCAGTTTTTGTTATTGTTGCATGACTCACTATTTACTTTATTATTAATAATTAATACTGTTTTCAAGACTTTTATTTTAAGTAACACGGTATTTGAGCCAACAAAGTTTTTTGCATTATCGGAAAATATTACTGCGAATTTTCCACGTCTACTAATGAAACTTTTTAATGTTGCAATAAAGGCATCCGTTGTCAATTCTGACACTAATTCGAGATGCTCTGCTTTAGTTACAAAGCAAACAAAGATTGCTAATTAGTATTCTATAAATAATTTTTCATTTGTTAATACATTTACGATATTTATTTTAGGTGCAGATGTTATACAACAAATTTTCAAAATACATACCCAATCAAAATGTAAAATCTCAAACCAGAAATGGCTACAACGGTGGATTGGATCACGACAAAAGAAAGGAAAGAGTGTTTGAACAATGGAGGTAGATGTTAATAGTATAATTAAGTTATTAAATTAGTATTTTTAAGTAATTTTTCATTCTTAAATACATTTACGAGATTTATTTTAGGTAGAGATATTAAAAAACAAATTTTTAAAATATGTGTTCCTCCCAAATGAAAAATCCGCAACAAGAGATGGCCGCAATGGCGGTGGATTGGATCACGGCAAAAGAAAAGCGTATGAATAATGGAGGTAGATGTTAATGCAAGAATTGTAACTAAATTAGTATTATTTAAGTAATATTTCATTCTTAAATACATTACGATATTTATTTTAGGTTCAGATGTTATAGAACAATTTTTTTAAATATATGTTCCATCAAAATATCAAATCCCAAATAAGGAATGGCTACAACTGTGGATTGGATCACGACAAAAGAAAGGATGAAGCGTTTAAATAACAGATGTAGGTGTTAATACAAGAATTGAATAATTAAATTAATAGTTTTAAAAAAAATTGTAATATTTTAAATAAATTGACAAAATTTATTTTAGGGGCAGATATTATTAAACGAATTTTTAAAATATATGCCCCTCCGAAATAAAAAATCCGAAACAAGGGATGGCTGCAATGACGGTGAATTGGATCACGAAACAAGTAATATAAAAAAAAAGTTGTAAGTCAATTCCTACTTTTTAACAATAAATATATAAAATAAACCCGTGCAGCATTAATGTCCCACGTTATCTTTACTGAACATTTATTTATAATCATCGTTACGGTATTTTATTTTTGTGGCATCACTCATTTGGAGAAAATCTTTCATTTCATTTATGAAAACAATGGGAGATTTTTTTTTCTTCCATATAAAATTAAAATTAATTAATTTAATTAATGAATTAATATTTAAAAAAAAAACTGTATTAACATCAAGTGTCATCCATTACAAGTTTCAAAAAGTATTTGAAGTTGAGTGGATGAATAGAAACTATTTTATTAACGATTGAAAATTTGAACAAGATATATAATTATATAGAGAGTGTGAGCTAATAGTAGGAATTGAAAAAAGAAAAGAAAGAGCGTTTGAATAACGAGGAAGGTGTTAATTCAAGAATTCAATAATTAAATTAATAGCTTTTAGGCAATTTGTCATTTCTTAGATGATATTTACTTTTATATATATATATATATATTTAAATATGTCTCTCCGAAATGAAAAATTCGAAATAAGATATGGCTGCAATGACATCGGACTGGATTACGACAAAGGTAAGCAAAGGGCGTTTGATTAACGGCGGTAGGTATGAATGTAAGAATTCAATAATTAAGTTAATAGTTTGTAAGTAATTTTTCATTTCGTAAATACATTAACGATAACTAATTTGGTTGCAGATATTATAAAGATTTTTTCTTTTAAATGTAGGATACTTCGAAATTAAACAGACTCTTTAATTTGATTGAAAATTATCTTCAATCGTCTCAAAAATGTGAATGCAGTAGACTTGAGCTCCATCAGCTTTTCCTTTTCTTATACCTTTTGAACATTATTCTCTGCTTCCTGATTATTTTGATTGATTGCCAAATTATAAAATATATAGTGCAGAGTTAAGAAAATAATTAATCTGTTTTAATTAAAGAATATTAATCACATGAAATTAATTAAAAGTAGCTATTAATAAAAGATTTGTTCTTATTACATTCTGGTAATTGCAATTTTAAAATTAAATTATATTACTTGGGTTTTCAAGTTAAGTCGGAAATAATTTCAATCACTATGACCATTACTGAAAGTACACTTTCAGTAATGGCCACATGGGGTGTCCATAACGGGAAATTGACTAAAGCCTATAGATTAGAGCTTTAATAAATTTCCAAGTTAATCACAAATTATTAGTTTAAATATACAAGTAAAATTTATAAGGCTTTGAAAATTGATTAAAGTCAATTGACTAATGGACATTGTTGCTAATGCTTTAGAAGTAAATGGAATTTTGTAAATCTCCATTTACTGCCACATTTAAACTACTTGCTAATTTAAGTATATTCCAATTGTTTGATGTACTGGCACAAATTCATTTCAGAAATAGATGTTATAAAACGGAATTTCAAAGTGCAAATCACTTCAAAATACAAGATCCGAAAAGGGAAATGTAATATGGCTGCTTACATTCTTTAGATCTTTCCAGGTCAGCATTAGATCTTTCCAGGTAGAATAAAAATAAAATTACATATTTATATTACTAATCTGTCATTAACTTGGGATTTAATAATTTTCTATAGTTGATCATACTTAATTTAGATATTTCTCACACTTTCAGGTTAAACATGTTCAAAACAGTCAATTTTAGATCTATTTTTAAAAAATAATTTTCATATGTATATGGTTTTTTTTTTTTTTTTTTTTTTTTTTTTTTTGGTTTTATGTGAGAAAACGCAGAGTGAATAGCAATTACAAGGTTCTTTCAGAAAATTGCCAAGAAAGCTGCATACAAATTTTAAATGCTCGAATAATCAGAAAAATTGTATAAACGAACTCAATAAAAATATATGAAATTTTATAAAACAAATTATACAGCTCTTCTGACTATTGGCGTATTTAAAAAAAAAATTGTAAAAATTTTATTCGATTTCTTATTGAATGACACCTGTATTCGACCACTTTAAAATAACTACGTGTTCTAACTTAAAAACAAATTATTTTGCTTTATTCAGAATCGTTGCAAAAAACAAAATAGTATTATTGATCAAGGAATTTGAAGAATATTAATAAAATAAATCGAACTTTTATCTATTCAGTGATAGCGAACATGCGGGTAGTCTTATTGATATAGCAGAGTTGCCACTTGAAACATTAAATAATACTTCTGATTCAGAAGAAATTGATAACAATAATTTAGAAGACATGGAGTCAAAAGAAGACAAAAAATACTTGGCAAGAAATGTATTAGTAATTAATTTAATCCACTCCCTTTCGCAATAATTTTTTGCTAAAATGTTTGCTTACTTTTAATAATTTTCATAAAGGGTCATCCCGCTGTTAAAAATGAAAATGAAAATAATATCTTTATTAGTTTACGAATTATAAAACGGTGAAAAAAAAAAACACTATCAGCAGGGATTAAAAAAAATAAATGCAATAATACTGAAAAACAAGAGTATGGCATATATGAATTCTTTCTAAAATGGAAAAAATCATAGAAATTCAAATTTTAATTATTTATAAAATATTTCACAGCACAAAGTATGCACAGTTACGTTGAATTTTCTTTGAAAATAGTCAAAAACTACGATTTTATATTTTTTTTAAATAAAAAAAAAATTGCGACTGGTCAGAAAAAAAGAAAATAATTAGGTAAAACAAATTATTTTTTATACAAAAATATAATACATTATAACACTTGTAATAATATATTTCTTTTAAATGCTAAAATGTGTAAAATAAAAACATAATATACTGTAAAATAACTTTTTTAGATTGTTGACATGTTTCGGCTCACTACGAGCCATTATAAAAAACAAATGAAAATATTCTATAATTGCACGGTCTTTGAAGTTATTATTTGAAATGCTATCATTTAATTTCCGTGTACTTATTAAAATTACGCACGTTATTTTTTACTTGGTTGTTTATTTCCATATTTGTATCTATGGAGTAACTCGAGCCACAATTTCGGTAAATTAAAAGAGGCTGCATCGTTACATATTGTATTTTTGCGTGTTACTATCTCTATGATTTCTCTTATTATGGATGGATAATATAGACTGGAGGGAAAATTTATTTTACTTTCATTGAAATTTATTTGGATGGATTCTTCTTGATATAATCTTGCCAGGGCTGTGGTTTTTCTATTATACTTAATATCAGCTATATGTTCATTTTTTCTGTAACTAAATTTCCTGCTTGTCATGTCAATATAGTAATTCTTTGATCCGTCTTCTTTAATAAAAGGTATTTTATATACTGCTGAATAATTCTCAAAATTAATTCGGTCGATTTTACTGCAAATGATATTCTTTAATTTGGCTATTAAACAGATATTGAAACGTTTAAGGCTGTATTTTAATTTTTCATGGATAGTATTGAAGAGTATAAAGTTCGTATTTTTGCGAATCAACTTTGTTTTCTGGTTTCTTATTATTGGCTATGTCCATGATTAATTTATTAATATGGTGTACCTTAAAACCATTATTACAAGAATTTTTACGAATGCTATCTAATTCATTATCCAATTTATTTTCAAGTATGGGAAAAAGTATGACTAACCAATCTATCATACCAAATAACGTATGTTCTCCATTTACGTATAAAATTTCAGCCTACAGATTTTTCATAAGACGGGCGTTTTTAATATGTACTGAAAACAAATTAGATAATGCCAGTAATAAGAAGAATTGGATAATGCTAATAATAATGCTGAGCATATGTGCAAACTTTCATGTTTTTTAAAAATCAATTAACACTAGAAATTTTGTAAATAAAAATAATTAAATTAAGAACCATTAATTTAGCTCCTTAACCGACATAAAATGTTCGGCAACTTTTCGGCTTTTGCTCATACCCGAATGATTCATTCGAAAATCAAAATTATTCATTATGCCCATTGAAGTGCACAAAAGTTCCTGTGAAAACTTCCAACAGTAACAGAAAACAAATAGATCAAAGATATTTTTAAAATGTTCCGCGATGAAGAAAAATGTTAGTTTATCTGACTGCTCTTTTTTTTTTCATCTAAAATGGTTAATGTAATGTTTGAATAGATTTCCTTTCTCTTTTCTCACTTATTCGCAAAAGAACTTTGAAAACATGAAAAGGAAAAATCAATAACTATTCGAGGAATGCTTTGATGAAATATTAAAGGTTTATCGCGTGATTTGCGAAGACTATGGGGGAAAAAAAAGTTTTTCACGATTATCGTGGATTCTTGAAATGTACTGATTTTCAACTTCGCTTTCTTCCCTTAATTCTCTGCCAGTTGCATCAGTTATCTTGGATGGTCTCCAAAGTTGAGTCCATTTATCACTGTCAAAAGCCCTATGACGCCCGCGAAGAAACGCCCACACGGATGCCGGGGCTCTGGCGCCTAAATCATTATAGTCCATATCTCTGCCGCCTTCGAAGATATTCGGACTGGTCATTTTCTCCATAGATTGCTTTTGTACTTTTTTTTATTACTTATTATTTTCCTTTTTTATTATTATTGTTTTTGATTAATTACTTTTATGAAAAATATTTAAAAATATTTTGATAGTCCGTTTTTTTTTCAACTATTTCAATACAATTTTATCTATTTTTCAATGTTAATTGAAAAAAGTAGTTTTTTCTTCACATCTCTCTATTTATTATTGGTAGTTAAATGATAAATAAACTTTAAATAAAATATATATAATACATTACCCATAATCCTTAACTGAAAACTGCTATCAAATTTATGTGGATTTGAGACATGAGAATAATTATTAATCTTTTAAAGAATGTCTGAAAAAAAAAACAGAAAGTAGAAATTAACTTAACACATAACAGTCAAATTTAGTGATGTGAATATCTATACTAATAAAAGAAGTATATTTTCTTGAAGTCTATGGGTCCGATCACAACGGGGTTTGGCTCATCGCTCATTCAACTTGATTTTCGATAGCCTTACATATTGTAGTTTCACTTTCCACCACCAGGAGACGCAAATCTATCTCGGGTTCTATAGGTCGGTCACAACGGGGCTTGGCTCATTCGACTTGGTCTTCGATCGACTTACAGATTTTAGTTCCTCCTTCCACGCCAGGGGGTGTATTGTTAACTCGTGTTCTATGGGTCCGATCACAACGGGATTTGACTCATTCAACTTGTTTTTTGATTGTATTACATTACCGCGAGGGTGCGCATTTCTTGTTGGGTTCTATAGACGAGATTTCGATGGTAATTGGTTCATTCAACTCCCTTGATACAACGGACACCCGTGTCGGATGTTCGTATAGACCAAATTGCGACCCCTGCCGGTGTAAGGTGGAACTAAAGGATTTGGTAGCGCGTGCGCAGCACACTTGCTATACGGTTCCGAAAGTAGCGGAAGCCGTGGGGAAGTTTCGTTTGGAAGGTGTTTTGTTTAGAATAGAATGTGTCCCTGGAGACGGAAGGTGGAACTAAAAGATTTTGCAGCGCGTGAGCAGCATGCCTGCAATACGGTATCGCAAGCAGTGGGGACACGTGTCGGAGGTTCTTTTAGACCAGAATGCGCCCCTTGTCGGCGGAAGATAGAAATAAAATATTTTCAAGCACGTGCGCACCACATTTAAAATATTATTTTCATGCAAAATCGGTTTAAAGATACAAAATTATACAAATTTGAGGTTTGTTTTAATTTATTATCACGGACCTGGGCAACGTCAGCCGGGTCAGCTAGTTCAATAAATAAAAAATGAAGCAATCTCATGTATAAAACAGTATCTGACTTTCAGTTTACTCAGTTAGTGTCATCCATATATTTAAACAAACTACTGTTTACTTGCCGTTCTGTACAGAGACCTGATGCAAGAATATTTGCGAACCCTTCACCTTCCCTTTCCCTTTCCCACACGACAATTACCTCTGGAAAAAGTTGTTATAATATACCCAGGCTCGTAATCAGGTAAACGGATATTCCTTTAATAAGAAGGAAAACTTAATCCTAATAATATTATAAATGCGATTGTGTGTGTGAATGTTTGTCTGAAGTAACCGTTAAAACGGAGGATTTAATGGCCCTGTATCTTTTCATATAGATAGATTATAACCCAGAAATGAATATAGGGTAGATGTTGTTTATTATTTTCAATTTTTTTTTTAATAATTCAAAATTACATTATTTTCATAGAGAATCAATGAATATTTTCATGTAAAATTTAATTAACCATTTTACGTTGCTAAGCATTACTGTTGCTAATAAATACAAAGCTTGCAATAATATTTTCCCCACCAATTAATTTTCAATTTAACGATTTCCACGTGGAAAATGAAAAATAAAAAGTCCTTCCGGCCTGTACCGGGAGGAAAAGGTAGCTTTCCTATATCTTCGTTTTAAAATTTTAGCTAATGTTACACGAAAACAGCAAGTTAAAATGTAAAGAAACGTTTACAAAAGATTCGTTCATACTGAATTTTAATAAGAATTTCGCCAAATTATTGAGCAATAGCCAAATTGGATTCATTTATAAAGACTTATTTTGGTCACCAAATTTGGCGATATTGCGCCAAATGTCACAATTTTTGCCGATTTTGTCGCCAATTTTGCCAATTTTGTCGCCAACGTCGCCAATTTTGGTGCTAACAGATATGAATATATAGTTTTATACGTATGATTGGGAAAATTATTACAACAATGAAAGAAAATAATTTGCGAGTAATCGCGTTAATGTTTTGTTTCAAAATGTCAGCCACCCTAGAATTTCAAACTGCTCTATCTCAGCCATTTTTAAAGATAGAGGTAAACCAAAAAATGCTTTGGAATCCTTGTATCAAGGCCTAACACGTAATTAAAAAATAAATTTGAATTTTTAACTTTTTTGTATATTTATTTTAGTTTTAAATTTTTAAATGGCCGCCATCTTGAAACAAAATGGCGGACCAAGCTGTCCAACGAACTCGGTCGAGACATTAGTGACCTTAATACACACAATTAGTTTCATCAAAATCGATTTATAAATGCGAGCGTTATCGTATGACATAGGTCAGATATATATATATATATATATTATATATATCAACATTGGTTTTGGGGTCTGGAGTTCATGATCGGTGAAAATATATCGAAATTTTCCGGAACTGCTTTCCTCCGAACGGCTGCAATAGGTAGCTTTATACTTTTAGGTAGCTTTCAATACAAAAAAGTATAAAGCTACCTATTGCAGCCGTTCGGAGGAAAGCAGTTCCGGAAAATTTCGATATATTTTCACCGATCATGACCCCCAGACCCCAAAACCACCCTCCGTTCAAATGTTGATTTATATATATATATATGTATCCATATATATATATATATATATATATATATATATATATATATATATATATCTGACCTATGCCATACGATAACGCTCGTATTTATAAATCGATTTTGATGAAACTAATTGTGTGTATTAAGCTCACCAATGTCTCGACCAAGTTTGTTGGCCAGCTTGGTCAGCCATTTTGTTTCAAGATGGCGGCCATTTAAAAAATTAAAACTAAAATAAATATACAAAAAAGTTAAAAAATCAAATTTATTTTTTAATTACGTTTTAGGCTTTGACACAAGGATTCCAGAGCATTTTTTGGTTTACCTCTATCTTAAAAAATGGCTGAGATAGAGCAGTTTGAAATTCTAGGGTGGCTGACATTTTGAAACAAAACAGCACATTAACGCGATTACTCGGAAATTATTTTCTTTTATTGTTGTAATAATTTTCCCAATCATACGCATAAAACTATATATTCATATCCGTTAGTGCCAAATTTGGCGACATTGGCGACAAAATTGGCAAAATTGGCGAAATTTGGCGAAATATCGCCAAATTTGGCGACCAAAATAAGTCTTCGTAAATGAAGCCAATTTGGCTATTGTTCAATAATTTGGCAAATTTCTTATTCAAATTCAGTATTAACGAATCTTTTGTAAACGTTTCTTTGCATTTTAACTTGCTGTTTTCGTGTAACATTAGCTAAAATTTTAAAACGAAGATATCGGAAAGCTACCTTTTCCTCCCGGTACAGGCCGGAAGGACTTTTTTGTATTGAAAGCTACCTAAAAGAATTGAAAAGAAGATGAATTGCCGTAATATTTAAAACGGAAATATGGAGTGTTTGTTATTATACATAAAGTATAAGTGTCGGTTAGGTTGAGAAGAGGTTTTCTAGCAAAAATTACGTTTTAATTAAAAGAAAAAAGGAGCAATAATTATATTATTAAGAAAAGATTTCTGGACCAGTGAACTATAAAAAGGATCCTCCTTGGTTTGGACAAATATAATGTCATATTGGAAATAAAACATGCATTTTTAAATATTCGTAATAATACAAGGAGCATGAAAATCAGTAAATAATGAAAGTAGATGGATAATGACGTCATATTTAAAATAAAAAACTGTTTTATTTTTTATCGCTACTAATTAATAAGCTTGCATGTCAGTTTGAGATACACATGTGAGTTTTAAGCCAAAATCCACGATATGATTCCCAGAAAAAGAAAATTAACAAGAATTATGTCAATAAAAAGAGATTTCTCTGAGGACAAAGTGACGTCAAATGAAACGAGAATTTTCAAATATGTTTTTAAAGGAACTTGAATCAATTTTATACATTAATAATGCAAGGATCAGTAAGTATAGAAAGTAGATGCGCCATATTTAAAACGAAAAATTTAAATATTTGTTTAACTATATTGATTATTAAGCATGGAACTATCAGTTACATACAGATGAGAGTTTTCTGCCAAAATTCCCATCATGATTATTAGGAAAAGAAAATAAATACGAATCTATTATATTAAAATCTGATAGTCTGTTTTTATTTTGCAACTGCTTCTCTTAGATTATCGAACGCAAAGCAATTTAGTTAACAACCGATTATCATTAATCCAAGAATGTCATATAAACTCTCACAATTTAAAGTTTTGAATTAAATTCTAATATATATACAGTGTCTCACAAAAGTGATGGGACACTTGTGCTTTATAAAAAGAAACTGCAATAAAATAAATAAACAAACATGTGCAAAAATTTTTTGGGTGTGTTTCATATTTAGAGTTAGTAACAATTATTACATAACATACATTTTGTCAAAATATTAAAATATTAATTTAGTAAAAATACAATTGTTCAGAACGGAGCAAAAAATGGCTCACATAAGTGATGGGACACTTACTTTTCCATCAAATATTTATCCAAAAATTTTACTTTTTAAAAGGTTTTAATATTTTGTTGGATTTCCTTTTACTTTTAAAACATGATTTAATCTTTTTGGGATGGATTCGACTAATTTTTTTGTGATTTCTGGAGTGATTTTACCCCATTCTTCTTGAAGCACCGATTTTAGTTGTTGTTTTGAAGAAATGGTGTGTTTGCGAATTCTTGATTCCAATTCTTGCCAAATATTCTCTATGGGATTTAAGTCTGGAGATTGTGGTGGTGTTTTTATTATTTCAGGACAGTTATATAGCAGCCAGAGTCTAACGTTCAGAGCAGTGTGCTTGGGGTCATTGTCCTGGTAGAATTTAAAATCGTTATGAATGTTCAATTTTCGTGCTGAAGATTTCAAATTTTGCTTTAAAATATCAATATACTTGTACTGATCCATTATACTGTCAATAAAAACAAGATTACCAACTCCAGCGGACGACATACACCCCCATACCATAACTCCTCCTCCACCATGTTTTACTGTTGGTACCAAGTTCTGTTTGCGAAATTCTTCCCTGGGTTTTCTCCACACCAAGATTCTACCGTCAGAACCAAATATATTAAATTTACTCTCATCAGCAAATATAACTTTATTCCAGTAATCAGAATTCTTATTTATGTTGGATTTTGCGAAAGCTAGTCTGAGTTTTCTATTCTTTTCACTTACGAAGAATTTTTTCCTGGCTACTCTACCGTGATATCCAGCAGATCGAATTACCCTTCTAATAGTCTCAGGATTAACAATTATTCCATATAATGCTTGTAAATCAGCAGCAACTTTTGAAGCACTAATTCTTGGATTTTTTTTAATATTTCGAACGATAATTCGCTTTATTCCATTGGATAGCTTTGATGGTCGGCCAGGTCTTCTTTTATCCTGAATCATATGATTCTTTTTATATCGTTTAATGATATTGAAAACTGTTGAACGACTCAAGTTAACTGTTTCAGCAGTTTTTCTAATAGATTTTCCACGTTCAATATGCAAATGAATAACTAATTTTCGAATTTCAGGCGAAGTTTCTTTTCGTTTAGCATTCATGGCTACACAGAGCTAAAAAACACAAAAATTCCAAAACAAACTGGAGAGAAATACTGCAGACGATTTTATCAATTATTGCCAATTGCTTTTAAGTAAAAATAAAACCCCAAAAAATATTTTTATTGCTTATTTCAGGCGATTTTTGTTGCATATATAATGGTGTCCCATCACTTATGTGAGCTATTTTTTGCTCCGTTCTAAACATTTGTATTTTTATTAAATTAATATTTTAATATTTTGACAAAATGTATGTCATGTAATAATCTTTACTAAATTTAAGTATGAAACACACCCACAAAAAAATGTGTACATGTTTTTTTAATTTATTTGATTAGTTTCCTTTTGTAAAGCACAAGTGTCCCATCACTTATGTGAGACACTGTATATATATATTATGTAAATGTTTGCGAAATTTCTCTAAAAACGGCAACTAAATTATTCCATTTTTGTGGATAAAAAGGAAAAATAAAATATATTAATATATTTTTCACGCCATTTTCTCATTAAAACTGAAAAAAGAATTTATTTTCAATTTGAATAGATGGTGAAAATAAAATCTTGATTCCAATACAATTTTCGAAAAATAAAAACATATTTCCACATTTTCAAACTTTATGAATCAAGATATTATGCAGAACAAAAGTCGTCTGTCAACATATTGCCATTTAGAAATGAAGATTTGTTTCAGCTATCGATTAAACCATGGAGGCAAAGTTAAGCTCCTTGCATATAGGTGTACAAATTACTGCTCCCTATTCAGAAGAATTGGATTTAAAGAAGAAGCATTATCATTATTTCCACTTAATTATTTTTTAAGGCTGTTAAAACGTTTCGCAAAGTCGTTAAAAGTAAAATGGTTTATCAGGTAAAATTGACATTTGATTTTACTCAATTCGTCGATTTCCACGATTTTATTTGCGCCTCTTTTTTCCATTGGTTGCAGTTTCATTTTTGAGATTATTTGGCACAAAATTTAACTTTCTAAAACAGAGTTATGTCAAGGCCCCTACAACAAAGAAATACCGTATTGTCTTCTATGAAATGTGATAAGGGTTAGTTAATTATTTACGTTTTTAATTATCGAGAGTGAAATATTTTGCTTAATTAATGCATTTATTCTTCTTTCAATGTTGCGTGAACGAAGTCACGGGTAACAGCTGGTTGAACAATAAAACATGCAACTGAAGAGTAACATATCTTTTATTTTAAAGAAAATGTAAAGTATCATGAGCTCAGTTTGACTGCCCCAATAGCTTATCTTAATTATGTTGTAATGAAACCAAATAGTTCGATTTCATTCCGGAAAATTACTATACTTATAACAATGCAATTTAAAGAGGTTATACCGTATACCGAGAAAAGCCTAAATCAAATGCAAAATATTTAAATATTTTTTTACTATATTTAGATTTTTCTTTTCGGAAACGAGGCCCTCCTAGACGCGAGGAACTGTGTGGCCAAATCCCGGTCACACACCTCTCTGAGGACGACTATACTTATTTGTAGAAGAATGATGGAACTGAAGGAACACAAAATTGCTCTTAAAACGGGGAAAAATATAAAAATTCTACTAAAAGATTTCATCTAAAATCTTTTAATTATAAGGTAAAGCTAGGAGAGTCTGCGCACAATTCAAAAGATTAACAATAAAAAATATAAATATTAATTTTTTGTTAAACTATCCATGAATAATTTTTACTTCATTTGTTTTTTATGCATTCCCATTGCTATTTTGTTGTTATGTTGCAATTTAATAGAACAGTTGTAATAAAGCCAAGAAAGTTATTTTGCGCAATCTGTCCTTACAGGGTTGGTGCGATTGCGCACATGGGTAGGAGAGATTGTTACTAATAATAACTACAATTAAATTGTTAACAATAATAATTACACTTAAATGACATTGTTGTAAGGTTTTTGTGAACAAATATTAATGTATTAGGAGTGAATATTTCAACCTAATTATTATAGAATCAGAAAAAGGAAATAATTTTAAAAACGATTAAAAAATTTTAATTAAAGGAAAAAAAATAAGGAATCAGAAAAAGCAAGTCCAGATATGATTACAAAATAACATTAAGTTACTTGATAACACGTTTAATTTAAAATTAGTCCATTTTCATTTTTTATTTTTTTATGCATATTTACCAATAAGCTGCGTAATTTCTCCTAGCATGGAAACGAATGGGAACAATGCGCCATCTCTCCTAAGGAGCAGATGCGCAAACTCTCCAATTTCGGTAGGAGAGATTGCACGGCCTTTTTTTTAAACATGGCCGCTACTAAAACGAACCGTTGATGTTCACATTGTTAGTCTAGATTAGTTAGCTTATGAGAAATCATTTAAGTTTAAACTCTTTTGTACTACTGACATTGTATAGAAATTCTGATGAATAGCTATGAAAATTCAAGCATTCACTTTGGGAAAACAAAACAAAATAGCAATGCTTTATCTTCGACACTCAAAACCAGTGCTTTACAAATATGATAAAATCTCGTAGACAGAAAAAAAAAATACAGGTCGCCAGTAAAAAACATTAACCCCCCCCCCCATGCTCTTCCCCGTCATAGTTTAGAATTATTAGTTGCATAGTTTAAAATAGTACATAATTCAGAAATGTGATATAAACTATATTTTCTAAATAAACTTAGAAAACTTATATTATGTTGACAATTTATACAAATATAAAAATCAGATTTTAAACTTAAAAAAAAAAAAAAAAACTCGAGCACATTTTTTTTAGCATAGTATCCAATTTTAGATGCCACATAGACTGGATTGACACTATTTCTTACTGTTTTATTGAAATATCTTCTGTCCCCCACATTCTAATCACGTGACATATACTAGCTTGCTATAGCTAAAAAGAATGGTGTTTTCTGTTCATGAGTTGGAAAATGCCTTTTAAATTTAGTTCTTCCATTAAAAGTACGAGAGAAGAGGAAGATCACTGCTTGCCGCGCACGAGTAGGGGTGGGAGAGGGGAAAAATGCCATTTGTGCTAATTTCTTATGGCATTTTTTTTACAGAAATCACCCCGAACGATCAAATCATTTCGGTCGCCAGATCAAAAAACTTGGTAGCCAGTGGCGACCTGGCGACCGCATTTGCTCAAAACAGTCAACATGCACTTTCAAGTAGACACACCACGACTGCTGTTGTACAACTACCTGGAGTCGCTGCGCGCTCACTCTATTCCTTCCCCCCGAATTTTTATGTGCGCAATCTCTCCGACCGCACCATCTCTCCTTGCTTTACCTTACTAAGATTTTTGTTTACATAGTTTTGATTTTTACTTTGAATTTTCGTTAATTTGACAAAATGTTAAATGAATGCAATGTTATTTACCCGATTTTTTCGCATAATACAATACATAAACCGTTTCAATCCAAATTGCTACTTGTTGCTATACGCACGTCTATTTAGCAGCATTCAAGAATTGCGGCTCAAATATATAACATTAGAAAATAAATTATTTAGATTAACAACATATTTTAGCATCTCCTTCAATCCCGTTTATGATTATAACCCAAATTTAAATTTAAATTTAGACTAGCAATAACAATAAACAGTGTTAAATAATGGGGATGAACGATGAAAGTGACAGGGAAATTTTAAACAAATTAATCTTGAAAATTTTATTTTAAAATGAAAGTTTACTAGAGTTTAAACGCATCGCAATAGGCCTTAAATCAATCCTTAAATTAAAATTCCAGTCTAAAGGTATCTAGAACACAAATTCAAACTCTTTCATTGAAATCTAGAACACATAAACGTCACTTTAGATCTCTGTAAATACACAGGATCTGTGATTCCAAATCAAATTTTATTTTAATTGCTAATTATCAAAATTTTAACATTTAAGATACACAATTCGTGTGGTCTAAATACAGACTGAGGATCGCCGAAACACTCAATTACCTCAGATGAAACCTCGTGTGTGTGTGTGTGTATATATCCATATGCAAATTGTATCTAAACAAGAACTAAAAATCATGCGGCAAGCATAGATTATATAACACTTTCTAACACTTCCAAAATAATTTTAGAAATCCTTACCGTTTAATAAACTGGAAGATGATGTCTAAGTAAACAGGTCAAAGTCAAACTGGTCGGGGAGGCCTACCTTTTGGATTAAGCTCAACTAGTCCAGCCCATGTCTAAGTAAACAGTTTGGAAAACGCATGACACATTTAAAAATACAATTTTAAGAATTACCAGCAATATTCAGAAAACATCCAAATTCTTTTGTGCAGCCCTGTATATGATTTGTATACAATACTAAATACACAGAATTCTAAAATTTAGTTCAGTTAAAAACGAATAGCAATTTCCCTCAATAAACGGAAATACTCGAGATACTGCCCTGTATATGATCTATAGAATTTATACATACGAAGTAATAGACAAAACAGTAATTAAATTTAAAAATACGTGCCGTAACTGAAAACGCATTTCCGCAATTATTATTAACGTTACAGTACTTTAACCAATTTTTTGACTGCACCTGTAAAATGAACAATGACTGCTATACTCACAATATTCTATAGAAAGCCTCTTGTAAGTGCACCTCAGTGATATATATATATTTCAATATGTTTGAAATAGTGTAACATCATTAAAATAAACCGCAAGTGATTTTCCTCATAGACCGTAATGTAAAGGAATTATTTTAGGTGTCCCTGTAAAGAAACTATAAGTGCTACACACTTAATTTTCAATACCGAACATGCCATAATAAATCTCAATAACATATATAAATTGCAATGACAATCTGAATATATTTACGTTGAGTTAGATCACGGACAGACAGACAGACAAACCAAATTCATAAACTCTTTTCAACAATGTTGGAAAGTGTTAAAAACGGCTCGAACGATTTTTGACTAAATTTTGTATTTTACCGTTTTCGGGACCGAGAAGACCATTGGGCTAGGTCACATGTTCGAGAAAATCTGATTAATGGGTCATTTTGGGTCACTACGGGTCAGAGTCAAGCTAATTTCATCTCAAAAACGGCTCTAATGATTTTGACTAAATTTTGTATCCTACCGTTTAATGAAACGGGAAGACCATTGGGTTAAGTCACATATTCGATAAAATTCTATTAGTGGGTCATTTTTGGGTCACTACGGGTCAAGCTAATTTTATCTAAAAAACGGCTCTAACGATTTTAACTATATGTTGTATCCTACCGTTTTGTTATACGAGAAGACCATTAGGCTGTGTCAATTGTTCAAGAAAATTCGATTAGTGGGTCATTTTTGGGTCACTACGAGTCAAGCTAATTTAATACACACTGTTTCTTTACTGTTTCTGAAATTTCATTGTTTTCTGGGCATCCGAATGTTCCAACATAACTTTCATCTTTATTGTTTAAAACTAGAAAAAAAAAACAGATGCTTACTGTTCAGGTCAATTGCAATACATGGAAAATTAAATAAACAAGAAAAAGTTAGAATTTTTCAAAAGGTATGGCGAGTTAACCTTTTTCTTGCACTGCCAGTAGAGTTATCGAAAATATTTTTATTTTATAATTGCATAAAAATGCGGAATAATGTTTTACCTACAGTTACCAAACATGTTGAGTTATCACGATGCTGTGATTGCACCGTGATTATTTTTTAATCGAATTTGAAAAATATCGTACGCAATTTCAAGGTAAATAGTAATATCATATTTAAAACTCATTTTGTCTTAAAATTATATGTTTATCATTAAATGTTCAATACTTCATTTGATTTTCATGTAAGAGACTTTTGTATAATGTCTAAGGGAAAAAACAAAAACAAAAAGAACTGAATCGTACAGTGCTGTTATACTATTGATCTTGTTTCAGAGAAAAATAGCACAATATCTTAAAAATGAAAACTTTTTTTAATATACAGCAAAATACAACTTTTAAAAGAAATTTTTAACGGCTATATTTTGCTGAAATTTTTCAAATGTGAAATGCATAGCAAAAAATTTACATTCCCAACATACAACTACAGAGTGAAAAAGCTAACAGGCATTTGGAGGGGGGAAAAAGAACATATATCTTTATTTCAAATCCTACAACATTCATCATCTTTCGAATGCAACGGAAAACTTTCTTTTGAATATTTGTCTTGCTTGAAAGGCATAAAATATAGTACCGTACATATATAATGTCAATACTTATTCCTTTGTATAACGTATCATGGGCGCCAAACAAGAAAGGAGGGGTTAGAGGTTCCTTGCCCCTCACTGGATGTTTAAATTTCATTAACTAAATTTTCTGTATCTTTGATGATTTGGAGAAAAAAAAGTTACATTTATCCTTCCCAATCAATTTAAAATATTTAAACATTATCATGTACGCTAATGGCGCCCCGTGCATGTAAAATCCGTCGTGGGTGCGAAGTCCTCCAAGTTCCCTGTGAATTATAAATCTGGTGTTGCCTAGAACTCCTATAATAGAAGCTGACGCATCCTCGCAGATTTGGCACCCGAATTGGAGCCCAGTCAAAATACCAAGCTAATCAGAACCAGTTCTATTATAGGAGTCTTATAGGCAAGCCCAGCTCCGGCTTTGGTAGATTGATGCTGAAATGCTGAACTGGGTACCAATAATAAAAAAAAAAATGGATATGCGTCAGCTCCTATTATAGGATCTTAGAGGTGTCTAGTCAGGTGTAGGTCTCGTCACCTGATCAAGGTTCTAAATTTCGAGACCAACTTGCGTAGCGATGGCATGAGGTATGGGTGTGCGATGCAGTGTGAAATTAGTAAATACTCAAGCATCTCACATCCGTCCAGCATGAATTCGCTACACTGTGTAGTGCTGAATTGACTCATCCAATAAGCAACCGGCCAAATAAGGAAAAACAACTTAGGTACACTGAAACCACGTCGGCCTAAAGGCTTATCAAAAATATTTTTGCCATGCGGAGATCAGGCGAATCCTCGCCCTGTTGTTAGGCATCAACCCGTACAGCTGAGTAAAAGCCCGGCAGGTAGGGGCCTGGCCAGTGGTCTAAAAAAATAATTAAACACTAAGAAGAAAATGAACTAAAACTTCTTCGCCAATATAGTTTAAGAATTGTGTATACTAGTAAAACGTTATTAGCATAAAAATAAACATTGCAATTATAGGCCAGACTCGCACACAAGGAACTAAATAGTAAATCATGGGGTTCAACGTAAATTTTGCAAGACATTTCAATTTTCCTCTCGCTTTACACATTACCTCACATCCTGAAATCTGCAATTTAATAATGTTAGATTATATGACTATTTCTAAGCGTATATGATTTCCCACAGATTCAGGAAATCTAATTTTTAAGAATTGCTACATTAAACAAGATTTCATGCCATTGTGCTCACCAACTGCCTATTGTTCGAATTATCTATACTAATATTATAAAGCAGTAAAGATTGTTTGTTTGTAGGGGGTAATCTCTGTAACTACCGAACTGATTTTAAAAGTGATTGGTGGCAAATTGATGGCGACAACCCCTGCTCCAACATAGGCTATATTTTATGTCGGTGCCACTAACCCCAGGGGGGTGCAGCAGCGTAAAACGTTCTAAAATTGCGATTTTTTGTATACTGAAGGAGCTAGAAATTTGAAATTTGGCATTGTAGCTACTTATAAGATGTAAATGCTCTCTAAGAACAAATTTAAAAAAAAATTATTTAAAAGGGTGAAATGAGCGAAAAGCGTTCTAAAAACATTCTAAATTACAATTTCTGCAGAATCTCTGGAACTATAGAACCGATTTCAAAAGTGATGGTGGCAAATTGATGGGGACAACCCCTGCTCCAACATAGGATATATTTTATGTCGGTGTCACTAACCCCACGGGAGTGCAGGAGCGAAAAACGTTCTAAAATTGCGATCTTTTTTATACTGAAGGAGATACAAACATCAAATTTGGTATGGTAGTTACTTATAAGATGTAAATGCTCTCTAAGAACAAAATAAAAAAAATTCGAAATTTAAAAGGGTGAAATGAGCAAAAAGCGTTCTAAAAACATTCTAAATTACAATTTCTATGGAATCTCTGGAACTACTGAACCGATTTCAAAAGTGATGGTTGCAAAATAATGGTGACAACCCCTGCTCCAACAGCTTCTTTAATAAAAAACTATGCGTTTGTGGTTGCCACTATCCCCAAGGGGGTGCAGGAGCGAAAAACGTTCTAAAATTGCGATTTTGTTTATACTGAAGGAGCTAGAAATTTGAAATTTGGCATTGCAGTTACTTATAAGATGTAAATGCTCTCTTAAAAAAAAAATCGAAATTTAAAAGGGTGAACTGGAATCTCTAGAACTACCGAACCGATTTCAAAAGTGATGGTGGCAAATTGGTGGTGACAATCCCTGCTCCAACAGCCTCTTTAATAAAAAACTATGCGTTTCTGACGACTGGGTTTTTCGCTAATTGTTGCCACAGATTAATCTCGGAAAATGAAACATTTGAAATTACTGAAAAAAAATAGTAGCTCGAAAAGTATTTGTCAGAAAATTGTTAGGCAAACTGCGTTTGAAAGGTAAAAAATTGTATTTTTCTTGATATAAATTTCAAATCTAATGATTATGCCATTTTTCAAATATTGAATTTGAAAAATTACTAAATTTCACAATGGAGTACCATAGCAAAACCTTCATGCGTAAAAAGATAATGATAAGGGCGACGTGTCCTGGCGTGTATATTGGCTATAGCACGAGTCACAAATTATAGTAGCCTTATTATTCTGTTAAAATATAAAAGTGATTTATGAAATGTCAATATTTTGTTGCATTAAAAGTTCGTTATAAGAAATTGTCCACCGTGGCGGGCGTAGCTTGCTAGTTTAGAATAAAAATGCATAACCCTTAAAGTGGGTTCTCTTAAAGGGTATCTATTTTATTTTTTACTTTAACTTATTTTATTATACATCACTTTTTTTTTTCGAATTTTTTCGTAATCGGGAAAGTCACAATGAAACATTTTAATACATTTTATTTTTCGGCATATTTTGAAATAGAGTTGCTAGGCAATTGATAAAGTAAAAAATAAAAATTAATTACTTAGGACAGTAAAAATATAACATTACAGAATTAAAATGGTTTATATTTTTCGAACAGTTGCACAATATTTCATGAAAACGTACATAGATAATTTAGAATTTCTGACGTGTGTATTGTCAATATTTCAAACTAATCACAGTAATTTAAGATTCCCACTAGAGAATTTTTACATCATAATTTAACATTTAAATTAATTATCCAAATGCGCCATTTTCTGTTCAATGAGTGGTAAAATTTTAAAATCGCCTGAAATCCCATAGAAAAAGCACTATAGAGTAAAAAAAAAAATCCTATATTTTTCAAACGAATACACCAGATTTACCCAAAAACTATACAGCTTATTCCAGGTACCGCACCAACATACCTACCAAATTACAAACTAATCGGATACTTTTTGAAACAGTTATTGAGAGACATACAGACAGACAAATAGACACCAGACATTTTTCGGGTGTCCAAAGTAAGCCTCTACTGACGTTCCGGCAACAACAGAAAACTTTTGCCCAAATGAAACTCATTTGAATTGCAATGTAATAAATCATTTTAATACATTTTATTTTCCGGCACATTTTGAAATAGTTACTAGACAACTGATAAAGTAAAAAATAAAAATTAATTACTTATGCCGGCAAAAATATAACATTGAAAAATTAAAATGTTTTATATTTTTCGAACAGTTGCACAAAGTTTCATCAATACATACATAAATAATTTAGATTGTCTGGCATATGTATTGTGAATATTTCAAACTAATCGGAGTAATTTAAGATTCCCATTGGGGAATTTTTGCATCTATAATTTAACATTTAAATCAGTTATCCAAATGCGCCATTTCCTGTTCAATGAATGGTAAAATTTTAAACTCGCCTGTAATGCCATAGAAAAATCATTACAGAGTAAAAAAAAAAAAATCCTATATTTTTCAAACGAATACACCAGATTTAACAAAAAACTATACAGCTACAGAGGGTGTTCACACATATTGGGAACGATTTCGACAACAAAAATAAAATACATGAATTAAAACAATTATTTTTTAGCTCACAGGCTATCAAAGCCTGAGAGCTAATGTGCCCGCCCGTTCTGTATGTATGTATGTATGTATGTACGTAACGCGATAACTCTTGATAGAAATAACCGTTTTGCTTAAAACTTTGTTTATAGGTTCATTGTGATAAGGCGCTTCCCTGATTAGTTTTGGGGGTTCGTTGGTTAAGTATAAAAGGGGGAACGGGGGGCTAACCCCCCTTAATTTAGATAAATGGGCTTTTCATGCAGAATTATCCGATTTTCTTCAAATTTTGTATATAGGTTCATTGTGATAATACGCTTCTCTGAAAAGTTTTGGAGGTTCATTAGTAAAGTATAAAGGGGGAAAGGGGGGGGGGCTAATCCCGCCTTAAATTAGATAAATGGGTTTTTCATGCAGAATTATCCGATTTTCTTCAAATTTTGTATATACATTCATTGTAATTAGACGCTTCCCTGATTAGTTTATTATTAGTTAACTATGAGGGGGGGTAACGGGGGTATGACCCCCCCATAATATAGTGTCAATTTCTTTATTTTTTGAGGGGCTTATTTCAAATTCTTTGAAATAAGAGTATAATATGCAATTAGTGTGAATAGCCTGTGAGCTTAATGCCCTCAGTTTAACTGGGCAGTTTTCTTTTTATTTAATATGTTCTATCCGGTAGCCCTTGTTGTGGACTATCATATTGCAGCAGGATTTCTAAGATAGTAAGACTTTTTGTAAAACTGGAAGTGGAATTTTGTTCCACTCCTCCACCACATATTTCCAGAGTCCACTTAACGTAGTTGGTCGGCGTTTCTCAAGAGCTTGTTTTAATAGTCCAAAGGCACAGTAATCCATTAGTGAAACATCTGGGGACTTGGTTGGAATAGGATTAAACGGTATACACTTGATTCCAGTTTCTCTTGTCAAATTTTCGAGAAATGCGACTGTATTTTTTAATGTATGGCTGCTCGCTTTATTCTGGTGGAACTCAACAATTTTAACGTCCGTAGGATAAAGTTTTGGAATTTCTTCTTTAAAAATAGGAATTAGAACATTGTTTTAATAATAAGTAGAGTTAATATTGACATTTTTCTCAACTTTTTCTATCTTTAATTTTCAGTCGTAAGAGATTCCAGCAGTCATGATAAATCCTTTAGAGAAATTTTCTTTGCGGTGTTTGAACCAAAGTTGTAAGTCTTTTTGGCCTCTTTTCCGGTGATAAATCGTTTTTTTTTTTTTTTTTTTTTTCAACAGTCATTCAGCTAAATCCACGCTTCATCATTTGGGACAATTTTTTTTTCCACTTATCATCTGCTAAACGATTTTCATATAACGGAATGTGAATTTACTCTTCGGAAAGACCAAATATATAACCTTCAAGCCACTTGTTTCTTTCGCTTGCAATTTCAGTAGCAGACGATATATTTTTCATAGTAGCCAATATTTAAGTTATCACGTTATTACATGTTGCCAGATTTTTTCCCGTGTTGTTTCTCGTTGTTTTTTAATTCAACATAAAAATCGTTTTAAATATGTGTAATTCCAAATTCCAAGTACCGCTTATAAATCGTTTGATAAATCGCTTGATACCTACCTAATTACAAACTAATCGGATACTTTTTGAGATTGTTATTGAGAGACATACAGACAGACAAACAGACACCAAAACTTTTTCGGGTGTCTCCAGTAAGCCTCTACTGACGTTTCGGCAACAACAGAAATATGTTGCCCAAATAATAACAAATGACCTTCATTTGAATTACATGCTCAAATTAAAAGAGTTAATATGAAGACAAACTAACAGATTCTCTACCATATTATTATATAAAATCTTAATTAAATTTTCACAAGCGATGCTTGGAAATGTGTCTTATCTGCTAAAAGATTTAACGAAAGTTATGCAGACATACCAGAATTTTAGATAAAACTGTACAAAAGCAATGTTTCTGCATTAAAGTTGAATTGCGAAAATCCTTTTAAAAAACGATTAAATATTACTTATAATTATACATTTTCATATCCTTATTTATACAATACATTATACAAATTATAAAATTTGTATTTAAAAATGCTAATCTCTATAATAAAACTGTAAGTCATGTGACTGTCCTCAACAGTTCCGGGATGCCGCATCGCTTTTTCATATGCCAAGCGGCCATTTTTATTCAAAATTATTTTTTCGAATAAACTGCATAAAAGTTACATTTTAAGAAAGATCGTTCAAAATAAATTAATATTTGAGAGATGACTTGCGTTCAGTTATGTATATATTCTGCAATAACTTCAGTCGAAAGATTCGCAGTTCAAATTCTCTATTCATAAAAGTAAACAAAAAAAAAGATTGATTCGTCGTGAACATTTAAAATATTAAATCATGGAGGTAATCATTCGCAAAGCAAGTTCTCCGCGAATGAATTTTTGGACCGCTGCCTCGCGTCAAAAAAATAATTCGCACCAGTGAGACAATCAAAGTTTACCATAATTATGTGCTATACAACTCAACTTTCGGACCTTTTCTTGACGTAAATTGAACTCATGTAATAATATTTAATGAATCAGATTTTTAGCATTTTTAAAATCGCTAATACAGCTTTTATTTATCGCGTGTACAAATTAGAAATGATACTTTGATTTTGAAATCAAATGTTTTGATTTATGATATTATTTCTTATTTATTTATTTATTTTCTCTTTTAAATGAAAAGTGTGAAGTATTTTAAATTTATGTAATATAAGCATTTTAGATTAAAGTTAAGTATTTTAAATGAAATGAGTGACAGGTTTATAATTTAAAATTAAATTAATTGTAGTATGAATGACGGTGATGGGAAAGATATTTGGCGAATTATCATCTGCTCCCGGCTAACAAAAATACTCATAATTAAAAAAAAGAATAAAAATAAATAAATGATAGTTTGTTGTAAATAAATATTGATATACATATCAAAAATAATTTATAGAATTAAAATAAAAAATAAAAGTAAATAAACAACAATTTCCATAACAAAGTTTTCGCCTAATTGGCGGGGGAGGGGGGGGGGAATCGCGCCAACGTGCGTATGTGACATTTGTTCCCAAAAAATATGCGAAATGCTACCATGATCGCAAAAGTTCATGATTTGTCTATTAGAATCTTCCGATTTGGCGAAGGATTAAGGGAAAATTAAATTATGAATAAATGTAACGTGTTGCAATGTTTAACATACATTTAAGGGAGACCAAACTGGTCGCCAGTGGCGGCTAGTATAAATAATAAACAATTTATTAACCTAAGAAAAGTAACCTATCTATAAAAAAACCCTCCACTTATGCTTTTTAAACTTTGAAAAGATATTTATATCAACTTATTTGGAGTTAACTTATTACATTTTGATATTTACAATCCAAACATTCGCAATGTTTTTCTTAATCTTCAACTATGCTTATGAAAACAGCAGTATGTTAAAAATGAATTAAAATGTCAGAAAACGAAACTAAGCAAAAGAAAATATTCTACACGTGATATAAGAACTTTTTTTGCAGAATAGAAATATCAAATACTAGCCGCCACTGGCGACCAGTTTGGTCTCCCTTAAATGTATGTTAAACATTGCAACACGTTACATTTATTCATAATTTAATTTTCCCTTAATCCTTCGCCAAATCGGAAGATTCTAATAGACAAATCATGAACTTTTGCGATCATGGTAGCATTTCGCATATTTTTTGGGCACAAATGTCACATACGCACGTTGGCGCGATTCCCCCCCCCCTCTCCCGCCAATTTGGCGAAAACTTTGTTATGGAAATTGTTGTTTATTTACTTTTATTTTTTATTTTAATTCTATAAATTATTTTTGATATGTATATCAATATTTATTTACAACAAACTATCATTTATTTATTTTTATTCTTTTTTTTTAATTATGAGTATTTTTGTTAGCCGGGAGCAGATGATAATTCGCCAAATATCGTTCCCATCACCGTCATTCATACTACAATTAATTTAATTTTAAATTATAAACCTGTCACTCATTTCATTTAAAATACTTAATTTTAATCTAAAATGCTCATATTACATAAATTTAAGATACTTCACACTTTTCATTTAAAAGAGAAAATAAATAAATAAATAAGAAATAATATCATAAATCAAAACATTTGATTTCAAAATCAAAGTACCATTTCTAATTTGTACACGCGATAAATAAAAGCTGTATTAGCGATTTTAAAAATGCTAAAAATCTGATTCATTAAATATTATTACATGAGTTCAATTTACGTCAAGAAAAGGTCCGAAAGTTGAGTTGTATAGCACATAATTATGGTAAACTTTGATTGTCTCACTGGTGCGAATTATTTTTTTGACGCGAGGCAGCGGTCCAAAAATTCATTCGCGGAGAACTTGCTTTGCGAATGATTACCTCCATGATTTAATATTTTAAATGTTCACGACGAATCAATCTTTTTTTTTGTTTACTTTTATGAATAGAGAATTTGAACTGCGAATCTTTCGACTGAAGTTATTGCAGAATATATACATAATTGAACGCAAGTCATCTCTCAAATATTAATTTATTTTGAACGATATTTCTTAAAATGTAACTTTTATGCAGTTTATTCGAAAAAATAATTTTGAATAAAAATGGCCGCTTGGCATATGAAAAAGCGATGCGGCATCCTGGAACTGTTGAGGACAGTCACATGACTTACAGTTTTATTATAGAGATAAGTGAAACACGTATCTCTTTTGTAGCTATGTGAATCATCACCTCTCCAAAACATCATAAACTAGTAGAGTTCAAAACAAAATCTCCATTGACAAAAACCCACGGACAAAATCCCCACGTGCACTTATAGTTGCAATATTGTTTCAAACGTAAATTTTCTGTTAATTGTTTATAATTAATTTACTGTTATTCTGTTAATATTTTACTAAATTAAAAATTTGTCCAGGTGCAGAATTTTGCAAATCTCACATTTATTGTAGACTTTTTTAATAACAATAAGATAGTTAATTTCATTCACAAGTCGCATATCAGATAAGCGTGCTGATAATGAAAATGCTAAAACTTAGAATATAAACACCAAATTTAGATGATTTTTTGAAATTCGGCATCCTTGTTTCCCGGGGCTGTGAGGGGAGTCTCAAAAACGTATCTCAAAACTTGTCAACCCCTCAATGATAAAATTTTCCAAGATACCCAGAATAAGAATATAAACTCCATACGGATAGCATTTTTTTGTAATTCGGATATATTTGTCCACGGCTTTAGAAGATAAAATTTTGTCAAGATATTTTATAAGAATATAACCATCACATTGGGAGATTTCTTTTTATTTGCTTCCATTGCCTCTCAAAGGGGGGTGGAACATAGAAATTATCATGGTCTTGCTGATAAAACTTTACAAGATGCTAATTCTTAATATATAACGCCAGAATCAGCATTTTGTAAAGTTTTATCAGGAAGACAGTGATAGATTCTTGGTTGCATATTAAAATGAATATCCGATCTTATGTATATATTCTTAGAAAATATCTTGCCAAAATTTTATCTTCTAAAGTCGTAAAAGAATCCGAGATACGTTTTTGTAGCCCCGGGAAGGGGGGAGCTAAAATAATAAAAGTTCTTCATATCTGGCGTATATATTCTGATTATCTGTACCTTACAAAATTTCATAATTAAGACATTGACAGGTTTTGAGTTTTTGCACCCCCACCCCCTCCTTCCCTGGATTCAAGGATGCCGAAATCTACAAAATCATCTGTATTGGGTGTTTATATTCTGTGATTTACCGATCTTAATTACCATCAGAATTCTCTAATATGTGGCTTGTGAATGGATTTAATGAATCTTTTTTATATAAAAAAAAAATGTAGTATTAGTGTAAGATTCGCAAAATTCTTTACTAGAACTAATTTTGAATTTAGTAAAATATTGGGCATTTAACAGAAAATTTATGTTTGAAACAGAATTGCAACTGTAAGTTCACGTGCGGATTTTGTTTCAGAGACCTTTTTGCCCGGTGAGGTTTATGTGCGGTAGAATTTTTGTCCGGTAGAATTTTTGTCCGGTAGAATTTTTGTCCGGTGGAGTTTTTGTCCGTGAAGTTACTGTCTGCGTGATTTTTGTCCTTAACCCAAACTAGTATGATGTTGCATTACAAAACTTTGTTCATCTTACTCTAATATATTAATTTAAATAGAGATGTTACACAACAGCAATTACGAATTATAGGGCATTTCTTTAAATTTAACTTGGAGTTAGAGTAATCAGTGAATAATAAATAATAATAATAATAAAACACAGTTCAACAGCGACCGCTCTTGCGTATTCAAATAGAAAATTGAAAAAAAAATATAAATATATTTTTATTTCCTATCTTAACAATAAAAAAATATTGGATTCTTGAAAAATTTCGACTTTCGATTTTCAACGGATTTATATGTTTTAGAAGCTCCTGAACACGGTTTGACTGTTTGTTGAAATGTCTGACCGTGAGTCTGTGCATTAGTCTATGTGTTTGTCTGTATTTGAAATAAATTTTTATGGGCGCTCTATCTCAAGAAATAATGTATGGAATCCAAATTCCATATTAATCCAAAATATTAATCCAAATTCAGATAGACCTTGACATAAATTGGTGTGGATTAGGTTTTGGTGAAAATCGCCCAATAGGCGACTCTGTTATGATGCATTTTTCACGATTTTCGCGATAGCTATACATCAAGAAGGAATGCACGGAATTTCATCAAACTTCACATTCTGTTAGACATTGACATAAATAGACGCTGATTAGGTTTGGGTGTAAATCGCCCAAGGAATGTTGATACTGGTGTTTATCCCGATTTCCGCGATAGCTATATCTCAAGAACGATTAGATTGTTATTTAATTTTGGTTGTACACGATTCGATTTATAAAGAAGAGTGTTTTGTGATGACTACAATATACTTGTCAATTAATAACTAAAAATACAAAAGTTAGTGCATTTTCACCCAATAGAAGCTGAGATACAGCTATAATGTTCTTCGCAAAAAACAGCATAGCAGGGTCTCTATTAAATGAACAACTTTAGAATTTAATCAACGTAATTTTTAATAAATATTTTAAATATAAAATTTGATCTAATACCATCTCATAAATATCGAGATATAGCTATCAGGGAAATCGTGAATGACAGATCATAGCATCGCGACTTGTGAGAACTTTAGAGATCAAAACCTTTTCAGCACCTTTATGTGCAAAGGTGTAACTGAATATGTCCTTTGATGAAATAATATGTCATAGATTCTAAGATGTTTCTGTCATAAAAAAAAAAAAAAAAAAAAAAAAAAAAACAGCATATTATTACTGTCTGTTAAGTTATATACACCAAAGCCCAATTAGCGCCAGTTTTTGTCCAGATCAAACCCAAAAATAATCAAATCGTGTTCAGACCATTCCAAAACGTGTAAATCCATAAATTAAAAAAAACGGAAGTCGATAATTTTCACCATTCCAATACTAAAAATCGACGAACTTCGAATATCTAAATTTTCAGGTGTATAAAAACGTGAAATTTGATTGCTTATTCCCGATCTCTGGGAGCCTCGAAACATATTACTTAAAAACATGATTTTTAGAGAAAATGTCACGTTGACCTAATTACATTTATAATTTACTTTTAGAGGAGACATTTGTATTTGAAATGAAATGGAACTTTTTTCTCTGATGTGAAGGTGCATACATGTGTTAATATAGACACACATATTTTAATGAGACAACAACAACAACAACAACAACAACAAAAGAAATTTTCTTTGGCCCCCAATAAGTAATCTATAATAATAATATATTTATAAATTTTGAATGCACTAAAATAAAATTTTAAGAATACTTAAGAATCTTCTACGGCTTTTTATTGTGTGTGTTTAGATAAATGTTCGTTAGGTGCGATATTTGATCCAGCATTTTTCATTCCCTAACAGTTGCACATTCTATGCAATTGGCAACAATGAAATATTTTCAGCAGTTTGATCAAATCTCGCTTATACAATTGTTTTTTTGCAAATATGCTTGGTTATGCAAAATCTAGTGTCAACTCATCGTTGCTGAATTTTTTTCCATTTCCTATCCCTAGAATTCTAGAATTTGCTAACATAAACTTTATGATATTTAGAATTGGATTTTTGTATATAGTAATTTACGCGTCACTAAGCATTATTACCGAGTGAAAAATGACAAAAGACATGAAAATATATGTATACAAGTTAAATTCAGAAAATTCTTTTATGAAATATATATATTATGCATGCCATAACACATGGGCTGATAAGTTCCCGGTCAAATAAAGAAGACACAACTTTTTAACATAATTTTATAACTTTATAACTTTAATAAATAACATAACTTTAATAATAAATAATAATAATTTAATAATAATAATAATAATTTAATAACAATAATTTAATAATAATAATAATAATAATAATAATAATAATAATAATAATTTAATAACAATAATTTAATAATAATAATTTAATAAATAAATAATAATAATAATTTAATAATAAATAACATAATTTTATAACGAAAAAGCTCCAAACAGTGCTCAGAATCATCGACTCGTTGTTGTTTTTGGTCAAAAGTCAACATGCGCGGCACCCACTTTGACAACAGCTTTTTCATAGAAAAATGTTCATTCAAAATAAAACCTACACGTTCCTTGGATATCTTCAGAGTCTGAGCTATCTCCTGCAACTTCACTTTACGGTTCCCAAAACGATTTTGTCTAATTTTTTTATGTTTTCCGGAGTAACCACCTCTTTTGCATGGTGCATCACTGGTGTCCGTACGAACACGTTTAAATTCAGCAAACCAGTCAATAATGGTTGATTTACCTAGTGCAGTATCCGGATAACGCTTATCAAGCCAAGCTTTTGTTTGAACGGTGTTTTTTCCCATCAAATAACGATTCTTGAAATTCTTGTTTATCCATTTTTTTGTTTATCAACAAAGTCGTTCAACTAAAACTACTGTAACGTTTTATTCATACGGCGAATCATCATGACATTTTTTCGGCTACCTTTTAAAGGTTAGTATTTACTAAAAAAAAGCGTCGTTTCGGCGATTGCAACGCCATCTGTGTGCCAGACCGGATAACGCTTATCAAGCCAAGCTTTTGTTTGAACGGTGTTTTTTCCCATCAAATAACGATTCTTGAAATTCTTGTTTATCCATTTTTTTGTTTATCAACAAAGTCGTTCAACTAAAACTACTGTAACGTTTTATTCATACGGCGAATCATCATGACATTTTTTCTGCTACCTTTTAAAGGTTAGTATTTACTAAAAAAAGCGTCGTTTCGGCGACTGCAACGCCATCTGTGTGCCAGACCGGGAACTTATCAGCCGATGTGTTATTTTTATGGAATTTTTTATCATTACTTATTTATTACATTATACAAATTGCATAATTGTTTAAATATTAATTAAACGAACAATTAATCTTTATTAAAAATGAAAATGTAAAATATGTATAATTAATTTAAATTGAGGGAACTATTTTATATACGCGGAGACAAAAAATTCATTTCATATTTAAAACTTTGAAAACATGTTGATATCAACTTGTTTGAGGTTAATCTTTTACATTTTGATATTTACATTTCAAACATTCGAAAAAATATCTCGTTTTTATTCTTCAAATAAGCTTACGAAAACAGCAGTATGTTAAAAATGAAATAAAATGTCAGCAAACGGAAATAAGGCAGTAGAAAATATTCTACACGTGATAAGAACTTTCGGTGCACAGTAGTAATATCCAGTATAAGACAGCCACGTATCATCTTTCGGTGCTACATATCATTCATCACTTCTGCAAAACATCATAAAAAATCGAAAAAACTTCGAATCTTCTCTTTTCGGGCGCATGAAAACATGAAATTTGATGTCTTATTTTCGAGCCCTCGGGGCCTGAAAACATTTTATTTGAAAACACAATTTTTAGAGAAAATGTTGCGTCGTTCTATAATAAGTTTCATTTACATTTATATTTGATTTTTAGAGGAGAGGTTTGTATTTGAAACGAAATGGAGAAACTTTCTCACATATGAATGTGTATGCATGCATAAATAGGAATAGTTATATTTTAATAAAATGGAAATTTCTTGGAAATTTTTTTGGTTTCCAATAAGGAATATAACCATGTTTTTTATATGTATTAATTTTTTTTAAATGCTTCAGTTTGATAAGGTACACTTACAATATAGTCGTGTATGGATCAGTGGTCGTTATACGCGACATTTAATCCAACTGTTTACACATGCTATACAATTGGCAAAAATGACATTATTAAGAAGATGAATAAAATTTCGAGGATACAATTTTCTGATGCAAATGAAATCCTAATATAAACTCACTGTTACTAAAATTTTAGAGTTGCATTTCTTACAATTCTAAAGTTTGCTAAAATACGTTTGTGGGACTTGGAACTAAAAAATTTCATTTAATTATTTTCACACTACCTTACATAATTACCATAACTTGGTTTGATTCTTCCTTCAAGACTATATATTTAGTTTGAAATTATGTCATTAGAATTGCTGATAGACCTAGAAAGAACGGCTATTATGAAATGGGTATCTTTATGGTAACATACGTGGCTTGACCTGGTTTGAGCATACATTTGTGGTTTCATTTTGTGGTTACTGTGCTGTCGGAAAGAGATTTGAGACATCTGGAGAGGAAAATAGGGCCACACTTATTCAGTGGAAAATACAGGTTGTCCAAATTCAAATCGAACTCGCATTTTCATTTGTGAACTTGACAATAATGAAGGTATTATAACGGTACCAACAGAATTATTTCGCTTCCTGTGAAATATGATGAAATCTCTAGAAGTGGTTGAAGTGTACACCATCCACTTCCAAATGGAGCTGAATGGGACGCTTTATAGTTCTGACTTTATACTTTATTGACCGCGTGGACGTGGTTTTATTTTCCGAAGCACTGTACATTTCCACCACTTCTCATGAAGTCATTTCATACTAAGCAAGGTAAGTCTGTTAAGAAATTCTTTTAAATATATTTATTTTATTAAAGTAATGAACAATAATTATGTTTGGATTGGAGTGAGACACCTTGTATTTTTGATGAAGTAAAGACTTACGACCCAATGGATACCGATTTAACTATGCTGTACCACTCCCTGAAGTTTATACATGGAATTTCGAATCATCCAAACTATTCTTGTTATTTTTAGGCCTATATGGGATTTAGATACTAGATTGGTAAATTTAATTTTGCTCAAAGCTTATATTGATCACATGTAGTGTGTTGATTTAGTGTTGTGTTTTGCATGTTTCAAAGTTATTTTGTTTTTCGAGGATGAAATATACTCTTTCTCATATTTTTATTAAGGGGTCATTTGATTGAGGCTTACTTCATTTTGTGGCTTCGTCTTGTGGATAATACATCTTTGAATGTGGGAGACATTTCATAATATTAATATGCCTTTTTCAACGATATCTTTTGAAATCACTGGATTATTTTCGACCGCTTTAAGTTTTAAGATGATTTATTTAATTAAATTTTCAGCAGAGCAGAAAATGATTGTTGAAGGATGAATTTTGCTGCTAGGATGCAACTGATCAAAATATTGTGCACTTTCAGCATCTGCAATGACATCATAACATTTTACACAAACAAAGGCAAGTCTGCTAAAAAGTCCGTTATACTCTTTTTATTATTATTTAAATTATTAATGAAACCTCGATTCGGCTTGGAGAGAGACAATCTATATTTTTGGTCGAATAAGTGAATCGTTATTCCGAATTCTGTAGAAAAATGTTTTTGTTTCGACATACATTATTACACGAATTGACATTTTCCCAACTGAGTGGAAAAGTTTTCCGGCCGGGATCGAAACCAAGACCCGTCGGCACTCTGCTTATTGAGCAACCTGGATCGACAATCAGAGGACACAAATCACGTAGAAAACATTTTTTGGCAATAGCATCTGGTTTGTTATGTAGACATCTAAACGGAATATACCGCAGGTAATGAGACCCTATTAAACGATGGATATATCGATGCACTTTTTACATATATATTTAACTCAATCATTGATAAAGATGACATACGTATTGACGTTTTTCCAAATGAGCGAATAAAAAGAAAACTGCCCAGTTAAACTGAGGGTATTGAGCTCACAGGCTATTCACACTAATTGTATATTATACTCTTATTTCAAAGAATTTGAAATAAGAGAAAAATAAAGAAATCAACAATATATTAAGTGGGGGTCATCCCCCCGTTACCCCCCCCCCACCTCATGTTAACTAATGAACCCCTTAAACTAATCAGGGAAGTCTCTAATTACAATGAATATATATACAAAATTTGAAGAAAATCGGATAATTCTGCATGAAAAACCCATTTATCTAAATTAAGGGGGGGATTACCCCCCCCCGTTCCTCCCCTTTATACTGAACCAATCAATCCCGAAAACTAATCAGGGAAGCGTCTTAACCCAATGAACCTATAAACAAATTTTGAAGCAAATGGGATAATTCTGCATGAAAAATACATTTATATAAATTAAGGGGGTGGGATTAGCCCCCCCACGTTCCCCCCCCCCCTTTATACTTAACCAATCAATCCCGAAAACTAATCAGGGAAGCGCCTTAACACAGTGAACCTATAAACAAAATTTGAAGGTAAACGGATATTTCTATGAAGAGTTATCGCGCGATCTTTTTAGCTCACAGGCTTTGATAGCCTGTGAGCTAAAAAGTGTCCAGGCCGAGAGTCGAACATAGTACCTCTGGCTTAAATTGCCGACTCTCTGCCTACTGAACCACCTGCGCTGACAATTGACGGACACACTTCACTGAGAAAACCTTTTTTGGCAATAGCATCATCTGGTCAGTCATGTTGACAGCTCAACATAATATACGGCGGGTAAAATGGAACTCCATTAACTCATGGATACGTTGATACACTTTTTAATATTGCTATTTATAACTTAAATGTCAAAAATGTCAATTTGTATGATATTTTTACTAATCAGTACGATTGATGAAAAAAATAATAAAGCGTGTATTTATGTAGCCATCGTTTAATGGAGTTCCATTACCTCTGGTACATTCTTTTTAACTGTATACATGGCAGACCAGATGTTATTTCCAAAAAAGGTTATCTGAGTGAAGTATGTCCACTGATGGTCGGTCCAGGTTACTCAATAGCATTTTCTTCCAAAATTATGATTATCTATATTAATAAAAGAAGTTTCGCTCTGTGTGTGTGTTTGTCTGTCTGCGATGGCTAGCAAAATCTAGCCCACCTAGATGTCTATAAAGATATTAACTAGATTATCATTAACCATCGCTTCTAAAATGACATCTTTTAAATCAAAATGGCGAAAGAAACGAACAGGCGCATTGGATTTGCAAGCGGAAATGAACGAATTCGAAATTATTTTACTAATTAGCGAATTTTAAGAAAATTGACTGAGATATCAATTTGAAAATTTATGATTATCTATATTAATAAAAGAAGTTTCGCTCTGTGTGTGTGTTTGTCTGTCTGCGATGGCTAGCAAAATCTAGCCCACCTAGATGTCTATCAAGATATTAACTAGATTATCATTAACCATCGCTTCTAAAATGACATCTTTTAAATCAAAATGGCGAAAGAAACGAACAGGCGCATTGGATTTGCAAGCGGAAATGAACGAATTCGAAATTATTTTACTAATTAGCGAATTTTAAGAAAATTGACTGAGATATCAAATTGAAAATTTCTGAGCAAAAAAATTCTGCATGTGACTATGTAATTTTTGTAAAATTCGGTCTTTAATTTTTCTTAATTTATGCAAAACACTGCCAAAATCTGCCAAAACTGCCAGTGAAAACAATCCGAGAAAGTTTCAGACAGGGATCTGCTTTCATTAAAAACTGAACTACAAAGAGATCTGTTTCTCTGGCCGATCCCTCCATTTAGTTTGTGAAAATGAAAGGAAATAATTGCCAATTTTTACTAATGAACAAAAATTTAGGTAACTAATTAAGATATAGATTTGAAATTGAGGTCGGGAAGGGGTGTCATCTGCCGGCTATTTTAGCGTAGCGTCTTCGTTATGTTCTAATTATCAGAAAAATGTAATTCTTTTTTTAATGATCGCGTTAATATAGGAGACGGTGGTTCTCTTGAATAAATTATTCATTATATTTGCGGGTATGGGGAGGGAGGGGGTTAACGCATTTCTCTGAGATTGCAATTATCTTGGGCCCGGGCAACGCCGGGCGGGTTAGCTAGTTATTATATAAAACCAATCACCTACAATTTATCTAATGCTGTGAGTGTAATGAACTATCAGTTTAAATATCTGAGAATTTCCTTTATTTTTACAACTATTTTTATAAATTATTATACAGAAAACATATAAAAAATTGTCAAAATGATAATTTGAATATGTATATCTATGGAAGTTTTATAGTAAGGCTAGATTGTAGTTTAATACATTTCTGGTACCTAACAAAAATGAGTAAACCACCATTATTTTTTTCATGAGAACATTTTTGATAACTATCTAATAATAATAAACTAACTTTCTTAAAATTAGGAAACAATTGCAACAAAGTAAATTATTTTACAAATGAAATTGACTTTTTGTAAATTAATTTATTTGGAACAATCTGTATTATACACATTTTTGATTTTTTAAGAAAGAAAAAGAGGCTGGGGTTGTTAAATGTAGTGGGATTCCTCAAGTGCACTTGGCTATAAGACAAAAAATATTTTTTGCCTTTCATAAATTTTGTAACATGTTTAAGTCAAAAATGAGTCAAAATAACCATCTCATAACATCATGACCCACAATGAGATAAAAGGTATCGATCGTTTAAGCTAAATGTGCTTAGCTTTGAAAATTCATTCAGATAAGAGATCTCTCATCACTTCATTACTTTATCCCTCGACATTTGAAGGCACTGTTATTATCTTCTGTTGCTGCTAAAAGAGGAAATCGTTATTCATAGATAATGGAATTAGAATGGGAAATTATGAAGTAATATCTTTACATAACATTTCTTTATGGTTAATAATTCGAAATAGAGATAATAGCAATATTAAAAAAAAAAAAAAATAAAAATAAAAAATAATTGATGTTTAAAAACTGAGGGTTTTATAGCGATTTTTTAAATTATATTTTTAATTTATCAATTATCATGTGGTTCATTTTAATAGGTCAATTCAAAATTTTACAAAATCAGTTTCTAATAAAGGGATTAATTCAAAAACACCAAATAGAAAAATTTCAAACTTTTGAATGAGAAAGTATTTTCATTGGTATATATATCTAATACATAAAAAAAAATCCAAATTGACATATTTTAGAATGATAGTTATTTTGAATGGATCAGATTGAACTTCAGACTCAATGCATACTTGCTTGTTAGTCCACAGAATTTTCTCGTTACAAAGTTCACTCGATAATCAACTCATTACATTTCATGTAATGAATCATCAGAAAATAAGTAATTTTTCAGAGGAATAATTATTAAAAATCATAGTATTATTGATCTTAGAGATGCAATTTTACATTTATAGATGAATATATGTTAATTTTCAAGAGACCCAAAAATCAGTCAGACTCATATCCTCCAAGTTCATTAAGACCACCTTGATTAAAATATTTCTCCTCATTTTCAAATATTTTTAAAATTCACATTTTAGTCAAAATGGGACTTCACAACATGGTGGTCTTTTGATCACATATGTGGCATGACGTACATGAGTTGCAGTGAAGTCACAGTGACGTAACAAAAATTTAAAAATTTGTCAGAAGCATATTTATTACATTGAATAACACCTTTCGCAGTGGTCCTACAATTTTTTTAAAGTTTCTAAGCAATTCACATTTTAGTCATAATGTGACATCACTGAGTGGTGGTATTTTGGTCACCGATGTGACGTGACGTACGTGACTTACAGTGACGTCACTGTGACCATGTTTGCTATACGGGTATGGATTAGTAAGGTAAAATTAAGTTACCACTCACTGTAAAACATTTGTGTAACGTTACTCCATAAAACTGGAGGCAGCAAGCTGCCTCCAGTCTTACGGTGGTAATATTACACATGTTACTGGTGTAACATGTGTACTGTTACAACAGTTATATCAGTTAAATACCACCGTAAGACTGGAGGCAGCAATGCTGCCTCCAGTTTTATGGAGTAACGTTACACCAAATGTTTTACAGTGTGGAAGCTTAACATTTATTTATTTTTAATTTCAATTTTGATAAAACACCGAAAATTTTCTATTTTGATAATGTTTTATAAATAAAACACAGTTATATGAAATGATGCGAGTTAGGAAAAAGAACTTATTTACTATTCATTTAATAATTTAAATAGATTTTTTAAAAGAATTCTTCTTTAAGATTTTTTTTTTGCCACATTAAAGAAACTAAGTCTTCTGACACAAATAACTGCATAAATGATACTCTATTTGATATGTCTCATCCTGTTAATTTATTAAAAGTATAAAACACACATGAAAGAACATTTTTAGTTGCGTTTGTAATTATATAAATATGTAGCACCTATAGCCGTCGTCTGGTCCAACCTTCTGTCTGTCCGTCCGTATGTCCGCATATAACAGCACAAAAACTACCCAACCGAATGGTTTGAAATTTAATATATGTTATGGATCAGTGAATGTGACGTCATACTGAAACAAGGTTAGTAAAATACTTTATATTCATCTTTTGTTTTCCGAATGACGTCATTTTCTTCATCAGAAACATTTTATATTTCATATTACTTCTTATGATAAAATATTTACTGCTATTTTACTTGCATAGACTACTTAATATTGTTTCGCAACAAATAATCTGTATTCTGCTCTGTGATTACTGCATAATTAAACGCAATCCTTTTAGAATGTTTAAATTTTATGTAAAACCATTGAGATTCTTCTTTTAAATATGACGACATTTACACTGATGCAATCCTGCTTCTGATTGGTGGAATGTGATAAGGCAAATTAATCTTATGTTGTAGAGATAAAGTCTTAACCCAATTGCCACCATTTTAAAGAAATTTCATACAAAACTTTTTAAATAAAAATAAAAATATAAAAATGAGAATATTTAAAAAAAAAATGGCTAGAGCGGACACATCTGCAAATTGAACAGCTTTCATTTAAAAAAAAATAATTATCAAAATTAGTTCATTATTAAGTTCAAGGCAGATGACTACAAAAACAGTCTTCTGTTTTAAATATATCTCATCAAAAAGTCACCTGTAAAAAATGCAGCCAAGTCTCGTAACTCATTTACCGTAAAAAGTACTGAGATCGTATAAAGCCAAGATTAACTATCTTATTAACTCTGAAATTTTCATTCACAAATCACTCCTAGTCTCTACATCTTTAGTTAATTATTATATTGTGACTTGGCAATTACGCAGCACAGGGAAGTTATTACACCTTACTATGTTATGGGATGGGAAGGGATAATTTAATTAAGGCAAATTATATACGCACAGGGAAGTTATTACACACTTTAATATGTTATAGTATTATTTGATTAAGACTAACTATATACATCACATTCTCGTGCTACGTAATTGCCAAGTCACAAAATAATAGTTAACTAAAGATGTAGAGACTAGGAGTGATTTGTAAATGAAAATTTCACAGTTAATAAGATAGTTAAACTTGGCTTTATACGATCTCAGTACTTTTTACGGTAAATGAGTTACGAGACTTGGCTGCATTTTTTACAGGTGACTTTTTGATGAGATTTCACTTCTTTTTGTAAGTAATCCTCCTTTTCTTGATTTTGGGTTCATTTTGGAGATCATCCACTGATTTTCGCTAAGCCCACACTCTGTCCCTATTATTTACAGGTATAAAAAAATTTGAAGCTTTAGTTTCGTTTGCAAAGTACTGTAGAAAAAAAGAGATTTCAGGTTCCTAGGCAAGCACTAAGTTATAGGAGGGGGAGTGTCAAAAGTACTCTCAATTGCTTCCAGGATAGGTGCTATCCATCTGAGATATTACTCGCAGCCCTAGATACTTGATATTTAATATAAAAGAACTTTTTAGTATAAAAAGAAAGCCAAAATTAAAATTTCCGGCAATTTCCAATAAATCAAAGTATATTCCTTTTTTCGATGTTTTTTTTTTTCGTTTTTTTAGTCTTTTTTTTATTATTTACGGATTTTTTATTTTTTCCTTACTATGTGTACTAAACCCTGCCTTTCTGCCAAATGTCAAGCTTCTAGGACTAAAAAATCGAATTATTTTCAAATTTTCGACTTTTTATAAATTTATTGATTTTTCGATTTTAATTCCGATTTTAATTAAGTTACCTGATTGTCATGCCAATATAGTAATTATTTGATCCGTCTTCTTAGGATCATTTAGGTTCAATTTAGAGATAAATCAAGTGAATCTTAGAGTCACCATGATTTTATTTAGAAAGGACTATCAAGCCATAACCAGCCAGTAATGTCGGGAGGGTAGGGGGAGCTGTGAAAATTTTTGTGGGGCTAACATCATTTAACAAACCATATTTCATATGGGAAGTAAATAGAGTACAACCTGTGAAAGAAAACAAGCCTGTCTATAAAGAAATCGCCTATATCGTAGCCAGTCTATAGCGGAACTTTTCTATAACGAAATTCGTAAACGAAAGAAAAGAAAACCATAATCCGGGGGAAATAACATAAAACAATTAGGGGCGTTGTACTAGCTAATACGACAATTATCTTAAAACTAATGTTTCTAGCAGTACAAAATCAAATTGTTTTTGAATTTTCGATTTCTTAAAGATATTTTGATTTTATTTTCGAATTTAACGAATATTTTAATTGTTCCTTTTATTGAATAGTAAATACCACCTTTACACAAAGTTTTAAGTTTCTAAGACTACAAGATAAAATTATTTTCAATTTTTGATTTTTTCGAATTTTTTTTATAATTTTCTGGATTTTTTAATTTTTTCTTATTTTGTATCCTTTATTACAAATTTCAAGTTTCTAGCTCTACAAAATCGAATTATTTTGAAATTTCCAATATTTTTCGAGTTTTTTATTCTATTTTCGAATTTATTGTGTTTTAATTTTTCCTTTTTCTGTATCCTAAATAATAAGTTTACGCCGAATTTTAAGTTCTAAAGCTACAAAATCGAATTTCTTTTTAATTTTTCGAATTTTCGATTTTTTTTCGAATTTTACAGGTTTTTTATTTATATCTTTTTTTTGTATCCTAAATACTAACTTTATTCCAAATTTTAAGTTTCTAGCTTTACAAAATCGAATTATTTTCAAATTTTCGTTTTTTTTTTCGATTTTTTGATTTTATTTTCAATTTTTGTTGTGTTTTTAATTTTTTCTTTTTCTGAATCCTAAACACTAACCAATACACCAAATTTTCAGTTTCTAAGACTACGAGATCATATTATTTTCAATTTCTTTCTTTTTCTTTCTTTCTTTCTATTTTTAAAATTTTCGATTTTTTTTTTAATTATCCTCATTTTTTAATGTTTTCTTATTTAGTATCTTAAATACTACCTTTATTCCAAATTTCAAGTTTCTAGCGCTATAAAATCGAATTATTTTCAAAATTTCCTTATTTTTCGATTTCTTTCGATTTTTTTATTTTATTTTTGAATTTTATTGCGTTTTTATTTTAACTTATTCTGAATCCTAAACACTATCTTTACCACGAATTTTAAGTTTCTAAGGCCAAAAGATCAAATTATTTTAATTTTTTTCAATTTTTTTCGAATTTTTCGATTTTTTGATTTTTTTTTCGAATTTTCAGGATTTTTTAATTTTTCCTTATTTTGCATCCTAAATACTACCTTTATTCCAAATTCCAAGTTTCTAGCGCAGCAAAATTGAATTATTTGAAATTTTTCGATTTTTTTTTTTTTTTTTTTTTTTTTTTTTTTTTTTTTTTTTTTCTGAATTCAAAACACTACCTTCACACCAAATTTTAAGTTTTTAAGACTACAAGATCGTGTCATTTTCAATTTTCAATTTTGTTCGATTTTTTTGAATTTTTGAATGTTTTTTGTTTGGGTTTTTTTTTTTTTTTTTTTTTTTTTTTTTAATTTTCCGGATTTTATAATTTTTCCTTTCTTTGTATCCGAAACACTAGCTTTATTCCAAATTTTAAGTTTCTGTGGCTGCGGGATCTACCCAATCTTTTTGATGACGCGAGAGTGAGTGAGTGTGTGAGTGACAAAAAATCGAAACTTTGAGTTCATATATCGTCTGCACTAATTTATGGGTATTTTTTGAATTATCCATATTTTTTGAATTTTTCCTTATTTAGTATCTTAAATATTATCTTTATTCCAAATTTCAAGTTTCTAGCGCTATAAAATCGAATTATTTTCAAATTTTCCTTATTTTTCGATTTTTTAATTTTATTTTCGAATTTTGTTGCGTTTTTTATTTTAACTTATTCTGAATCCTAAACGCTACCTTTACTGCGAATTTTAAGTTTCTAAGGATAAAAAATCAAATTATTTTAATTTTTTCAATTTTTTTTCGAATTTTTCGAATTTTTGAATTTTTTTTTCGAATTTTCCGGAATTTTTAATTTTTCCTTATTTTGCATCCTAAATACTACCTTTATTCCGAATTCCAAGTTTCTAGCGCAAAAAAATCGGATTATTTGAAAATTTTCAATTTTTTTCGATTTTTCGATTTTTTCAATTTTGCTTTCGATTTTTTTGGTGTTTTTGATGTTTTCTTTTTCTGGATACTAAACACTACCTTCACACCGAATCTTAAATTTCTAAGACTGCAAGATCGTATTATTTTCAATTTTCAATTTTGATGGAATTTTTTGAATTTTCGAATGTTTTTCTTTCGAATTTTCCGGATTTTATAATTTTTCCTTTCTTTGTATCCTAAACACTACCTTTTTTCCAAATGTCAAGTTTCTAGGGCTGCGGGATCTACCTAATCTTTTTGATGACGCGTGAATGAGTGAGTGAGTGAGTGACAAAAAATCGAATGTTTGAGTTCATATATCGTCTGAACTAGAGAAGACAGAAAGTTGTAATTTTAAATTTTGGTCTTGTGTGCCAAATACTCTAGAAAAACGAAGTTTCAAATTTTTGGGATACTCCAGCGCGGAGATATGGGGGGGTCAAAAGTGCCCTGAGTTGCTTCCAGAAAAGTATGCTTACGGCTGTCCTCTCTCGACTTGGCGGAGGCACTGCCGTGCCTCCAGATAGATGATTTTTATATGATTAATTGTCTGAGTGCAACGAAGACTCATACCACGGCCAGACTTCATCTTATAGCGAGAGCGCATGAAGTCTGGCCGTGCTCATACACAGCCCAGTATTACTTTGCCCCATATATAGCTACGATGGATATTAAAACTTTTCGTCAAGCATAACTCAAAAAATATTTAACGGATTTCGTTCAAATTTTTACAGCAGGTACCTATAAAGGTGACAACGTCGTCTATTTATTACCAAGAATAAGTGTCAAACCGTTTAGAAGTTATATTAAAAAAATAGATAAAAAAGCACAATTAAAGTACATACGTCACTAAATTTTGTGCGTACGTCATTTTCACCGGCGGGAGATTTTCGTAGACAATCGGAATTGAAAAGTTCATGGAATACATGGAGCAAAAAAATATGCAAGCACTAATATTCAGCACAATAAAATATATTTCAATTTAATAAAAATGGAAAGTTAATCTGGAATTTTTTTCTGTTTGAAAAGTATTAGAGATTAGTAAGAGTAGTATTAGTATTAGAGATTTGGCGTAAATCACACCATTAGCAGCTTTTTTATTTCGCGTGTGTATGTTAGGAACAATTCTTTGATGTTTAAATAAAAGGTTTCGATTTGTGGCATTATTTCTTATTTTCTTTTCCTTTTTAGTATTTTAAATGGAATTAGTGAAAGGCGTGTATTTTAAATTAAATGAGTGAAAGACGTGTATTTTTAATGTATGTATTTCAAATGAAATCAGTGAAAGATTTATATTGAAATGAAATGAATGCAATATGAAGATGTTATGAGAAAAATATTTGGCGATTTATCAACTGCGCCAAGTTAACATAAAAGTACCAATACATATGTGGGTACTTCTCTATTATCCCGTCGACCACTTTTCATAACAAAAAACTATCGCCAAATAAACGAGAGAACATTGTCATTGAAATATCAAAATACACAAATAAATAAAATATAAGAATTTAAGGACACAATTGTTATTTTAACGAATGAAATAACTAATAAATCAGTAAAACATAATGAAAAATACACGCAAATGTCGCGTTAAAAACCACTTGATGACGTAACAAACACGTATAATGCTTCTGATATCAAGTAAATGGGACTGCATTTTTGGCGTTTAATCTAACAGTTTGGCGATAGTTTTTTGTTATGAAAAGTGGTCGACGGGATAATAGAGCAGTACCTCTATGTGAAATGAAACAAGGCACAGATGTCATATACGCACCACGTTGGCGCGATTTTTCCCTCCACCAGCTTGGGGAAAACTTTGTTTTTGAATATTAGTCACAAATAGTGTGACAAATAGTACACGTGATTTTTTATTTCAATATAAAAATAAAATAACGTAATAAATGAAACAGCTTCTATTATTTTAAAAAAGGAAATAAAAATAAATAAATAATAGTTTCATATAAATAAAGGCGCGGATGTCATATACGCACCACATTGGCGCGATTGCAACAAAATGGCAATTTTATGCCTCACATGGTAACCCGGTTATTTTGTTTCAATTATTGTTTATTAACTTTTATTTTTTATTTTAATTCTATAAATTGTTTTTATTATATATATCAATATTTATTTATATCAAACTATCATTTATTTATTTTTATTTCCCATTTTTGAATAATAGGAGCTATTTCATTTATTACGTTATTTTATTTTTATATTGAAATAAAAAATTACATGCTATTATTGTATGGTATTTGTAACTAATATTCAAAAACAAAGTTTTCGCCAAATTGGCGGGGGAAAAATCGCGCCAATCTGGTGCGTATATGACATCTGTGCCTTAATTAATATTGATATACATATAAAAATAATCTATAGAATTAAAATAAAAAATAAAAGTGAACAAACACAACAAACAGTTTTCGCCAAAGGAGCGTGGGGAAAATCGCGCCAACGTGGTGAGTATATGGCATCTGTGCCGGTATTTTTACCCTTTTATCTGTGCTTTCGGAAATATAAAAAAATTAAAAAATTCTTATATCAGGTGTATAATGTTTTGCATTTTTATACGGACCACTTCTCCATTTTAAGATTTTAAATGCTATTTATATCAGATATTTCTTTCTTGAGATTCCCACAAGTTTTTTCCGGTAATTTTTTTAGTTCGCTTATTAATTGTTTACAATTACAGTAACAATTATTTATCACAAAAAATGGGTACTTCTCTATTATCCCGTCGACCACTTTTCATAACAAAAAACTATCGCCAAACTGTAACGCTAAATAAACGGGAGAACGTTGCCATTGAAATATCAAAATAAATAAAATATAAGAATTTAAGGACACAATTGTTACTTTAATGAATGAAATAACTAATAAATCAGTAAAACATAATGAAAAATACACGCAAATGTCGAATTAAAAACCACTTGATGGCATAACAAATACATATAATGCTTCTGGCATCAAGTAAATGGGACTGTATTTTTGGCGTTTAATCTTAGTTTGGCGATAGTTTTTTGTTATGAAAAGTGGTCGACGGGATAATAGAGAAGTACCCAAAAATGGCTTAGTTTTGTTAAATTTGTTTGTTATGTATTTTCATTTCTTATTAAAATATCAAAAATGGCAATAAAATTTTATTTTAGCACCGTACTTAATTTTTTAAAATGGCTCAAAAACATGGTTTAATTGTAAATATTTTAAAAAACATGTTTTTCCGCTCTCTAGAAAAATTTGTAAGATTCTACAACTGCCTTTGGCACCAACCAGTACATGATACGGAACTTTTCCCTATTCAGATACACAGAAGAGGTTGGTCACAAACAAGAGTAATGCTAGCAACAATATTGTTTTAACTCTATAAGAGTTAGAAACAATAATGATATTAAATTCCCCGATTAGCTTAGGGCCCGATTACGGAACTTTCTCCTAGAAAAAAAAAACTGTAGAAGTCTTTTTAGCCACCCACAGGGAGGCTTATTCTTTCAATCTCTATCATTTTTCATGTTTATGAAAAGTCACAGCAATCCATCGTTGCCACAGGTTAATCTCGGAAAATGAAACATTTGAAGTTACTAAAAAAATTAATAGCTCAAAATTATTTGTCACAAAATTATTAGACAAACTGCGTTAGAAAGGAAAAAAATTGTTTTTTTCTTGATATAAATCGAATGATTATGCCGTTTTTCAAATAATGAATTTCAAAAGTTACCAAACCTCACAATGAAGTACCATAACGAAACCTTTACGCGTAAAAAGATAATGATAACGGTTGTTGCTTTCGGTCGAGAATGGACCAAACGATGTTCACATTTTACTATTTTAACCGTTTTTAACGAAATTCTGTAACTTTAGAAGGATTTTTCTTTGAATAGGCAATAGAAATGCATGAAATCGTTACAAAAATGTTAAAATTACAAAAAAAGGATAGATGCAAATTATCAGATATGAAAAATAAAAAAGAAATTTGGTACTTTCGTGTTATAGCAGCCACCAAGCATGAAATATTTTTGTTTCTGTTTTCATTAATATATTGTAAATTTGGTACTTTCGTGTTATAGCGGCTTCCAAGGATGAACTGCCAAGCGACCAAGATTTATCGCCAAATTATAAAGCATGTATGACATTATAATAATATATGATATATATAACATTTCTGTACGTATGTGGCCAAGTTATAGCCATGTATGATGTACATATATGACATGTGTATATGATGTATATACGACATATAAAACATATATAATATGTGTATAATGACGTATATGGCACATATAGGATTGTTTGGAATATATATATGCGTATATAGGATGTCTATATAAACTTTGCGATGATCTTGGCGAAATCATAACTGCAACCTTGGCATAATCATGGGAAATGTTCAGTCAGACCTTTTTGGTGCTCCCCTCAAATGTAAACCCCTTCATGTAACATATCAATAGATAGATCTCGTCAAGCACTATGGTCTGGTCCTACTCTCCGCCTCTCACTCCCCCCTCCCTTAAGAAACATAGTTCTCTGTTTCAACTCTTTTTAAATTTTAGTTTTTCCCATCTTTCTCAGCCCCTTTAAGCCCCACAGAGGACGTAGGCTTCTTCTAAAGGATACAACGTCGAGGCCGACATTTCTAAGAGGGTCCCGAGGCCCTATCTCCCATAGGACCGGAGTTACCCCCCACGGGGAAGACATTCAAGGTGTTCAAACCCCGTCATGTACCATATCAAAAGTTTGATCTCATCAAGCACTTTTGTCTGGTTCTACTCTCCCCCTCCTTCTCTCCCGTCAGGAGCACTTTTCTTATTTATTTTTTTTCAATTTCTCATATTTATTTTAGTTTTTCCCATTTTTCGCTGTTCCTATGAGCCGGACAGCTCCAAAATTTCAGCAAAATTAGCTGTAAACCACATAAAGGTATTCCCCCCCGCTTCTTTTGGCGCCCTCGGTTTTTACGTATCTCTCTTGGGGGGACCGTCAGAGGGGCGAAAATGGGGATCCCTTTTAAAGTCCCATCTCTCAATTGCAAGTGAGGATTTATTTTAAATCGGGTCTCGTAGAGCACTTGTGTTTTGTATAGCTCCCCTCCCTTCCCCCACCGCTTTCCAAGATCCCGTCAATTAATGCTAACTCATCATTTGTTAAACAACTTCTCTTAGCTGTATCCATCATAAAAGCTGCTATCATAGAACTTTTCATTACCTTTTTTAGGTTATCTATTAAGTGCTAAAATGCCTTGAACCATTAAAAACAGTTTAAAGGGTGTCATTAAGCTAGCACATTTGTAAACAACAACTACCTCGCCACGTCTCAGCCCATTGGAGCCACATCTTTTTACTATTATATTTATTAAAAATACTTCTAGTCACAGAAACTTGGTGTGTTCGTGCCTAATATGTTCCGCCAGCCTCACAAAAAATCTTAGAGCGCTAACTAAATTCTAAAGTGGGGAAGCTGGCTTTTGCTAACAAATACTTTTTTTTTTTTTGACGAGTTAGACTTGGCTGAAAAAATCTCAACGATAACAGCCGTGGGTGGCCAATCTATATTCTGTCGTAAGGTAGAATTTTTCCCGCTTGTAGTTGATATTTCTATTACTCAGGCGTACTCTATGCTAAGTTTCATCTTAGTTAAAATGTGTTTCTGCTGTTTTGTTTTTACATTTGTTTCGAATGAAGCTCGATCAACAAAGTATTAATTGATAATACAAACAACACTAATATTAACATGGGGGCAAAAGTTTGAATTTAAGTGTATATATTTGGAACCCTCCCCCCCCCCAACCACCCACCAAAAAAAGAAAAAGAAAGTTACAGAAATGAATTTTAAATGGCGTGAAGCCACCCTTTCTGACATAAGAAATTGGCTACGAACCCGATTACGAAACTTTCACTTAACTTAATAACATGTATCTAATAGCCCTGAGGACAATTCCCCTTACCAGTTATACGGACCTTGGGGCTTTTTTAAAAAGCTTGACGCAGTTCGGGTTGAAGAAGTTGAGATTTACTGTCAAATGACATAAACTACTATGAAAATAAAACTGGTGAATTATTATGCTGGTTTATATATGTATTTAAAAAAATTGCATCTGATTACACTCTTTAGATAAATTACTCCTGTTTGCATTTAATAACAGATAAACGGCTTCCGTTTACTAAATTGTTTAAATATTGGGAAGAGTTGGCGAGAGATAGATAGACGTGTAAACAGACGGGTAGAGAGACGGATAGCGACAGAGATAAGCTAACGGGTAGCGAAACGAATAGACAGACGGGTAGCAAGGCAGGTGCAAAAAAGGGTTGACAGAGGGGTAGTGAGATGGGTAGGGAGACGGGTAGCGTGGTGGATAGAGAGACGAGTACAGAGACGACTTGACAGACGGGTAGAGAGAGGGGTATATAGACAGACAGACGTGTTGATAGACGAGTAGTGTAACGGGAAGCGAGACAGGTAGAGACACGAATAAAGAGTCGGGTAGAAAGACAGACGGATACTGAGACGGGTATACAGAAGAGTAGAGAGACAGTAGACAGGTGAGTTCGGAGAGAGACACAGCTAAGACATACGAGTAGTTAGACTGGTAGACACGTTTGTAGCAAAGCATGTTATCAATGTGGTTTGAAGTATACGAGTTTCTATAAATAGTTATACAAATAAACAAAGGAAATTTTTTTAATTCAAATATTAAATATTTGATTTAATATTTCAATATTTTATTTTTTAATATTTTATTTAGATATTTGTCACAAAGAAAATGTTGCAAAAATTAAATTAAATTTGCGTTAAACTACGCTTGCTAAAATACGCTATTGGCTGCAAATCTGATTGTGTGACTTTAAAAATATCGTTTTAAAAGATCGGCGGTTTTTTTTTTAAGTTTTGAGCAATTCCCGCTTAAGAAAATGAGATTATTTGCCAAATGTTATAAAAAAATGCATATGAAAACATAACAGTATATGAATTTATATATGATATTTTGTAATTATATCATTTAATTTGCTATTTTTCATATGTTGTATAGCTTTATCTATCTCTTGTCTATCATATGCTGTATATTCACTTAGATTCTTGTTGATATCGTCTTTATATCGTAGTTGTTAACTTTATGTTCTCAGCAATATCACTCAGACTAATCCCTTTGAGGGAAGTCCTAGTATATAGATGATTTAAATATATATGATTTTTTTACATTGTAAAACTAGTTATAGTATGAACGCACCTCATTTGTCACGTTTAATGTACGATTTCCAACTTGTTTTTTCATTTCATAGTTGACTAAAATGTTAAAACAATTAGAATTTATCTTTCTCCTTTTGATAGCCGTCATATTTATTTCGGTCGTCTCATTTCCTATCATAAAGAAGTTGAGTTTACCACTGGTATACAATAACGCAGTTGTTTTCTGGCGTCTCTCGTAGGTTTGTATTAATGCCATGCAAATTTCACCAAAAGAAATAATTGAATTAGGTTTGACCACACTCAATTCAAAATTTCACATTACTTCTTATCTAACGATCATTTTACCCATACATTAATTACGTCGGGTTGGGAATCCATTTTTATGCCAATACATTCTTTGTCTTGGCGATATTGTGTTCATGTACTTGTTGAGGTCACGAGAGCCCCTGCGCTCCCGGTCAACGAAAAGTTATTGACTGCTGTTCGTATTTTTGCTACTTATACTCCGGAACCATCCCGTGTGTCATTTTCATTTCTATGTTCATTTTAAATAAAAACATAAATAAGAATAAAATGTGACTGATTCTTCTACAAAAAAAACCACATTTCTTTCCAGTAAAAATGCTTTCGTATCTGGGATTTTTTAACTACATGAATTTTTCATTTTTGACGGGCAAGCGTCACCACAGCCTCTATCATGCAGTTATATTTCTTTCTCAAATTTAATTGATTAGTTACATTAGATTCCGACATAATTTTATTTAACATTATTTTGCTTTTCTAACAACAAAGGAATTCTTTATTTATCTTGAATTCTAAGATTCATAAAAAATATTTAATTAATTAAAATTACCAGACCAATGTAGCAAGTTATATTCCTATTATAAATACACGTAATATCAATGAGTCACTTGGGAGTACTCAAAATGAAAATAACTTTTTTGTTTCGTCGAGAATTAATCCATTGTCTGGTAATAGGATGATAGTCAGAATCACTAATCACAAAAAGTCAAGTTCTTTAAGTATTGGTTTATCCTAATTTTAATTGATCAGGCCAGTTGCGCATGTTTTCTAAAAGACTTACTGGAATTACAGATCCGTTGAATTACTAACATCTTGTTGTCAGGATCAAAATTATTAATTTTACATTAGAGCAGATCGGAGAAATGATACACATTCTCCCAAGCACAGAAAGAAGACTGCTTACACGTCAACACAAAATTTTCATACTGCTACATCTTCATCGCGAAAGTAATGGAAAACTTCTCCATCACAAAATTCAAACTGATATTGACACCTACATTGTCGATACGCAAAGGTACAAAAGAAAAAGATACACGAAGCACTACCAAGCATTGGTACAAAGAAAATTTAGATATTTCATTCTTATTATTGTTGTAAAAACCATACAGATTCCATGCATTATAATTTTATTCCACCTTTCGGCTTGTTAATTGATGCTGAGTAATTATGCGGGATCAGATTCGGTTCAGTTTTCTTTCATGGACTCTTTTCTACCCGTTACTTCTTTCCCCTGTGTTTCTTCCTCATCCAAGGATGCTCGTTTTTCCACGTGCAGGAGCAAGATAGCTGTAAATTTACCCTGTCTTTTTGTTGAATGAGTAATAAATATCGTCTTCTCAACAAAAGAGTAAACCGCCAAAACCGGCGACGAGTAAATCTGCATTTATTTAGCAGTCTAATAAACAAGTCTGCCCGAAGACCCATAAATAATACGACTTCCCATTCTTCTGCAAAGTGTACGTGGTTATAAAACATAGAAAGGGGAGACTCAGAAAAAAAAAAGGCGTTGTCCAAGCTGTCGACGAGGTTCCCTGCTTGACCTCTGAATTTTAACATGCTAAGAAAGTCATAAAATATAAAAGAGTCCGAAAAACCACAAGAAAAAAGCCGGGGGTAAGTCTGCCAGTCTGGGCGCTCCTTTACTATAAAATACTAATTATTAAAATAATACATACGAAGATGGATCCACAAAAAGTTACAAGGGTAATAAAAAATTATTTATTAGCAATAGGCATAAAATACAAAAAAAAAATTAAGGGGCATAGATGCCGATTACTTTTCCACATAATCAGTAAACCTATTTAGACATTTACCTGAACTCAGGACCAACTTGTTTAACCCGACTAGGTAGAAGTCACGTCCCTTTCTAGTGAGCCAGTTTCGGCAGATGTTTTTGCATCATTGTTTGAAGAGAACTTTGTTCCTGATAAGTGTTCCTTCAATTTTGGAGAAAAGGAAATTATTACTGCGTGCTATATCTGGCCTGTAGTGGGAGGTGTCTCCAGACTTCCCACTAGAACTTTTGCAGCAATTCTTGAGTTTTGTGAGCAGTATGTAGCCTAAGTGATGGTGTATATGGAGCCGTATGTGGCCTAAGTGATAGCCTAAGTGATGGTGTCATGCAGCAAATGACACCCATCATTCAACATGCTAGGGCACTGTCTTTGTCCATAAGAAGCGAGACCACTTTTCAAAACGTCTTACCATTTCAATTGCTCTGACGCGCCAGTAAACTTACACTACCTACCCGCACAACTGCTGTAAGACAACTAGCGCCATCTGTCACCTCTTTGGGAAAATATTTCCTTCAAAATAATTGCTTTTCAAATGCTGCTGCTTGTAACCTTTTTTCTGGATCCACCTCCGTATAATTAAATATGGATAGGAGAAATATTTTCTTTCGTTTTCTCACCATTCCAGTGATACCTTGCATACCTTTGCACATTTGAACGTGAGTTGCTAAAGTATCTGGAGGCACGGCAGTGCCTCCGCCAAGTCTTGAGAGGACAGCCGTAAGCATACTTTTCTGGAAGCAACTCAGGGCACTTTTGACCCCCCCATATCTCCGCGCTGGAGTATCCCAAAAATTTTAAACTTCAATTATAGAGAGTATTTGGCCCACAGGACCAAAATTTAAAATTACAACTTTCTGTCTTTTCTAGTTCAGGCGATATATGAACTCAAACATTCGATTTTTTGTCACTTCTTACTCACTCGTTCACGCGTCATCAAAAAGATTGGGTAGATCCCGTAGCCCCAGAAACTTGACATTTGGAAAAAAGGTAGTGTTTAGGATACAAAGAAAGGAAAAATTATAAAATCCAGAAAATTCGAAAAAAAAACATTCGAAAATTCAACAAATTCCATCAAAATTGAAAATTGAAAATAATACGATCTTGTAGTCTTGGAAACTTAAGATTTGGTGTGAAGGTAGTGTTTAACATCCAGAAAAAGAAAACATCAAAAACACCAAAAAAATCGAAAGCAAAATTGAAAAAATCGAAGAAATTGAAAAAAACCGAAAATTTGAAGACAATCCGATTTTGTTGCGCTAGAAAATTCAAATTAGGAATAAAGGTAGTATTTAGGATACAGAAAAAGAAAAATTAAAAAAATCCAGAAAATTCGAAAAAAAAATAAAAAAATTCGAAAAAAATTGAAAAAATGAAAATAATTTGATACGATAACGCTCGTATTTATAAATTAATTTGGACGAAACTAATTGTGTGTATTAAGCTCACCAATGCCTCGACCGAGTTCGTTGGCCAGCTTGGTCCGCCATCTTGTTTCACGATGGCGGCCACGGAAAATTTTAAAACTAAAATAAATATACAAAAAAGTTAAAAAATCAAGTTTATTTTTTAATTAGGTGTTAGGACTTGATACAAGGATTCCAGAGCATTTTTTGTTTTACCTCTATCTTAAAAATTGGCTGAGATAGAGCAGTTTAAAATTCTAGGGTGGCTGACATTTTGAAACAAAACAGCACATTACAAAAAAACAACGATAAATTTATGGTCAATAATGGTCAAGCAGGTGCAATCCCGAATGAATATTCCGTGTCATTATAACTGTAACTTTGACTTCGAAATTTTGATACGTTGCATTTTCTATTTGTTGATATTTTTGAACTATGATTTACGCTAAGTGAAATGTTGTTGTTGAAGAGGGATTTTCCATGTAAATCCGAAACGTCCAATTTTAATATGTTTTTAATGTTTTATGAAAGTGTATTGTAATGTCTGTAATTTTAATGATTTTAATATAAATTTATAAGTTTTAGTGAACGCGATTTCTCGCAAATTACTTTCCCAATCATACGCATAAAACTATATATTCATATCCATTAGCGCCAAATTCTCGCCAAATTTGGCGACAAAAATAAGTCTTCATAAATGAAGCCAACTTGGCTATAGCTCAATAATTTGGCGAATTTCTTATTCAAATTCAGTGTAAACGAATCTTTTGTAAACGGTTTCTTTGCATTTTAACTTGCTGTTTTCGAGTAAGATTAGCTAAAATTTTAAAACGAAGATATAGGAAAGCTACCTTTTCCTGCCGGTACAGGCCGGAGGACTTTTTTATGAGTTGTCGGATGCAATCTATGTTTTGCATTAAATAAAGTAAAACATTGAAAAACAAATCCCACAGGATGGGGATAGTTTGTTTTAGATAGATTTTAAGATAATTGTCCTTTTAACTAGTACACCTTCCGTTATTGTTTTGTGTTATTTTCCCCGGATTATGCTTTTCTTTTCTTTTGTTTACGAATTTTGTAATACAAAAGTTCCGCTATAGACTGGCTACGTTATAGACCTTTTTTTATAGACAGGTTCATTTTCTTTCACAGGCTTTACTCTATTTAATTTATATATGAAATATTTGTTGTTAAAAGATGTTGGTCGCACAAAAATTTTCACATCTCTCCCTCCCTCCCGACATTACTGGTTGGTTATGGCTTGATAGTCCTTTCTAAATAAAATCATGGTGATTCTAAGATTCTCTTGCTTTATCTCTAAATTGAACATAAACGATCCTAAGAAAACGGATCAATGAATTACTATATTGGCATGAGGAAATTTAGTTGCAGAAAAATGAAGCATATAGATAACATTAAGTCTAATAGGAAAACCACAGCCTTGGCAAGATTGTATTAACAAGAAACCATCCAAATACATTTTTATGAAAGTAATATAATTTTCCCCTCGAATCTATACCAACCATGTATTATAAGAAAAACCGGTACTTCTCTATTATCCCGTCGACCACTTTTCATAACAAAAAACATCGCCAAACTGTAAGATTAAACGCCAAAAATGCAGTCCCATTTACTTGATGTCAGAAGCATTACACGTGTTTGTTATTTCATCAAGTGCTTTTTAATTCGACATTTGCGTGTATTTTTCATTATGTTTTACTGATTTATTAGTTATTTCCTTAATTAAAATAACAATTCTGTCCTTAAATTCTTACATTATATTTATTTATTTATTTTGATACTATAATGGCAAAGTTCTCCCGTTTATTTGGCGTTACAGTTTGGTGATAGCTTTTTGTTATGAAAAGTGGTCGACGGGATAATAGAGAAGTACCGAAAAACCATAGAGTTTGTAACACGTAAAAATACAATGTGTAAACGATAAACATAATTTAATTTATGAAAATTGTGGCTCGATGTACTCCATGGTTACAAATATGGAAATAAACATCCAAGTACAAATAAAAAATAACGTGCGTAGTTTTAATCAGTATGTGAAAAATTAAATGATATCGTTTCAAATAATAACTTCATTAGACCGTGCAATTATATAATCTGGAGGCACGGCAGTGCCTCCGCCAAGTCGAGAGAGGACATCCGTAAGCATACTTTACTGGAAGCAACTCAGGGCACTTTTGACCCCCCCCCCCCCCCATATCTCCGCGCTGGAGTATTCAAAAAATTTGAAACTTCGTTTTTCTAGAGTATTTGGCACACAGGACCAAAATTTAAAATTACAACTTTCTGTCTTTTCTAGTTCAGACGATATATGAACTCAAACATTCGATTTTTTGTCACTCACTCACTCGTTCACGCGTCATCAAAAAGATTAGGTAGATCCCGTAGTCCTAGAAACTTGACATTTGGAAAAACGGTAATGTTTAGGATACAAAGAAAGGAAAAATTATAAAATACGGAAAATTCGAAAAAAAAAAAAAAATTCGAAAATTCAGCAAATTCCATCAAAATTGAAAATTGAAAATAATACGATCTTGTAGTCTTAGAAACTTAAGATTCGGTGTGAAGGTAGTGTTTAGTATCCAGAAAAAGAAAACATCAAAAACACCAAAAAAAATCGAAAGCAAAATTGAAAAAATCGAAAAATCGAAAAAAATCGAAAATTTTCAAATAATCCGATTTTGTTGCGCTAGAAACTTGGAACTCGGAATAAAGGAAGTATTTAGGATGCAAAATAAGGAAAAATTAAAAATTCCGGAAAATTCGAAAAAAAAATTCAAAAATTTGAAAAATTCGCAAAAAATTAAAATAATTAAAATAATTTGATTGTTTAGCCTTAGAAGCTTAAAATTTGCATTAAAGATAGTGTTTAGGATTCAGAATAAGTTAAAATAAAAAACGCAATAAAATTCGAAAATAAAATCAAAAAATCGAAAAAATCGAAAAATAAGGAAAATTTGAAAATAATTCGATTTTATAGCGCTAGAAACTTGAAATTTGGAATAAAGGTAATATTTAAGATACTAAATAAGGAAAAATTAAAAAATATGGATAATTAAAAAAATACCCATAAATTAGTGCAGACGATATATGAACTCAAAGTTTCGATTTTTTGTCACTCATACACTCACTCCATCTCGCGTCATCAAAAAGAATGGGTAGATCCCGCAGCCATAGAAACTTAAAATTTGGAATAAAGCTAGTGTTTCGGATACAAAGAAAGAAAAAATTATAAAATCCGGAAAAAAAAAACATTCGAAAATTCAAAAAAATCGAACAAAATTGAAAATTGAAAATAACACGATCTTGTAGTCTTAAAAACTTAAAATTTGGTTTGAAGGTAGTGTTTAGAATTCAGAAAAATAAAACGTCAAAAACACAATTTTTTTTAAAAAATAAAATCGAAAAATCGATAAAAATCGAAAATTTTCAAATAATTCAATTTTGTTGCGCTAGAAACTTGGAATTCGGAATAAAGGTAGTATTTAGGATGCAAAATAAGGAAAAATATTAAGAAATCCAGAAAATTCGAAAAAAAAAATCAAAAATTCGAAAAATTCGAAAAAATTAAAAAAAAAATTAGAATAATTTGATCTTTTAGCCTTAGAAACTTAAAATTCGCGGTAAAGATAGTGTTTAGGATTCAGAATAAGTTAAAATAAAAACGCAATAAAATTGGAAAATAAAATAAAAAAATCGAAAAATAAGGAAATTTTGAAAATAATTCGATTTCATATAGCGCTAGAAACTTGAAATTTGGAATAAAGGTAATATTTAAGATACTAAATAAGGAAACATTAAAAAATATGGATAATTCAAAAAAAAATCGAAAATTTAAAAAAATAAAATAAATAAATAAAAAATAGAAAGAAAGAAAGAAAAGTAGATAAATTGAAAATAATATGATCTCGTAGTCTTAGAAACTGAAAATTTGCTGTAAAGATAGTGTTTAGGATTCAGAAAAAGAAAAAATTAAAAACACAACAAAAATTGAAAATAAAATAAAAAAAATCGAAAAAAAACGAAAATTTTAAAATAATTCGATTTTGTAAAGCTAGAAACTTAAAATTTGGATTAAAGGTAGTATTTAGGATACAAAAAAAGAAATAAATAAAAAATCTGTAAAATTCGAAAAAAAAATTAGAAAAATTGAAAAAAATTCGATTTTGTAGCTTTAGAACTTAAAATTCGGCGAAAACTTATTGTTTAGGATAGAGAAAAAGGAAACATTAAATCACAATAAATTCGAAAATAGAATAAAAAACTCGAAAATAATCGGAAATTTCAAAATAATTCGATTTTGTAGCGCTAGAAACTTGAAATTTGTAATAAAGATACAAAATAAGAAAAAATTAAAAAATCCAGAAAATTATAAAAAAAAATTCGAAAAAATAAAAAATTGAAAATAATTTTATCTTGTAGTCTTAGAAACTTAAAACTTGGTCTAAAGGTAGTATTTACTATTCAATAAAAGGAACAATTAAAATATTCGTTAAATTCGAAAATAAAATCGAAAAATCGAAATATCTTTAAGAAATCGAAAATTCGAAAACAATTTGATTTTGTACTGCTAGAAACATTAGTTTTAAGATAATTGTCCTATTAGCTAGTACAACGCCCCTAATTGTTTTATGTTATTTCTCCCGGATTATGGTTTTCTTTTCTTTCGTTTACGAATTTCGTTATAGAAAAGTTCCGCTATAGACTGGCTACGATATAGGCGATTTCTTTATAGACAGGTTTGTTTTCTTTCACAGGTTGTACTCTATTTACTTCACGTATGAAATATGGTTTGTTAAATGATGTTAGCCCCACAAAAATTTTCACAGCTCCCCCCCCCCCCCCCCCCCGATATTACTGGCTGGTTATGGCTTGATAGTCCTTTCTAAATAAAATCATGGTGACTCTAAGATTCACTTGATTTATCTCTAAATTGAACCTAAATGATCCTAAGAAGACGGATCAAATAATTACTATATTGGCATGCCAATCAGGTAACTTAGAATTAAAATCGAAAAATCAATAAATTTATAAAAAGTCGAAAATTTGAAAATAATTCGATTTTATAGTCCTAGAAGCTTGACATTTGGTAGAAAGGCAGGGTTTAGTACACAAAGTAAGGAAAAATTAAAAAATCCGTAAATAATAAAAAAAAAGACTAAAAAAAAAAAAAAACGAAAAAAAAACATCGAAAAAAGGAATATAGTTTGATTTATTGGAAATTTCCGGAAATTTTAATTTTGGCTTTCTTTTTATACTAAAAAGTTCTTTTATGTTAAATATCAAGTATCTAGGGCTGCGAGTAATATCTCAGATGGATAGCACCTATCCTGGAAGCAATTGAGAGTACTTTTGACACTCCCCCTCCCATAACTTAGTGCTTGCCTAGGAACCTGAAATCTCTTTTTATCTAGAGTACTTTGCAAACGAAACTAAAGCTTCAAATTTTTGATACCTGTAAATAATAGGGACAGAGTGTGGGCTTAGCGAAAATCAGTGGATGATCTCCAAAAAGAACCCAAAATCAAGAAAAGCAGGATTACTTACAAAAAGAAGTGAAATCTCATCAAAAAGTCACCTGTAAAAAAAGCAGCCAAGTCTCGTAACTCATTTACCGTAAAAAGTACTGAGATCGTATAAAGCCAAGTTTAACTATCTTATTAACTCTGAAATTTTCATTCACAAATCACTCCTAGTCTCTACATCTTTAGTTAATTATTATTTTGTGACTTGGCAATTACGCAGCACAGGAAAGTTATTACACCTTACTATGTCATGGGATGGGATGGGATAATTTAACTAAAGCAAATTATATACGCACAGGGAAGTTATTACACTTTAATATGTTATAGTATTATTTGATTAAGACTAACTATATACAACACATTCTCGTGCTACGTAATTGCCAAGTCACAAAAAAATTTCAGAGTTAATAAGATAGTTAAACTTGGCTTTATACGATCTCAGTACTTTTTACGGTAAATGAGTTACGAGACTTGGCTGCTTTTTTTACAGGTGACTTTTTGATGAGATAGTTTATTTCTAATTAATAAGTTATTTTTACGAGATATGTTAGTATATGTATTTCTTTGGGGAGTTTTCTTTAATTTAGAGTTCTCAATTGATGATGGGATTCCAACAGCCTTCAATGTTTATCTTAAAAATCCCGCCTAATTTCATGAGTACAATTCATGTTATTCCACAAAATTTCCGTTGCAAACCGTTAATTTGGCGTAGGTCCCGATTATGAAAAATTCACCACTTTTATTTACACTTGGGAGAAAGAGCGAGCTAATGAATGTATTTTTAAAAGGATAATTTTTTTACCATTTTTATTTTAAGACATGGCAACAGAAAAGAAAGAAAAACCTTTTTTAAACAATCTCTTCAGAATTTTTAAATAGTTTTCTGAATATAAAATGAAAAATTAATAATATTAAACAGTAAAAGAGTATTTTTTATAATTATTATCACGCTTTTTATTTATTTTTTATACTTTTTAGTATTTAATATTTTTATTTTTGCCGTTCTCAGCCACTCGTGATATTTTAGCGAGCGAGTTTTGGCGCGTAATTAACTTCATTGTTTTTTAACTGGCATACATCTGTGACCATAAAGAATATTTGGCGATTTATCACCTGCGCCCGGCTAACGGATAAATGCCTTACAAATTTATTTCTTTAAATTTAAGCTTTCAAAAATATTTAAATCTACATTGTTATCGAACACACACCTGTGTGCGTAATTTGTATAATTCTAGCATATCCAGAAGTGAAAGAAAAACGATTACAAAATTCCATCTTTATATAAATGACACAAGTAAAGTTAAAACGTAAAATAATGTAAAAATAGCAACAGTTTTTTTTTTTTTTACACGAGTCCAAAAGTTGATAATGCATTTATGAGGACAATGGAAAAGTTCGTAGTGAAAGAAAATTCTGGGCGTCAAAATGAAAGCTTTGGTCGCCAAAATACGACTAACGACCGACAATTTCTAATCCTGTTTTATATTCAATGAATAATTTTGTTATTAACATTTGTCTTAATAATAGTATTTAATGAAAAATCGTAACCCTAAAAATCTTTTGTTACTAATATTTCATACATAGCCAGACATAAATAACAAAAGATAATTTATATAAAAAAATAACTGGGTCTAATTAATGCGATTTAGAATAATGTTACAGGCGGTATTACATTGCTAAAAAAACATACATTAATTCTTTATGTCTCAATGGATTTAATATATAGAATTTCGTCAGAAAAAAGAGACTAGACGAGAATTCATATTGTAAGATGAACTTTTATTTTTGATTAATATATCTAGCTAGGGAGTTTCCTTTGTCTTTTTATCAATATTTCAAAGCGGATTAATTTATCAAGTTTCTAACCTCTCTATTCTGACGCATGTATTTTTGTATGTTTTTCTCTAATTCAAAGGCATTCATCAAAACGAACTAGTCATATAAGATATTTTTCTTGTATAATATTAAGGCAAATTTATTGCTGTAATTGATAAAGGACTAGAATTTCGTTAAATGAAAAAAAAAAAAAAAAAAAAAAAAAAAAACAGAAAGAGATTTCTTTGTTAATGATAAAGTTGTGTTTGGATTAAATGAAAAGGAAATAATGTTTTATGCTTGAAATATTAATGTTGCATATTTTATATTTTCATTGGAAGCTTTACGTAACGATAAATGAGCAAATGAGATGGATCACAGTAAGGGCACAAATTAAAACAGCAAGGTGCTTCCTTAATAACTTTTGAACTAGTGCATTTACAAAACTTACGTCAAAATAAAATGTAAAATGTACACATATTTTACAAGTACATTTTAGTATAATTACCCGTCATATGTTTGGCTATTTGAAGCCTTAAATGAACTAGTTACAATGGATGTTTTCTTGAATACCTTTTTTGGAAAATTGTAGACTTGCAGCGTTTCTCAGCCATGACTGATTTTCAACAAAAATATAGTCCAAAGTTCTCAAGTGGGTATTGAAAGTTTCTTCACTCGAACTCTCTCTTATATCTTAGCAATATCATCCATATCAGATATTGTTTCGCCTTTCTCAGGAACCTTTTTAAACAAATAAGCCTGTCATACTTTCAATAAGCAGGAAGTTCTTTAAACAAATAAGCATCAGGTCTAATAAGATTTTATCAGTATGATCAGTAACCACAAGTAACATCACCTCTTTCTCTATCTTATTAACATACTTCTTAACTATTAGTTTTACTTTAGAAAGTTGAAATTTTATATCTGAAAGATCATTTCTCGCTTCTTTATTGAATTTTGTCTCTTTTAACAATTCCAATTTTTCTTCTTGAGCTTCTGCCAGCTTTCCCTTTTCAGCAAGTTATTCTAGCTGCTGCACTTCTATTAGTAAAGCGTTTGCTGTTTTTCTTTTCCTCCCACAGTCAGCTTCAATCGTCTTTAACAGTGCGACAGTTTTGTTTCCAAGGATGTATCTCCCTTGATTCAGATTATCTATGATAATTTCTGACTTAGTTTTGACATGGCTCCATTTTCATTCAGTTCAACTTTGGGCACAGGCAAGCGAGGCATCCTCTTGTTCAACAAATGTTGCACTCATACATATTCTCTTGTCATACTTTCAAGCGAAACATACTTTTGGCACACCACATCAACAGTTGTTCCAGTGTCTTTTAGGATCAGAATACTAGTCCCATTTATCTTTCCAGACATAGTGTATGGAGCCAATAGGTATTCATCAACTTTATTTCTAACATGATTCATAATTTCTGTACTGGCTTCATTTTTAAGTTTAGGGCATTCAGGCCTGAAATGTGTTGTATCGCCAAATTCAAAACAACGAAACTTCTTCTTTTTCTCAAAATTGGGATCTAATCTACTACCTTTATTATACTTTCCTTTATCTTCTACGTCTTGAGTATTTACATTTATCTGATTATTATCTTCTCAAGATTTCAATTGCCATGGTTTTTTCTCACTTCGATTCCGATATCCTATCAAAGTTTTACTCCAAAAACAACTCCTCACATCCTCAAATTCGTCAATCTTAGTCACCAGTTCCACTGGCGAAATTATGGCTATACACTGATCCAAAAACTCTTCCTTAAATTCAGACGGTACCCTTTTTTATCAAATCATCAATCAATCATAAAGTCTTTCAATTGGTCATGTGTTTCTACCTTCAAACCATTCAACCAACCATACAGATAACTTTTCTTTTCAAAACAAAAATCATGCCAAGTGCAGTCAGGTGACTTTTGCTGTTTCACAAAGTTTGGTCGGAACTTTTCTGAGCTCAATTTAAAACAAGTAACATAGTTCTAACAAATTGATATTCCCTAGCTTGCTTTTCAGGTTCATGTGCTATCAAATGAGCAATTTCTGATGGCAATACCCCAATTAATTGAGTAACCTATTTTTCTTCGGGTATCTTAAGAACCCTCGCTTGCCGTTCAAAAAGTTCCAGGAACAAACTTATATCATCATCTTCAAATTCAAATTTTGGATTTCAACTTTATAGACAAACTCCGTCTAGGTTTAATAACATCATCAGAGCCTTTAACGTTCCTTAACTGTAATTCCAATCTCTGTTTTTCCAATTGAAAATTCCTTTCCTCTGCCTTTTATTTTTCTGTTGTTTCCTCTGCCGTTTCCTTTTCTGCCCTTTCTCTTTCTCTTTCTTCTTCCTCTACTCTTTCATTCATCACAGTTGAAAGCAATTCCTTTACAAAACACTCTTCATAATTACTACTTTTTGTAATTAAGTTACGTTAAGTCAATTATCCTTAAACTGTCATCAACATGTTCCCTCAGCTCCACTGCTATGACTCTCAAATCCTTCCTCCGGTCTCTTCCAAGATAAGCCATAATCAACCTGAAATTTGACCACACTAAATGCTCAAATACCGCCAAAAAATCACCGGTGCGTAGATAAAATATCCTTTTTTCTTTCTTTTTCGCGAACTGCCGACACCTAAACAACTAACCAAAATTGATTCCATACTTTCAAACCTATTTACTCAATAAAATGAATGCTACTAACTCAGTAAAAGAATCCATATTCTACAGTATCTAAATATTACAACTTCAAAACAGTTTTCAACACATTAGTAAATACTATTTTTATGCTCTACACAAGCATATTTAATTACATAACTGGAAAACACCAGTTTCAAACAGTAATATTATATATTACTTTTATCTAAAAATACACCATCAGTTCAAAATTTGATAAATTTTTACATCACAAATTTCAAATTTTTGAAAATCACATTTAAAATCAGTTTCAAAGTTTAAATCAAAAACACAGTAAATTATCAATTTACAACATCACCATTACTTTCAGAATGCAATGCAAATGTTTACCAATGCAAAATTTTTAGACAATTTTTTTTTTCAAACTCTGTTCTTAGCTTAAGAACTTGAACGAGTTTGGTTTTTACATTATACACATCCAATAAATCAATTCACCAATTTGGTGTTAGTAGTATACTATCTTGTATTTAGTTTAAGAATTTTAACCAGTTTGGATTTTACACTATATCCATCCCATAAATCAATTTTATATATACATGTATATTTTAAATATACTTAAACCAATCAGCCAATTCACCAGTTTGGTGTTAGGTATGCTATCCTATAATTTTACAATTCAAAATACAACTTCATAAAATCAGCATGATTTTTTTAAAGAATCGTTATTCATTAATCTTTACCTGTTTGCCTCTAAAGATTTCTTTTCACAAATTATAACTCCCCAGCCCCCTGACCAAAAAAAAATATACATTTTCCATTACAAATTATAAACCCAAAATCACGAGTTTCTAGATAAAATAACCGGCTGCCAATTGTGAATCGCTTTATTTTTTATTTTACCATTTTTAAACATACAAGCCAATCTAGCAAACCAAAATTAATCAATTAACTCGGATAATTCAGTTATAAATATTTAATTTTGCCAAGGCGGCAATAGAAAGACACCTTATACTGTAATAAAAAGAAAAAGACATACCTTTCACTTCATCCACCCACTTTCTCGCTCAATTCACAATGTATAATATATCCAAGGCACATCTCCGGTGGAAGCTCAAATAAATTAATACTGTAGCGATAGATACTTGTCTTGTGACTTATCAGACCATTCATAAATAACCAGCACTAAAGAGGATATTTTCGCATCCCTTTTATTTCTTCATATAATACGATCACAATATATAATCTTGCACAGCATATGATACGAATCTTGCACAACATATAATACAAATTGTGCACAACATGTAATACGAAGCCACACAAAAATAAAACGATGCGGTTACAAAAAGATTATTTCTAATACAATATCATAAATCCGTTAAAACAGCGGATTTTATTTTCGCCATCAGCTATCAAAATTGCAGTTCTTTTTTCTCTCGCGTGTAACAACACACTCTTTTTAAAAAACCAGCGTGCCGTCTGTCGAATCGAAAATAACAATCAAAAACAATTCTGAACAACAACAAACAGTTCTGAAATTTTCAAAGCTAAACTTAAGTTTGCTATTGGAATTTCCAGCAAATTTTAATAAAAAATAAAATGTTACCAAAACTAGAGTCCCTTTTCGACACTCTTTCAGCTACCAAAAGGGCACAAGTTGAAATTTCATTCAGTGTGTTGTCTTATTAAAAACTTTATAACAGTACTTATAATGTATCCAAAAAACCATATGTCTAATTATAATAGTTATCACAAAATTAATATTTATAATCAGGGCAAGACTTTGTGCTCACCCTGTATTTTAAAACTGCAGCCAACTCTTACGTTTTATGATATACTAGCTGTTATCCATGACTTCGTTCACGTAACATTAAACAAGAACGAAAAATCATGCGTCAAGCATAGATTATGTAACACTTTCCAACGCTTCCAAAATAATTTTACAAATCATACCGTTTAATAAGCTAAAAGATAACATCTAAGTAATCTGAATACTTTTCATCAGCCCTGTATAGGATCTATAGATTTGTATATATACTACATAGGATGCTAAATTTTAGTTCTGTTAGGAAACGCGTAGCACAGTTTAAAATTCTCCGTCTGGAGTTAAATAATACGGAAATGTGTTCGCGAACTTTTGTGCTTCCCTGTATAGGATCTACAGAATTTATACACACCACGTAATAGACAAAAAGCGAGTTAAAATTAAAATCGCGTTCAGTAACTTAAAACGCACTTCCAGGAATTATTCTTAACAGACAGTAGAGAATTCTTTTGTGTGTCCTTGTAAATGAACGATGACTGCTATACACACAATATTCTGTAGTAAGCCTCTTGTAATGCACCTTATATAAATTTCAATGCGTTTAAAATAGGGAAACATTATTTAAAGAAATCGCAGACGATTTTTCTCCATAGACGTAATGTAACGGAATTCTTTTGACTGTCCCTGTAAAGTAACTATAAGTGCTATGCACACACTATTCCATATTAAGCTTCTTCTAATGCACCTTAGTGATATATATAAATTTCAATGCGTTTAAAATAGTGAAACATTATTTAAATAAACCTCAAGTGATTTTTCCCCACAGACCGCAATGTAATGGAATTCTTTTGAGTGTCCCTGTAAAAAAAGTATAAGTGCTACACACTTCCGTTGAAATAGGGAACATGCTATAGATAACGACTATAACATATAAAAATTGCAGAGCAATCCGAGCATATTTGCGGGAGTTAGAGCACGGCCAGAAGGCCAGACGGCAGACGGCAAACGGCAGACGGCAGACGGCAGACGGCCAGACAAACCGAAGTCATAAACACTTTTCAACTAGGTTGGAAAGTGTTAAAAAAGAATAAATGCATTAATTTAGTAAAACATTTCACTTGATAATTAACAACATATATAATTAACCAAAGCTTTATCATATTTTATAGTAGACCATACGGTATTTCTTTGCTATAGGGGCCTTGACATAACTCAGTCTTAAACAAGAACTAAAAATCATGCGTCAAGCATAGATTATGTAACACTTTCCAACACTTCCAAAATAATTTTACAAATCATACCGTTTAATAAGCTGAAAGATAACATCTAAGTAAACAATTCGGAAAACGCATAACATATTTAAAAACATAATTTCAGGAATTTCCAACGTATACAATATTCGTAAAAATATCCGAATACTTTTATTCCGCCCTGTATATGATCTATAAATTTGTGTATATACTACATAGGATGCTAAATTTCAGTTCAGTTAGGAAACGCGTAGCACAGTTTAAAATTCTCCTTCTGGAGTTTGTTAATAAACGGAAATGTGTTCGCGAACTTTTGTGCTTCCCTGTATAGGATCTGCAGAATTTATACACACCACGTAATAGACAAAAAGTGAGTTAAATTTAAAATCGCGTTCAGTAACTTAAAACGCACTTCCAGGAATTATTGTTAACAGACAGTAGTGAATTCTTTTGTGTGTCCCTGTAAATGAACGATGACTGCTATACACACAATATTCTGTAGTAAGCCTCTAGTAATACACCTTAGTGATATATATAAATTTCATTGCGTTTAAAATAGTGAAACATTATTTAAATAAACCGCAGACGATTTTTGTCCATAGACGTAATGTAACGGAATTCTTTTGACTGTCCCTGTAAAGGAACTATAAGTGCTATGCACACCCTATTCCATATTAAGTTTCTTGTAATGCACCTTAGCGATGTATATCAATTAGAATGTGTTTGAAATTGCGTAACATCATTAAAATAAACCGCAAATGATTTTTTCTCCATAGATCGTAATGTAACGGAATTCTTTTGAGTGTCCCTGTAAAAAAACTATAAGTGCTACACACTTCCGTTGAAATAGGGAACATGCTATAGATAACGAAAATAACATATAAAATTTGCAGAGCAATCCGAGCATATTTACGGGAGTTAGAGCACGGACAGACGGCCAGACGGCAGACGGCCATACGGCAGACAAACCGAAGTCATAAACACTTTTCAACTAGGTTGGAAAGTGTTAAAAAGTGAAATTTCATGCCAAATAATATATACAATCGCGAAAATGAAACTGCAACTAATGAAAAAAGGAGGACAAAGTAAAATCGTGAAAATCGAGTAAAATCGTGAAATTCCTCTTCGTAAAACGAAAAACAACACTGGCAGAATTCTTCTATACAACAGTGCATTTTAGGTGGTATTTGGTGTACAATTTGTATATGTGTACATTGCTAAATGAAAATTATATTGTTTATTTGCATAGGCATATGTTATATATTTTTTACTACATTATCTTGTTTATGTATACATTAAATTAAGTGCTGCACGCTAAGTGGTGTAAATAGTGAACAAACTGCTTGTGGATTTTATACATTGATAGATATTTCACAAAGATATAACAATCTGATGCGTTTCTAAAATGTAAATAAAGGTTGCTAGAAAGTACTTTAAATTCTGCCCAATTTAACCTCGATATTTTCTCTATCGCGCAAATAAATACCGACGACACAAATCTGATTATCTAAATTTACATATTTTTGTTAGTATATATAGGATTATTATGATTTATTTCATGCGCTTGAAAATTTTTACGCTTTCTCTAGGGTTAGATGTCGAGTAAATGTACTTTCTTGTTATTTTATTTTGCCATTTCTATTTATTCTATTTTCCATTCATTCCATTTATGGATATTGATTTAATTTACATATTCGTGTCAAAGAATATTCTTTAAAGTTATTATCAGGATTAGGATAGGATACGATTAGGGTTAGGATTAGGAATAAAAATTGAACGACAATGGCATGACCGATTCAGGTTTAAAGTATGAACAAGGAAGTCTATTTACATCATGAAGCAATAAGAAAATTAGAAAATTATCGGCTAATATTTTTTAATATGTTTTACAGTCATAGTTGGCATCAAAGGTGAGTAGGGAAATGATCATCTAAAATACCATTAAGTGTTTACCACGCAAAAAACAAATCTGGTTACAACATTGTATTTAATTTTGCGCCAAAATTCACTTAGAAAAAAAAAAAAAAAAGCAAATTGACTATAGACCTAATTACAGACCCCTAACCTTCCTATTCTCGGAAATGTTCTACCTATATGTAAAAAAAATTCTACTATATAGAACGCGCTTTCACGTTTATAATGTTATGAATTGGCACGATCGGCTTGTTCAAGTTTACACAATTCTCCTGGAAGAAAAGATTCATTACTTTTTGATTTCTTCTTTGCTTTTGCATTACGCGAATTTGTTGGTAAAATCGATTTTCTTTTCGATAACATTGTTGTTTTTTAAGTTAAAAAAATATTGTAATTTTACTTAAACATTGCTTTAAAATCCATGCAATTTTTCTTACCTTACAAGACTTTACAAAAATCTATTATAAAACAACTTTAAAAAAAGCTATATTTAAAAAAGACAGCAAAGTTTTTCCTATTTTAAAACTAAAAGTAATGTAAAATTAAATTCCGTTCGAAACGACGATTTACAAATGTGTTTCGATTGTGGGAAAATGATAGAGGAAAAATGCTGTTACTTCGACACAATCATATTAAATCTTTAGCTTTTATGAGAAAAGCAAGTTTCTTTTAAAAAATATAGTTATTTTTATTAAGATTTTCTGATTTTCGATACGGATAATTTTGCGATGCATATCATTGACATTTGCCATCCAATATTTTTTTTTCACTTTTTAAAATTTAAATTAAAAATATGGTATCTTTATGTTAGCCGTGTGCAGACGATAAATCTCCAACCTATCCCATCATTCGTATTGAATTCATTAAAAATATAAATCTTTCACTCATTTCATTTAAAACACAGAACTTTAATTTACAACACATACATTTAAAATACATATATTACGTACATTTAAAATAATTCCTTTCATGTGAAAAAGAAAAAGAGAAAAAAGAGAAATTAATCACAAATAATTTGATAACCCAAGATCATTTTATTTCAACATCAAAACAAATCTGTTTTATTTTTCTATATATGACATCATATTCGCTTGCTTTCCATACTTACTCGTATTTATGCACTTCGTATTATTATCAAATATTTGAAAACGCACGTTTTATTTCTAATATGACATCATTTCACATTCTGTTTAATTCTTAAATAATTCATTTCCTTTTCATTTTTCACGTGGAAAATTTTCACTTGAAAATAAATTGTTGATTAAAAATTATTACTCAGGGGTTTTATTTTATATTGGCAACGATAAAGTATTAGAAACGGTAAAATAAATTTAACCATTTTAAAAAAAGCTGCAAAATCGGACCCTTTGGGCCAAACCAACCAAACCAACCAACCATTTTAAAATATACGAAAAAATGTCCATTTATTTTGTATGAAAATAATGAAATTTTTAATTTTTAAGAAAAATATTGAAATAAAATAAACAAAAACCAGCCTATATTCATTTGAGGGTTATAATCAACTTATATGCAAAGATACAGGATAATTAAATGCTTCATTTTTGCGCTGCCTTCAGCCTAACATTTGCACACAATCAGATTTATAATATTACTAGCTTTTACCCGTGACTTCGTTCACGTAACATTAAAAAAAGAATAAATGCATTAACTTAGTAAAACATTTCACTTGATAATTAACAACATATATAATTAACCAAAGCTTTATCACATTTTATAGGAGACCATACGGTATTTCTTTGCTATAGGGGCCTGGACATAACCCAGTCTTAAAAAAGTGAAATTTCATGCCAAATAATATATACAATCGCGAAAATGAAACTGCAACTAATGAAAAAAGGAGGACCCAGTAAAATCGTGAAAATCGAGGAATTCCTCTTCGTAAAACGAAAAACAACACTGGCAGAATTCTTCTATACAACAGTGCATTTTAGGTGGTATTTGGTGTACAATTTGTATATGTGTGCATTGCTAAATGGGCATTATTATATTGTTTATTTGCATAGACATATGTTATATATTTCTTACTACATTATCTTGTTTATGTATATATTAAATTAAGTGCTTCACGCTAAGTGGTGTAAATAGTGAACAAACTGCTTGTGGATTTTATAAATTGATAGATATTTCACAAAGATATAACAATCTGATGCGATTCTAAAATGTAAATAAAGGTTGCTAGAAAGTACTTTAAATTCTGCCCAATTTAACCTCGATATTTTCTCTATCGCGTCAAGAACACTATAAGCAAATAAATACCGACGACACAAATCTGATAATCTAAATTTACATATTTCTGTTAGTATATATAGGATTATTTTGATTTATTTCATGCGCTTAAAATTTTTTACGCATTCTCTAGGGTTAGGTGTCGAATAAATGTACTTTCTTATTATTTTATTTTGCCATTTCTATTTATTCTATTTTCCATTCATTCCATTTATGGATGGATATTGATTTCATTTACATATTCGTGTCAAAGAATATTCTTTGATGTTATCAGGATTAGGATAGGATTCGATTAGGGTTAGGATTAGGAATAAAAATTGAACGACAATGGCATGACCGATTCAGGTTTAAAGTATGAACCAGGAAGTCTATTTACATCATGAAGCAATAAGAAAATTAGAAAATTATCTGCTAATATTTTTTAATATGTTTTACAGTCATAGTTGGCATCAAAGTTGAGCGGGGAAATGATCATCTAAAATATCATTAAGTGAAATCTGGTTACAACAATGTATTTAATTTTGTGCCAAATTTCACTTGATAAAAAAAAAATCAAATTGACTATGGACCTAATTACAGTCCCCTAACCTTCCTATTCTCACAAATGTTCTACCTATATGTAAAAAAAAATCTACTGTGTAGAACGCGCTTTCCCGTTTATAATGTTATGAATTGGCACGATCGGCTTGTTCAAGTTTACACAATTCGGCTGGAAGAAAAGATTCATTACTTTTTTATTTCTTCTTTGCTTTTGCATTACGCGAATTTGTTGGTAAAATTGATTTTCTTTTCGATAACATTGTTGTTTTTTAAGTTTAAAAAATATTGTAATTTTACTTAAACATTGCTTTAAAATCTATGCAATTTTTCTTATCCTGCAAGACCTTACAAAAATCTATTATGAAACAACTTTTAAAAAAGCTATATTTAAAAAAGACAACAAAGTTTTTCCTATTTTAAAACTAAAAGAAATGTAAAATTAAATTCTGGTTCGAAACGACGATTTAGAAATGTGTTTTCGATAGTGGGAAAACGATAGAGGAAAAATGCTGTTACTTCGACACAATCATATTAAATCTTTAGCTTTTATGAGAAAAGCAACTTTCTTTTAAAAAATATAGTTATTTTTATTAAGATTTTCGGATTTTCGATACGGATAATTTTGCGATGCATATCATTGACATTTGCCATCCAATTTTTTTTTCTTTTTTTTTTTAACTTTTTATAATTTAAATTCAAAATATGGTATCTTTATGCTCTTTAGCCGTGTGCAGACGATAAATCGCCAACCTATCCCATCATTCGTATTGAATTCATTAAAAATATAAATCTTTCACTCATTTCATTTAAAACACAGAACTTTAATTTTCAACACATACATTTAAAATACATATATTACGTACATTTAAAATAAATTCTTTCATGTGAAAAAGAAAAAGAAAAAAAAAGAGAAATTAATCATAAATAATTTGATAACCCAAGATCATTTTATTTCAACATCAAAACAAATGTTTTATTTTTCTATATATGACATCATATTCGCTTGCTTTCCATACTTACTCGTATTTATGCACTTTGTATTATTATCAAATATTTGAAAACGCACGTTTTATTTCTAATATGACATCATTTCATATTCTGTTTAATTCTTAAATAATTCATTTCCTTTTCATTTTTCACGTGGAAAATTTTCACTTGAAAATAAATTGTTGATTAAAAATTATTAGTCAGGGGTTTTATTTTATATTGGCAACGATAAAGTATTAGCAACGGTAAAATAAATTTAACCATTTTAAAAAAAGCTGCAAAACCGGGCCCTTTGGGCCAAACCATCCAAACCAACCAACCATTGTAAAATATACGAAAAAATGTCCATTTATTCTGTATGAAAATAATAAAAATTTTAATTTTTAAGAAAAATATTGAAATAAAATAAACGAAAACCAGCCTATATTCATTTGAGGGTTATAATCAACTTATATGCAAAGATACAGGATAATTAAATGCTTCATTTTGACGCTGGCTTCAGCCTAACATTTGCACATAATCAGATTTATAATATTACTAGCTGTTACCCGTGACTTCGTTCACGTATCATTAAAAGAAGAATAAATGCATTAATTAAGCAAAATATTTCATTCCCGATAATTAGACACATAAATAATTAACTAACTCTTTATCACATTCCATAGGACACAATACAGTATTTCTATGTTATAGAGGCCTTGAGATAACTAAGTTTCAAAAAAGTGAAATTTTGTGACAAATAATCCCGAAAAGGTAACTGCAACCAATGAAAAAAGGCGGGCCAAATAAAATCGTGGAAATCGGCGAATTATATAAAAACATATGTCAAGTTTACATGGTAAACCATTTTAATTTTAACGCCTTTGTGAAACGTTTTAATAGCAATCCTTCAGAGATAATGGAAATAGTATATTCTTTTTCATTAAATTCAATTCTTGGGAATAGGGAGCAATTATTGTAGACCTAAATGCAAGGAGCTTAAATTTGCCTCCTTGATTTCATCTATAACTAAAAAAAAATCTTTATTTCTGAATGAAAATATGTTGACAGACGATTTTTGTTCTCCAGAATAAATTGATTCATGAAGTTTGAATATGTGACAATACGTTTTTATTTTTCAAAAATTTTACTGTAATCAAGATTTTTTTTTTCTTTCACCATCTATGCAAATTGAAAATAAAATCTTTTTTTTTTCAGTTTTAATGAGAAAAAATATATTAATCCGTTTTATTTCTTCTTTTTTATCCACAAAAATGGAATAATTTAGTTGCCATTTTTAGAGAAACTTCGTTAAAATTTACAAAATAAAATAAAATAAAATAAAATAAATAATAATAATAGTAATAATAATATCTTGGAATTTAAATCATCTTTTTTAATTCTGAGAGTTTATGATATCCTCGTATGAATGATAACCAGTGTTAGGTAAATCGCGTTGCGTTAGACAATCTGAAAAGAATAGTTGCGAAATACAAACAGGCGGTCAGATTTTAGTATAATAGATTCGTATTTATTTTTCTTTTCCTAATAATCATGGTGTGGTTTTTGGTAAAAAACTCTCATCTATATGTAACTGATATTCATGCTTAATAATTGGTCGATTGGTGCTTAATAGTTGGTATAAAATCATTTCAATTTTTCGTTTTAAATATGTCGTGAAACTAATCTACTTTCTATACTTACTGATCCTTGTATTATTAATGTACGGAATTAATTCCCGCGCCTTGTAAAACACATTTGAAAATTACCGTTTTATTTCAAATATGACGTCACATTTTCCTCAGAGAAATCTCTTTTCAATGCCATAATTCTTGTTAATTTTCTTTGTCTGGCAATCAGGACGTAAATTTTAGCGGAAAACTCACATTTGTATGTAACTTGTACTCAAGCTAATTATTAATCAGTATCTATAAAAAACATTTCCGTTTTTCATCTTGAATATTACGTCCATTATCTATCTACTTTCATTATACTTTGACGTTCATGCTCCTTGTATTATTACGACTATTTGAAAATACATGTTTTATTTATGACGTCATATTTGTCCAAACCGAGGAGGATCCTTTTCATAGTTCCATGGTCCAAGCGAAATCTATTTTTAAGAATATAATTATTGTTCTTTTTCCTTCTAATTATAACGCAGTTTTCTGACAGAAAATATCTTTTTAATGTAACCGATATTCATACTTCATGTATAATAATAATTACTCCATATTTTTGTTTCGAACATCACGGAAATTCATCTTCTTTTGAATTCATTTTCATTTTTCACGTGAAAATCGTTCAATTGAAAAATAATTGTTGAGGAAAAATTATTTTTCCGTGTTTTTATTTATTGGCAACGATCAAAGCCCTAGCAACGATAAAGTAAAATGGTTAAATTTTATGGGAAAATGTCCATTTATTCTCTATGAAAATAACGAAATTTTGAATTATTAAGGAAAATATTTGAATAAAATGAACAAAACCCGGCCCATGTTCAAATTAGGGTTATAATCCACGTATATGCAAAGATACAGGATCATTAAATGCTCTATTTTTGACGGTGGCTTCAGCCTAACATTTGCACACAATCAGATTTATAATATTATTAGGATTAGGATTAGGATAGGATATTTCTTAAAGCAATTTTTAACAAAAAATAAAACCGACTTTAATGGATTGTTTCTTATTGTCGTGTTTCAAGGCAAACCTGTCGAAGGAAAAGGCATGTTTACAAGCAAACAATTTCATCAACCAATCTAACACTACATTTTTTTCGTAGCGATCATTGCAGGAATCGTTATGGCGACGTAGGCCAATCATATCATAGACCAGTTTAACGTAGACAATCAAATCGCCCCATTACATGTGTACAGTAGGAGTCATAAAGAACAAACAGGTTTCTCTTGCGAACCAACAGTAATTTAATCAACAGTGACGTCAGCTGCCCTTTCCTTATTGTTTTCCACGTTAGAGTCCTACACGGATCGAGTTGTACAGACCCGAATCTGAAAATTTTAATTGATGTGTGTCTATATGAAACCTGAACTTAGCCAGAAGCATTTCAACCCGAAACACACATGAAACATGAAATGAAAGAAAATTAATTCGTATTTTAATGCCATAATGAAAAAAATACTCTGTAATTATATTTCTATTATCAATTTGATCTTGTATTTAGAAAAATAAACATATATATTCAAATTAATGCTATTAAAAAAATTCTAAATGATACTGTGGGCATTCTTTTGGAAAAATGGGTTAGCAAACCCAACCTGAAAGAATAAAACACCTAAGACAAAACCGGAACAGTTAGAGTCAACCCGACAGGATTTCACCCGAACCCGGAAAGCGGACCTTTTCGGGATCGGATTGCCCTAATTGATACTTGTAATCCACATTAATTTTAAACCTCACTGTTGCTAGTAACGTTTATTTTGACGTGTTGTAGACGATGATATATTAAAATTTTCTAGGTGTCTATTAAAAAAAAAAAAAAAAAAAAAAAAAAAAACGAAAATTTTATTAAGTATTTATAAAATTTTTTTCAATTTTTAAATAAATTGTATAACTGAAGTAATCAGTGGATAATTAATGCAAAAATAACCATTAAATACTGCAATATTAATAATCCCAAAGTACTCTACGTCAGTAGATATTTTTCATTGCTACAGCGTTTAAAATAAGTGTATCATTAATAAAATTATTTAAAAATAGAGATGATAGATTTTATTTTTATTTAAAAGGAAAGCCTTATTCTTACAAGATACGATGATTATTTTTAAACGAAAAATACTACTGTGTACCTTAACATTATATTAAAATTTTCCAGGTGTCCATGTAAAAAAAAAAAAAAAAAAAAAAAAAAAACTTTAAAAGACACGATGAGTATTTTAAAACGCAAAGTAGTACTGTGTAAACACCGTATTAAAATTTTGTTACGATTTGTCAAGTTAATTCCTATAAACTCTAAAAAGGTTTGAAAACAGACAGACAAACAAGCATATTATTTTATATCCTAATGACACTGGACCATCTGCAGAAAGAGATCTTCCCAACAAAAAGTATGAGAATTGGATTATTAGAAGATCATAGAAAAAGAATTGGATCATACAAAAAAGAAAACCAAACGAATTGTATATAATTACCTTCATTAAAAGTCGACTAAACAGAAATACAAAAGCACGTGTTTTTTACATAATTAGTGATTTCAATTATGCAGGTTTCAAAATTATCCCAAGCTTCAGGAATTATTTTTTGTAATATATAATATCAAGCCTAGACGAATTACTTACTTGTATTTCGTAAAATATTATGTATTGACATAATTGACATCACTAACCATGTCAAAAAACAAACTTTTCTGTTTTCTGGAAAGATTCAAAAAACTTAAAAAACGCAAGAGTTGATTACACTGTGAAAATATAGTCACGCTCGATTACTACAACAGCCGGATATATAAATATTTCATGTAATTATATGCTAAAAATAAAAAATAATTTTACACGGAACTTTTGTAATTTTGCTTATTGATTTTTAATAAATAAGATCAGAAAAATTACTGGAATATTTTAGTATTTCTTCTGTTAAAGAAAAAAATATTAAAATATCATAGTTCTATTACTATGAAATTTTTGTAATTCAATATATTCGATTTTTGTCACATTTTGAAAAATCTATCTTATGTTAATTTTATTTTTGTAGAACTTCATAAAACCATTCAATTTCTTTATCAACTGCAATAGATAGAAAAATCATAGCTTTTATAAACATTTTACAGTATACATTTTTTAGACGTCACAATGTAAATTTATGTAGTTTTACTATATTTACAGAAACAGTTCGTAATCTATCAAATCTTCTAAATCTAGAGAGATAGAGAGAAAAAAAGATACTTCATTATTAGAAGTTAGTATGCTAAATTAATTACCGCAAGAATCTTTAAATATACTTTCGTAGAAAGAAGATAGTTCAAGTTTGCCTAGCGGCTGTTTCACTATTATTGCTTCTTTAATTTTAGCTGAATGCAACATTTTGGAAATAGCTTCCATTCGAAGCTATAAATATTCTTAATATTTTCCCCAATTACGAAAATTTCATTAAGTATTTATAAAATATGTTTCAATTTTTAAATAAATTGTATAACTGAAGTAATTACTGGATAATTAATGCAAAAATAACCATTAATTACTGTAATATTAATAATCCCAAAATATTTTACATTGCTAAAGCGTTTAAAATAAGTGTATCATTAATAAAATAAGTACCATTATTTAAAAATAGAGCTGATAGATTTTATTTTTATTTAAAAGGAAATCTTTAGTCTTTAATAATTGTGTATTATTATAAAATATAATAAAGGTAACAGCATGTAAACAAGATATTTTATTTAATTAAATTTACTGAATTTAGTTTTCTAAAATAATTTCTTTGATGTATGACTTTGTTTAATACGAACCTTTTAATGGAATTAGTTTCTGATGAATAAGCTTTTGAAAAATCTTGCTTTAATCTCTTAAAACTGATAAACATCTTATGTTTTCTCATTAAAAAAATATATTTACGATGTTCCAAGAATAGATTATTTTTAAACCTTGATGCTGAACTTTATTTAATTAACTTTAATACTTACAAGTAATAAGCTTTAGTTATGTAATGTAAAAAAAAAGTGTTTATGCCATTTCTCAAATTAATTACATTTCATTTTTTCTTTGAAGTATATAAATTGAAATATATTTTTAATATTTTATTAAATATTTTTTCATATGTTTGTTTTATTCCATTTTAAACTAAAGGATGCATTTTTGAAACTTGTTACTTTTCTATTTAGAATTTATCTTGTTTATGCGTATAAAAAAATTTCTGCCATAAATTTTTAATTAAAATAATTTCAAAAGCTCTTTTGTTTATTTTCATTTACCAGGCATTCGTCTTGGTATAAAGTATGTGGTACAAATTTTTAACATAATCTCATTAATTTAAGCTTATTGTGTGTAACTCCAAAAGTACGGGGTGGTCATTGAATTCGAACTCTTTAAATAATAAAGGAAAAATACAATTAGTGTCTGTTACATATTTTTTGTTGCATGATTTGCATTATTTTGTACTTAAACGAACAGTTTACATAAAAGGATTTATTACAGAACTTGTATTTTTTTAAAAAGAGAATGAAAAATCTTTTTCTTGCCGTAATTTTAATTGTCGAATATTAGTGTCTTATATAACGAATTAAGTCAGATTATGAGAATATGATAAAAAGCAGATAACATTCTGACCAAAAAGATCTCCTAGAAAATTTTATTTTTCTGTTCTGAAACATTGCTGATTAAATTTGACAACAGTATGTAAACGGCAAACTCTAGAAATTTCCGATATTTATTTAAAAAAAAAAAAAAAAAAAAAAAAACTTTTTTGAACATTTTGGGCAATTATCTGCACATTTTTATATAGGAATGTTAATTGATTTTAAATGAAGAGGCAGCTGGTTGCCAAGAAATAATTTCCTGGAAATTTTGGTTTTCTATTCTGTAGCATCATTGCTGGTCAGAGTTTATCTGATTGGTTAACATCAACCAGATTCAACACAACTTATTAAACGTAACAAAAGTTTTTGCTTGAACTGCAAAAATTAAATTTAACTCAAGGGACTCAAACAGTTAGACAGAAAGGTAAACATCATGCTTGAAATGGCACATTTATTATTATTATTTTTTTTTTTTTACAGAAGACTAGATAGATCATATAATGAAATATTAATAAAACTCTTTATTTGAGAACGTATAATGATTTTAATGCGTTCATAAAAAAATAAATAAATTAAAAAAATCTAGATAAAAGGAAATATCAGTTATCATTTTTGTTATTTTAACAAAAGTAGTCTTACTTTCTCAGTTTTAATGTCTTTCGTGAGAAAAAAAATATATAAATAAAAATAGCAAAGAAGAACATTTGCATGATTCGGCTTCTATACTGTCTTTTATTTCTTATGACATATTCTTTTTAAGCATACTATATTATATAATGACACCTGGCTAGTGAAACTAAAATAATTCGAGCAATTTTTCTTTTTATTAGAAGTAATTAAAGTTTTATACAAAACTAGCAAGCTACGCCCGCTACGCTAGTCAATTTCTTATAACGAACTTTCCAACAAAATATTGACTCACTTTTATATTTTAACAGAATAATAAGGCTACTTTAATTCGTGACTCGTGCTATAGCCAAAATACACGCCAGGACACGTCGCCCTTATCATTATCTTTTTACGCATGAAGGTTTAGCTATGGTACTCCATTGTGAAATTTAGTAATTTTTCAAATTCAATATTTGAAAAATGGCATAATCATTAGATTTGAAATTTATATATATACAAAAAATACAATTTTTTACCTTTCAAACGTAGTTTGCCTAACAATTTTCGGCCAAATACTTTTCGAGCTACTATTTTTTTTTCAGTAACTTCAAATGTTTCATTTTCCGAGATTAATCTGTGGCAACAATTAGCGAAAAACCCAGTCGTCAGAAACGCATAGTTTTTTATTAAAGAGGCTGTTGGAGCAGGGATTGTCACCACCAATTTGCCACCATCACTTTTGAAATCGGTTCGGTAGTTCTAGAGATTCCGTAGAAATTGTATTTTAGAACGCTTTTCGCTCATTTCACCCTTTTAAATTTCGATTTTTTTTTATTTTGTTCTTAGAGAGCATTTACATCTTATAAGTAACTACAACGCCAAATTTCAAATCGGTTCGGTAGTTCTAGAGATTCCATAGAAATTGTAATTTACAATGTTTTTAGAACGCTTTTCGCTCATTTCACCCTTTTAAATTTCGATTTTTTTTTTTTTTTTTTTTTTTTTTGTTCTTAGAGAACATTTACATCTTATAAGTAACTACAACGCCAAATTTCAAATCGGTTCGGTAGTTCTAGAGATTCCATAGAAATTGTAATTTAGTATGTTTTTAGAACGCTTTTCGCTCATTTCACACTTTTAAATTTCGATTTTTTTTTATTTTGTTCTTAGAGAGCATTTACATTTTATAAGTAACTACAACGCCAAATTTCAATTAGTTCGGTAGTTCTAGAGATTCCATAGAAATTGTAATTTAGAATGTTTTTAGAACGCTTTTCGCTCATTTCACCCTTTTAAATTTCGATTTTTTTTTTTTTTTTTGTTCTTAGAGAGCATTTACATCTTATAAGTAACTACAACGCCAAATTTCAAATTTCTAGCTGTTTCAGTATAGAAAAGATCGCAATTTTAGAACGTTTTTCGCTCCTGCACCCCGCTGGGGTAGTGGCACCGACATAAAATATAGCCTATGTTGGAGCAGGAGTTGTCACCATCAATTTGCCACCATCACTTTTGAAATCGGTTCGGTAGTTCCAGAGATTACCCCCTACAAACAAACAAACAAACAAACAAACAAAAAAATAATCTTTACTCCTTTATAATATTAGTATAGATTGAGCAAATGTTTAAGATCCAGACGTACTGTAGTATTTTCTTTATTCGTGTTTAAGAAATATAATTATTTTCTTTGTAAATAATTGGAAATTTTTCTTTCTATGCCATAAACTGATAACTATTTAAATAAAGTATTTAAAATAAGTATAATGTTTCCATATTGTTCCATTCAAAACTACTTTTCTTTAATTAAAATCTTGATTTGAGAGATAAACAAACTGGCAAAAATGAATTGTACTTTCATTAAAATCATCAAAGAATTTTAAATCTCATTTTCTTGAAAATTAAACATAATTTTATCAGAAAGTTAAAATATTATGAAAATATTCGCAAAATTTTACTCTCTCCAAAGCTTAAAAAAAAATGAATATTTTCATTTATCTATTCTTTTTTTTTTAAGTAAAGGTAAACAAATGAAAATCCTTTTAAAGTTAGATTTTATTTGTTAATTTTTTGTTCGTTGTGGAAAAAGAATATTCGTTACTAATTTTGAATTTTTGTTTGAACCGTAGTTCTTTTCTCAATTTTATATTTTTTGTTAATTTTTTTTTTCTTTGCCATTTATAATTACACGATGCTTTCCTGAGAGAAAATTGATAAATATATTTTTTTCCTTTTCTTAAAAATAGCTTTTATGCCAAAATTTGAAAAAAAGCACAATAGCTTCATTCTAGTAAATTTTTTTCTTACTTTTTGGCGTTTTTAAGAGATTAAAAAAAAAACATATGAACAAAATAAATTTTCATTTTGTGTTAAGTATAAATCGGAGAAAATTTGAATCATAAATAAAATGTAAGAAGTATTTAACATTTAGAGTATAGAAAAGAAGGAATTTAAGTTATTTTAAATTTTTAAAAGAAAAATATCGGAAAACAATTTTATAAAATATAGAGATAAAAATATAATATAGTAGAATATATACCTGAACCCTTTTTTTTAATAATTTGCATCTCAAACAAGGAATTGGAGCGAAATTTAATGAACTCGAACAGATATTCAGTTCTCGATTAGTGAGCGTCGTCGTCGCAAAACCGACCAACTAAAAAACTTAACAAAAGCAACATAATTATTTTTTAAGTGGAAAATTCTATAAGCACAATGCATGCTTGCTTTTGGGCAGTGTATACTTGTCATATATCACGCTCTGAGGTGAATCGCTTATACGGATGTTGAACATGTACCTGAACACTTAAAAAAAAATAATTTAGCTCAAAATTTAATGAATTTGAACAGATATTGAGTTCTCGATTAGTGAGTGAAGTCGCAAAATCGACCAACTAAAAAAACTTAACAAAAGCAACATAGTTATTTTTTAAGTGAAAAATTCTATAGGTGTACTGCATGCTTGCTTTTGGGCAGTGTACACGTGTCATATATCACTCTCTGAGGTGAATCACTCATTCGGATGTTGAACATATACCTGAACACTTTTAAAAAAAATAATTTGGTTCTCAAACAAGGAATTGGGGCGAAATTTAATGAACTCGAACATATATCCAGTTCTTGATTAGTGATGAGCGTCGTCGCAAAATTGACCAACTAAAAAAACTTAACAAAAGCAACATGATTATTTTTTTAAGTGAAAAATTCTATAAGCGCAATGCATGCTTGCTTTTGGGCAGTGTATACGTGTCATATATCACTCTCTGAGGTTAATCGCTCATTTGGGTAAACTCCGCTCTCTTCACCCAGAGTCTACCCGAAGCTCAGATCCGAATTTTTGCAACGCATTTACATTTTATAGTAAACAAATCGTCATATAGGGGACTCTGTCGAAGTCACCCGATATTTTAGTATAATATAAATATAATATTCGATAATTTAACACTTACATTTCGGGCTACGATGTTGCATCATATATATATCTTAAATAAAATCTAATTTAGAATATAAATTTAATTTAAGATATATATATGATGCAACATCATCCGCGTACAAAATGAAATAATTTATAAAAACAAAAGATATTGTGGTATGTCACTTACATGTAAAACCCTAAACATTAAAGATCGCAGACGCCTTCTTTCGATAAACTTTCATGTATAAGCAGATGTTCTTTCGGCCTTTCCCATAAGTGTTAATGTTATAAAATTCATAGTTTTTAGCGCTTCTGGTAGCTTAACGTCGCGCCAGGCAATTTCAAACCACCCCCATTTGATTAACATTAACGAATATTTTTCTGTTGTTCTTTTGGCATATTTTCGCAACTCGCCATGACTCTATATAACAATCTAGGCAGTAAAATGTAACCGCGATTCTATAATCACTTTACCGCCTCTTCTCATAGAGATAAGTTCTAATTAACAAATCGACCGAGGCCATCCCATGCTTGTATTGTATTTATATACCTTGACTTCGAAGTTTGCTTTACTGTCTTTCCAATAAACGATTAATATGTAAGGAAATCAACATGTTTGGACTATTATTTACATCTTTCCAGAATTATTCATTTTCAGGATCCACGGACGTCTGATGGTTATATTGCGGGAACAACTAATTTCAACGTTGTCCTACGATTCGGCCACGTATATGACGTTTATTCGGCCACGCCCCAGTAAATGAAACCAGTACATAACAACTGATAATCTATCGGTCCTTCAATGTCATACGGGCTAATTGTGGTATCTCGCACAAATTTTGTATGGTAAACGTAATTACTATAAAGAGGGACTCTGTCGGATTTTTAATCAAAGTCACCCAAAATTTAAGTATAGCGCGAATATAAGGCCCCGATAAAGTTGTGCACTTACACTTGAAATCCTAATTGTTGCAGCTCGTTTAAATTCTGTATGGTAAACCTAATCGTCATAAATTGGGACTCTGTCCCTTTTATATCGAAACCCTTACATATTTTAATATGATGTAAATCTATAATAGCGACAACTTAAAACGGCTATAACTCGGCTCGGACTCTATAATTGTGTATGCCCGTCAAACGTTGTATGGGAAGGACCATTATAATGGAGTACTCCGTCGGTAATTTACTGAAGTCTCTCAAAATTATAAAATAAGCTGAATATAACTTTAATCTCTTATAACTCGTAATCAAATTGGAGAACGTGACACAATGTTACAGGTAGTGATCAGTGACTCCCCATGGTGAGAATGGAAAACTTTAAACACTTATAAATTGCATTCTAATTGTCGTAGCACCCCAAGATTTTGTATGGTAAATCAACTTGAGTCAAAGTTATATGCGGACATCAGAGCCACTCATGGTGAGGGCCTCGAATTTTAAAAACTCATGTTCTAATTGACGCAGCCCTCCTAGATTTTGTATGGTAAAACGTTATTAGATTATACACCCCTATGTAATGGGTCGAAAATATTTTTAATAAGTGCACATATTTTAGATCTAATGAGTATACGAATCAAATTTAAAAACTTTTTCTATATATACAGGACGCCCCAGAAGCATTGACCGCGGCTTATATTACTTAAAAATTTATCATAGACATATATTATACGTTACAAAATTACGTTAAAAAATGTACAGAATTTTATGAAATCGATTAAAATTTTCAGAGGGTTACATTTGAAGAAATACAAATTTAAATTTTTATACGACACCGTAAAAAAATTTCCCAATGAGTAAAATGTGCTCCATGCATGCCCAAATAAGGACATGTACAAAAAGTCATCATAAAAAGTCAAAGAGAGATGTTTAAACAAAGTTAATGAGGGGTTAATCATAAATTAAAATGTAAATGATTACAGCTAGAGTGCAATCTTTGTTTTCTTTGGTAATTTGTGCACGACCCCTGAAACGTGATCATCCGACATGATTTTTTCCCTTTGCGAACTTATATCCAGACATCGAAAAGTAATTTAAGTCAGGATTAATGTATTGTCATATCTCTGCGATTTTTTCTGATAAAATGTCGAAATTTTGTACTTGACCTTAATACTGCATGGAGCACATTTTACTCATTGGGAATTTTTTTTATACAGGGGCCATATAAAAATTACAATTTTGTATTTTTTCAAATTTAATCCTCTGAAAATTTTAATCAATTTCAAAAAATTCTGCACTTTTTTTTTTTTTTTTTACGTAACTTTGTAATTTATAATATGCTAGCAAAACCCGCGGCTTTGCTCGCGTAATTCTTGAAAAATGCCAAGTGGTATTCGTTGTCCTATTTTCATTAGAGGAAATTCAGAAATTACTAACTAAGCCAGACTAATGCCGAAAAAAAAATTAAAACGTTTTTCGCTTTTTCACCCCCCTAGTTCCAGAGATTCCATAGAAATTGTAATTTAGAATGTTTTTAGAACGCTTTTCGCTCATCTCACCCTTTCAAATTTCGATTTTTTTTTTAGAATTTGTTCTTCGAGAGCATTTACATCTTATAAGTAACTACCATGCCAAATCTCATGTTTCTAACACCTTCAGTATAGAAAAAATCGAAATTGTAGAACGTTTTTCGCTCCTGCATTCCCTTGGGGGTAGTGGCACCGACATAAAATATAGCCTATGTTGGAGCAGGGACTGTCACCATCAATTTTCCACCATCATTTTTGAAAACGGTTTTGTAGTTCCAGAGATTCCATAGAAATTGTAATTTAGAATGTTTTTAGAACGCTTTTCGCACATCTCATCCTTTTAAAGTTCAATTTTTTTTTAAATTTGTTCTTAGAGAGCATTTACATTTTATAAGTAACTACCATGCCAAATTTCATGTTTCTAGCTCCTTCAGTATAAAAAAAATCGAAAATTTAGAACGTTTTTCGCTCTTGCACCCCTCCCCCTGTGGTAGTGGCACCGCCATAAAATATAGCTTATGTTGGAGCAGGGACTGTCACCATCAATTTGCCATCACTTTTGAAAACGGTTCTGTAGTTCCAGAGATTCCATAGAAATTGTAATTTAGAATGTGTTTAGAACGCTTTTCGCTCATCTCACCCTTTTAAATTTCGAATGCTTTTAGAATTTGTTCTTAGAGAGCATTTACATCTTATAAGTAACTGCCATGCCAAATTTGATGTTTCTAGCTCCTTCAGTATAAAAAAAATCGAAATTTTAGAACGTTTTTCGCTCTTGCACCCCCCTGCGGGTAGTGGCACAGACATAAAATATAGCCTATGTTGGAGCAGAAATTGTCACCATCAATTTGCCACCATCACTTTTGAAATCGCTTCAGTAGTTCCAGAGATTACCCCTACAAACCAACAAAAAAACAATCTTTACTACTTTATAATATTAGTATAGATGCCTATGGTCAATATTTAAGGAATAAAAGCCGATGTCAATGTTTCTGGGACACTTTGTATATATAATAGTTTTCACTTTGGCTGTGCAGTCCAGAGCAAATACATTTAAAAAAAAAATTCTCTAGTATTTTCATGGACGCGAAGTGCACATTACGTGAAGTATATTATATTGGTAGATGTAAAATTGGCTATAAAATTCGATAAGTTAGTTTGTTGTTCACAACCCAATTTTATTTCAAAATAGATACTTTTCTTCATTCTACGGAGTAAAAATTGAAATTATTCAATGGCATATTCCTATTTCAAGCCACCATTTGGCGCTTTTTAAAAATGATGCCACATTGACAATTTCTAAATTGTTTACTTACATTTATCATATTGTAACCCACGATAAGCAAGTGGTAAAAAATGTTGCCATTCTTAATATTTAAATAGTTACACATAGGAAAAGTAATGGATTTAGCGATAAAAAGTCCCTGAAAAATAGATTGAATTTATACGAGAGTAACAATGTAACGAATGTAAAATTTTATTCGTTCTAAACAATTTGGACAAAAGAATGATAATTTAAATACAGAAGTATTAAATTAAACCATACACAGTTGATTTTTTTAGATACTGAATTTATGAGTGAAAAATAATATTTTATTTGACAAATTTAATAAGATAGATATAAAAAAGATAATACGAGCAGTAAAAAACAACGTTTTTATACACATTTCATCGATATTACATAAAAGTTAACGATTAATGTGAAGTTGAAAAAAAAACGAAAATACAGGAAATTCGTTAATGCCGCGATCACTGTACCGCACGTATGATCGCTTTGCGAACACGAAACCGAAAAAAAAAAACATCACTGGATACAGCCACCTAGTCGTATCGGAATCCCAAGAAATACACGAAATTCGTTAATGCCGCGATCACTGTACCGCACGTATGATCTCTTCGCGAACATCAAACCGAAAAAAAAAAAAATCGCTGGATACAGCAACCTCGTCGTATCGAAACCCCCCCCCCCCCCAAAAAAAAAAAAAAACAGGAAATTTGTAAATGCGGCGATCACTATATACCGCATGTATGATCGCTTCGTGAACATGAGACTTCGATGAAAACTGCAATCAATTAATTTATACTGCTCTAAAGTAACAAGTAGCCACTCACATACATAAAAAAAGAAAAAAAAAGAATCAATCTTTAAATAAAGAAGCAGATGAAGAAATTTTTTCAATGATCTGGCTAACTATCGACGATTTGGCACGATTTCGCCAAATGGTGGTCTCAAATAGGAACCAACCTTATTCAATTTATAGAAGCAAAGATTCATGTGGTCAAAGCTTATAGTGGATGCACGTCATCTAGCGTTACTTATAAGCTTAGCGTTAATGACAGGCATTTTTCTCATTTTAAATACAGATTAGCATATCCCTAATTACAACCTGTACATGTGTGTATTAATAAAAAATGAATATGTGTTTGCCTTTTGATGAAAATACTAGATGGGCATAAAATAAACATGAGGTGTTCAGAGCTTTCTAGCCGATAATGTATTGATCGAAATGTAACAACATTTAGTGTACTGGCAGAGTGAAGAATACTAAATAATTCTACCAGATAATCTATTAGGGCGGGGGGGGGGGATATAACATCGTTTGGTGTACATACTAAAAACTTTCGATTGTTAAAGAAAACTAAGTGAACAAAAAGTCGCCATGAGAGCGAATTTCTGCGCTGTTTTGAACGAAAAACTGAATTCTCTGCTATTCGATACAAAGTCTTTACGAACTAGCCGCTTTCGTTAGACAGAGAACTTTGATTCTTCATTTAGTGCAAAGAGGATGTCTCGATTGTACCATCTTCATTCAAGATGATGCTCTACCGCTTATCGGACTTCTGGTGCAGAGTATCTTTCGAAAACATCTCATAGATAGCAGAATTATTATTTGTGCTTTTCCCACGGCACATACGTCGAAGTTCTACCCTTTCTACTTTTGGTTATGAAAATATCTTAAAAACATTGTGTATCAGGGCCCTTTTCCTGATATCGCAACATTAAAAATAATTAACATGTCAGGCAAACCAATGACATTATGTTTCTAGCTGCTGTCTAATGGCATTTATCGAATCCAGGTAACATCGACATATGAGAATGGTGGTCCTAATTCTAAACCACATTTTTAATAACAATAAATGTTGTCATTTACTGTGAAGAAATTCTGTGTTTGAAGTCTTATTCCGCAATTACGTATTTGTTTATCACAAATATTACCCTTACAATACCAAAATTTCTCTTAATGACGGTTTTTATTAATATTTGTTTATTTAGAAATTAAAAATACACGATTCACTGTATACGTACACGAAATGGTGATACATGACATTCAACAAATGTCTTGTTAGACGATTCAGAACACCTCACATTATGTTATGATCACCCTGTATGTACTTAAGTTCGTCAGTAAATATTTATCTATTTTGATCTGTTTATAATATGGAATTTTATGCTTCTGAAAAACTTCTTTGTATGTTCACTGCGCACTGTATAATTGATGTTCGGGATCGTAGTTGTTTTTCATGTCTTATTTGTAAGAATATTACAAGTTAATTTTGCATGTGAACAATCATCCATCATTTCATTAAATTTCTAGTTTAATTCTATGCAAGCAGATAACAATCTTCAATTTGTCAAAAGATAAAAGCGATAGCAGATCCACATAAGAGATTAACGTAATTCAACTATATTTCTTGACAATGATGGATCATATCATATTTGGATTTAGTCCAATATGGTGATTGTGCATTAGTCATGCTGTGAGATTATATGTACCATTAGTACTTCTTTTCAGTCGTATAATTAGCAATGGTTCGCTTCCTGCATATAGCCACATATTCAAGGCTATGAATGACAAGATTGTTATAAATGAGCTTTATAATGGAAGATATGCGATAAAATATATTTTAAATTATTCTGTTGGGGACTAATTTCTGATTTCTTCTGCTGCATACAGACAAAAGTATTTTTTTTAATAGAGGAAGTAGATATTATCTCACAAATGAAGCTATGGCAAATATTTCTGTTTCTGTAGTCAAAAAAGTAAATTTGTCATTCAATTTTTTTTTTCTTCTATTTTTGTCATTGCTTTAAAGAAACGGTCAAACTTTGTTTATCCATATTATTGTGGAAAGCAAGTTACATTCCATTTTAGCTTTAATCTGTTTTTAATGATGGCATTTAACTCACGAATAAACTTTATAAACAAGCCTTTAAACAACAGAAAAATTCTTTGGAAGTAGTTAGGATTTTGTTTTTTTTAAATAACTTAAATAAAATTAGATTACAATTATTTTTATCGTACATAGATCTTTGTGTATATTCATGTGAAAAACACCTAATCAGAAAAGGAAAAAAAAATATTTGAATAGTTAGAATCAAAAAGAGAAGAGTGTTAAATACTTCAACAAATGAGGCTTTAAAATAGCAGTATATTTGGAATCTCGAATTCAGAATATGTGCGGTTTTACAAAAAAAACATATTTTTTAATAAAAAGATTCCCATATCATTATTAATAAAATATTTTAACAAGATATGTAAACAGAGCATGTAAACTTTGGTTCATCTATAAAAACACCGAAGATCTAAAAAACAATTAGACCGATTTCGGTAATTAGGGTGGTTTTTAAAAAATATATTTTTCCACGCTGAACAAGCAAAATGTTTCTGACATATTCAAGGACTCATTTTTAAACCAAGCAAAAGTAAAGTCATGATTACTAAAGTTATTTGGAATCGAATGGTGTTTCCATTTTTCGATAAATATATTACATCTTGAGCTGTAAGCGATTGTTGTCTAGTGAAGACCTTTCTCGGGCTATTGCATTCAGAAAATTGGTTGCGAATGTCCAATCTGATAGCATTTTCTGAAATATTCTATACCTTTGTTGAAAAATGGAGAATGCCATTTGATTTAATAGTTTCTTAATAAGAACACCTGTTGACTGCATGTATCTATAGGATCAAAAATGACTTCGTTAGTGAGTCAGGAAGCAGCCATTTTGGATTTGAACACAGCCTTAATCCTATAGTCATCAGAGCAGAAATAATAGTACAATTTTGGAGTATCTGTAAAAATATTTGTCAGGGTCAAATTGGCCTTGATAAAACATGAACCACACTTTCAATTTCGGTTTTGTTGAAATAATCTGTAAACACACTTTCACACTTCAACTATAAAACTTCAACTTCTAAATGAATTTTTTATCTCTGCAAAATCCATATAAATATATTTAATTGTGACTTTTTGTGATTCCCCTTTGACAGACAATTGGGAGACACTCATAAAATCTTTTTTTCTTAATTTCTAAGAGTTGTTTTCGTATTGAAAGAGTTGTTTTCGTATCAATCTTCTTTAAAACTTTAGCTGATTTATTTCGCTTTCATACAATACCATTATTCATTAAAACTTCTATCAACTTCTCCACAATATTTATGTGAGATTCTGCTCACATATATACCGGGTGCGTTATAAATTCGTTAACACTTTAAAAATTCATTAGAGAGACACAAATGATGCTAAACACATTGCAGTTTGTGCGAATGGGATTAGAGAGAGATCGGATTTCTTTAAATAAAAAAAGTTTTAGTTACAAAAATTGCCGATAGATGGCACTGGCATGCAAAAAGGAAGCAGATGTATGTAAATTAGGCTTTTAGTAAAATAATCGTTTCTTCGAATCGTCTGACAAGCTTCAATAATCTTGGATATGGGCAGGTTCTTTTCTCGTTTTGTTTCCTTTTGCCGTGCGGAATTTTCGCAATGCGCTAGTTGCTGATTCCCCGTTCTTATAAAAGAGCTTAACCAACAACACTTGATATGTTAACGATAGCATAGTGCTGACATGGAATTAAGAATTTATGTGCATCGAGGGGTTTTATTGACAGCCTAATTTGAAAAATTCTGCTTCATATAATGCATGCAGCGCCATCTATTGGTAATTTTTTAACCTTTTTTTGTTATTAAACAAATTCCGATCTCCTTCTAATCTCATTTGCGCAAACCACAATTGTTTTAGCATCATTTGTTCCTTTTTAATTAATTTTTAAAGTTTTAACGAATTTATGGCGCACCTGGTATTTTACTCCATAACTATGGTTTTTGTACTAATGAGAGGTGTTTAATAACCAAAACCGTTCTTCAATTTTTGTACATATTCTAGTACTCAAATGTTGTTTTTACGTGCTGTAGATTCAGCAACAAATCTCATCCCGTTTTCATTAATTAATTTCATATATGTTATTTGTGTACAGTGTAAAATAAAGACAAATGTTTCTTAATCTCGGAAAATATAATATAACCACGAACGAAAATATACAATAACCTCTTCCAAGTTACCATGATTCTGAAAAGAAATCTATATCTATAAAACTCAGAAATCAGTACATTTTCGAGAATTAGAAAAGCATTTTTAAAAACAAAGTTTCTTTTGCTGCTGCAGATTTTCAGAAATGTTTCCGAGGAGTTTCTATAGGGTATTAATCAGTTTTTTTAACCCGGAACATAGGTTTTTCGGATGCTTTCAATACTCAAGTAAGCATTTTCATGTTCATCAAACACGTTTTACCGACAAACATAATAAATTAGAAGCATTGACAGTAACATTAAAGTTAAAATTATTTTGTTATTCTTGCATGCACAAAATCAGTTATGCAGCTGAAAATGTTTAAATGTGAATTGTTAGCATTCTAAAAACAGATATTCTGGTATGAGAAAACAGATTGATACACTATAAAACTACTCTGAAACATTTCCGAAAATCAGTGGAAGACAACGAAAGCTTGTTCTTTAGAAATATTTCTTTAACTTTCGAAAATACATGTGTTGCTGAGGATTCTAATTCTAAGGTTGAAGAACGCTTTTCTGAATCGTGAGCAACTCGGAAGAGGTTATTTTATATTTTCGTTAGTGGTTATTATTATATTTTCGCGGATTAAGAAACATTTGTCTCTTTTTACAGTGAGTCCTGCAAAACATATATTTTTAGCAATGTATGCAAAGAGTGTATAAAGTATACTTACAATGCATCGGTGCAGATTCAATCACCTTCTTCCGTGGACATGAGCTGTAGATTCAGCAATAAGTCACACAATACAATATTGCATGCACAATAAGTCACAGTTATTCTACAATGTATTTTGTACAATAGCTGCGGAAGAAAACTGATTAATGCACTATAAAAACTACTCGGAAACGTTCCCGAAACTTTGTCTGAAAATAAATTTGCTTCTGAGGTTTCTAAAGATAAAGAGCGCTTTTCAAAATCTTGTCGTCTTTCTCATTAGACGAGGAATACAAATAAATCACAAAAAATTCAAAAGTCGACTTGACTATCAAAGTCCTAAATAGACGATACCTTATCCCACAAAAAATTCGCAAAATAAGTCTTTTCTGAAGATTTTCTATAGATAAAGGAACTCGGTAAAATTTCGTAAGTGAAGATTTTCAGATAAGAAGATATGGAAGTATATAAAATATACGTAAATAACAACTATTTAGAAAATCACTTTGTTATGTATAAGTATTTGGTGATCAATTTAAAAGAAAAAATCTTAAAGTGATTCAATAAAAAACGCTTAAAAATGTATATTTATAATCTTTAAAAAAATCGAAATATGAGTGTTTTCACATAAAAAATATTTTTGTTCAAAATATTTTACAGAATAAAATAACATTTATTGCTATTACTAAAACTTTTTTTAGAAAACTATTCAAAAAGAGTTTTATAACTACAATGCATGCTACGGAATAAATTAGGACCCACAATTTCTTTAAAAAATAAAAATAAATAAACTATGACTTATTTTTCTGAGTATATTTCTTTCAAACTGTGTTTGAGATAACAAACTTCAAAGGAAAAGTTCTGTGTCGATGAAAGAAGTATACAACACATGCCTTCATTTTATATTAAACATTTTATATGTATAACATCTGTGCAACATTTATTTATGTCATTTTATCTATATTTTTAGGTTCAGATAAATATTTCAATGCATATATGCATGTATATAAAACTTTCAATGTAGGAAAATAAAGAAATCCACATTTTCAAAAAGTTAAACAAACAAATTTTATCGAATTGTGTCCTTAAGGTATAATCATTAAAAATTTAATAAAGTTTCACAACTAAGAATACACTTTCTTTTTGGAAAGAAATGCTATAAATTTTGTTCTCATAAATATTCTTAGCTTAAGGGAAGTTTTACATCAATATTCTGCTATGTTTCATAAAAATTTTAAATCTGATTGTAGTTTCGCATCTTAGATGGAGAAAATATTCCAGAATATTTTTAGTGATCTTGCTCCTGATATAAAATCTGAAAACGTCGCTGAAGAAAGAATAATTCTTCAGTCTTTATGTCAAAGACATTTCTTTTCATATAAATGTCACGAGACTTAAACTTTTTTTTATGCTGAGAAAGCAAATTTATTCTTAGGATTTTCTATTGCCAATAGAAACAGATTTCGTTAAAAAAAAAAATGCTTTTGAGCTAAGATTTCTTAGAGCAAAAGTAATTATAAAACTTTTTTCCCCTTGTAAATGACGGATATTTTTGGCACTTTAATTTACCGTATTACTTTTCTATGAAGAATATTTTTTTAATTTCCTTTTATGCCACACAATTATAGTTCTCAAATAAATTAGGTTGAAATTAAAACAAGAAATAAAAATAACACGTTATGCATGGACTATGAAACATTTTCTAACATTATGAAAAACCATGTTAAGAAATCTTCAAGAATGTTGACTTCTATACTGGAAAATACACTACTCATCATTCTGAAATTCTGAAAAATTACTTTAACCATAGTACATAACGTACAGAACATAATACGTGCACAATAAATTAGTTTATGATATTTTTTGCCTTTTAAATTGAATTAGCTCATATTTCTTTTAAATGCTAAAAGGTGTAAATTAACAACATAATACAAATTAAAATAATTTTTATTATTTTGATTTACATGTTTCGACTCACTCTGAGTCATTTTCAAAAACAAATGAGAATATTCCATAATTGCACGGACTTTGAAGTTATTATTTTCATGTACTTTTTTTTAAATTACGCACGTTATCTTTTATTTTTATTTGTTTTTGAAAATGACTCGGAATGAGTCGAAACATGTAAACCAATCTAATAAAAGATATTTTAATTTGTATTATGTTGTTAATTTACACCTTTTAGCATTTAAAAGAAATATATTATTACAAGGTGCTATAATTTATTATATTGATTTAGCTCAGTTTAAAAACGCGTAACATCACTGAAAAATACTTTAGTCAATAACAATAATATACTGAAATTACTTCGAACGATTCTCAAGAAAAACTCCAGATGATGTAAATGCTATAGAAGTATTCGGGCTCTCCTTTTTCGGCGAGCTCGATACCGAAAAAACGCAATAGCAAATTGTTAATAAGATTTTAATTTTTTTTTAAGATTAATTTTTTTCATTTAATATTGTGTCATAGAAATAACTATTAATTATACATACTTCCTCATGACAACGTTACGTGATTTTCATATCCCTGAAAATCTTTTTAAAATAGCAAAATTGTTATTTATATCCAACCACTGGCTGGAATTTGCAAAAGTCACAATTCCTATTTTTTTTTAAATAGCACTGCACAAGCATAGCAAAAAGACACGTGTTGTATTTTCCCAGTAATTCTAGAAAAATACTTCAGATAAAAAGCTGGGATAGTCCAGGGATATCCCACTTTTTCTTTATGTTACTAACACTGTTCATCTAAAGTCTTCTGAATCAGAGAGAATATTTCTTATCATGCCCCATCAATAACATTTCAATTCCCTTTCAAACTGATTCTTAAAGGATTGTAAAAACTTTATAAAACTTAGAATGCATTTTTTTTTATGAAATAGCATATTTTTTTCAAATTTGGGAAAAAATAAAATAAAAACTTTGAACCGGAATCCTTGTCGGGTTCAGGTTGAGCCGGTCTCATCTCTAGTATATACCACACAGCATACAAAATTTAGTCCAGATAAAAAAACATATCATTAAAAACGCACTTCAAGAAATTATCGCCCAAAGACATTAATATGTTCTTGTAGTTCGATGAGGCCTTGTATATGGTTTATATTCGCCATTTTAATGGAAAATATGTTTCAATCTGAACATGTAATCTGGTGCATGTATGGTTTTTACTTTAAATTTTTAAGCCTTTCTTGAACGCAAACTATTTTATGCATTTTTAAAATTCTCTCATAAAGTACATTTGTTTATGTTATCTATAATTTTATAATTGAAATAAACAAATATCACTTACAGTTTAGTAATCAAAGAATTGGAAAGCGAAATCACGAGCAAGTATTTCGTTAATTTGTATTAAAAAATGTAGAAGAAAAAATACTTCATGCACAGAATAAGCTCTTCCGATATTGAAAACACTCAACTTATTAAAATAGCTGAACCCCCAAACTTCTTTTTAAATTTCATAGCAATAAAATATTTCGAAGCGTTCTGTTGTCTAATAAAATTCTTTGAAATGATGCAGCATAGTATATTCGTCGTGGCATATTTGTTGAGCGATACTGCTGATTTAGGCGAAGTAACTTAGGAGATTTCTATTTCCTTCTACAAGGGAAGATGAGAAAAACCTTCAGAAATTTAGGAGAGGGTTTATTTTAAATGAGTTTTTTTTCCGTTAATGAACCTTTTTTTACTTTTACGAACCTTTAAAAAGTATACATAATACACTGCTTGACAATTTCTAAGGAACACAGACATTTTTCGCAATAACTGTTGACAGACATCGTTTAAAGAAAGGAAACTTACTAATTTAATAAAGGTCCTTATGTATCTTTATAATGCTTCTTAGAGCATTTTTCAACTTTTAAGGAAAATATTAGTTTAGTCCAAAAAAGGAACACATGTATGTCGGTGAGTATGCAATATGGCCTCCCCCGACAGTGATGTACATGTTAAATCGTTTGTGCATGCTTTTCATTAAACAGTTGAGGAGAATTTGGGAATTCTGCCTCTTTCTTTTCACAGGGCGATTTTAAGTTCTTGCACGGTTCGAGGAGAGGTCTCTTTTTGAGCAATATGTCTATCGAGTGCATCCCAGGCGTGTTCTATAGGATTTGTGTCCAGAGAATAATTACGACTGCGGGTGTTAAAAAAAACGCGGCACCCATCCATTACTGGACATTGCCCCCTTCATACTTTCTGAATGCCTGAATCGGCGCGATAGCAAAGCATGTCATACGCTCAATACCGTCTCCTGCTAGTGTGAGTGAACCTTCAGCTGTTTATTGTGGGCGGACATTGTTATCCGGGAACAGATATTCCGCACTAACTTCACCACAGGAAAGATGGATATAACCCGGGAGAATACCTGCGCAATACAACTGGGATGTCACTGCACAATTTTCAAATATGTGAAGTACAATTCTGCCATTGTGCCTGATACCCGCTGACACAATCACTTTCCGGCTATAGTTATGAGTTTCTTGGAAATTCTGGTGATGAGAATGAGTTCCCCTCTCTTTCCACACTAGTTGATACCCAGAATCACTGTTTAAAGTAAAGCGGGATTCATTAGAGAACATGATTCTGGACCACTGTTTTTGACCTCAACGAATATGCGTCTTACAACAAAGTAAACTTTGTCTACGATGATGTGCTCACAGTAGAATACACGCAACAAACTTCTGTGCAGGTAAGCCAACATTATTTAATCACCGAGAAATGGTTCTCGCAGATAATCAAGTACCAGCAGCGTTGGCAAGGTATGGGGTTATCTGACCTAGAGTATCATTTATGCTCCTTTTGGTCACCAGGCAGACATACCGATGATCTTGAGGTATTATAATCTTACTACAGCCTACAGAATGCCTTCTCGCAGCATTTCCACATCAAAAGGTCTTTTCTAAACACAAGATTACAATCTTCGACACGGCTCTTGCTTTGGTAACTTGAGTGAAACTTTGCGCTACCTTTGAGACATCCAACTACTCAACCCTGATCGTACGCAATGAAATGATGTCTTACATACATTTAACAGTCAACACCTTTCGTCCAAAAAGGAAATTTACAGCACTATCTTCAGATATCGACAGTGTGACTTCCCCCTCAGATGTTACTACTTGAAATCTTACAGAAGGGAACAACGTGGATGCACTGCCTTCAATAGAGATAAGAGACCTTGCCATACAAGTTCCTCTACCATTGTTTTTTCCGTGATTCAGCGGCTTAATTAAACACAGTTTTGTACAAATTCGTTGTCCCTTAGCATTCGCCAAGCAGAGTAGATTAAAACCTAATGAAATATGTCTTGTTTATATGATTTTAGACAATTATTTATTTTTCTGAAACGAAAATAGAACTTGGTAAAAATTATTACTTATTCGTGTGTTTGCGAAATTCATTCCATTTTCATTCTTAATTATATTAGTCTTCGTTTTATTTAATATTTAACGATTTTATACTATTACTAGATAATTCATTAAAGAAGAATAGCATCAAAAATTGATATTTAGGCTTTCCAATGTGTTACATGGTGACCCGTGCTTTTATGTTACTACAAATTGTCTGTGTGACATTAATTCTAATTATATTAGTTTTTTTTTAATCAGTTTGATTTACTTTTATACTACGACTTTCCTGAAAGGGATTAATCTGAGTGATATTACTGAGAACATGTATAGAGTTAATAACTTTTGATAAGTAATGAAAATGAGACGTCTTTAACTAATTATATATTGGTACAAATTCAAATAATGAAAATGGGCAAATTAAATGGTAGAGTTACAAAATACCATATATAAATTCATATACACTGTTAAAAAATATAGGGAAGCAAAATAGAACAAAGGAAAGAAGCAAACAAATAGAGAAAACCATGCATGGCAGACATGCATAGGTATAATATTGGAAGTACACATGCATTAAAGGTAATGCAGGAAATAAGACACTTAAACTCGTAAATAGGAATTTTAACTCTTTGATGAGAAGAGATTTTTAACACCAATCAGAGTACCTATAAATGTCAAAAAATGTGTTCTTTGGCAAAGGAATGTTTTATATGGTGTGTGGTCGCCTCGGACAATTAATCTGTTTTCCATGGATGCGATGAAGTTGTCGATAGGAGTTTGGATAATTATGTTCCACTTTTTAAAAACTGCTGTCTAAAAGTCTCGAACAGTGAACTTCAACAGAGGCATTGCGCTCGCTCCAATGCGTCGTCCGAGCAGAACCCAGACATGCTCGATCGGATTTAAGTGAGGAGAGCAAACTGACCAATACACAAGATTTATTAGTTCCTTTTCAAACACATTCTCCACAAGTGGAGCTGTTTCCTGTATTAATAAGCATTAAAAGAAAGGAATATAGTGGCTTCAGCGTCAGGTAGAACATGAGATCTGAATATCTCATCTGCATTACCTTTGGGCTCTGAAAGTGCCATTCCAAGTAATTTACAAATCCGTGCATTTTTTTCTGGAAATCATGGTGGCTAAAATGCGCCAATATGAATCGATTACGGATCTTTCCCCGAATAAGTTACTATATAAACAATCTGCTAATTACAATTGAGAAAATAAATTGTCCATAACATCTCTAGATTACTGCAGCTGAAAAAAATACATATCAATATTAAGCTGGCATTTCCCCCACACACAGAGTAACACTACCATAAGTACTTTTGGGCAATCTATTCACTGTTTCATATACACAAGCATTTCCACAATATCTACATAATTTATTTAATACTAGCTGCGTAGCGCCCGTTGTGTTTCAATTAAATTGCATTAGGTCTTTCTATTGTTTTTTGGAAAAATCACAATTTTCAACATTTTTGCTTTTGCACCCCCTTAGGGTTTTTTTGTACCGACATAAAATATAGCCTACGCTGGAGCAGAGATGGTCATCATCATTTCGCTTCCATTATTTTTTGAAATCGACTTGGCACTTGTAGAGATTATCCCCCACAAACATACAAATGTTCCTTCTTTATAATATGAGTATAGATACAGAAGCCCTTGATCTGTTATTATAATACAAACAGAAATATATTTTTTATTTAATACGTGTTATCAGATGCAATTTTTTAAATACACGCATAAACCAGTATATTTCATCAGTTTTATTTTCATAGTTAATTATATCATCCTAATCCTAATAATATTATAAATCTGATTGTGTGCAAATGTTAGGCTGAAGCCAGTGTCAAAATGAAGCATTTAATTATCCTGTATCTTTGCATATAAGTTGATTATATCCCTCAAATGAATATAGGCTGGTTTTTGTTTATTTTATATCAATATTTTTCTTAAAAAATAAAAATTTCATTATTTTCATACAGAATAAATGGACATTTTTTCGTATATTTTAAAATGGTTGGTTGGTTTGGTTGGTTTGGCCCAAAGGGTCCCGGTTTTGCAGCTTTTTTAAAATGGTTAAATTTATTTTACCGTTGTTAATACTTTATCGTTGCCAATATAAAATAAACCCCTGAGTAATAATTTTTAATCAACAATTTATTTTCAAGTGAAAATTTTCCACGTGAAAATGAAAAGGAAATGAATTATTTAAGAACTAAACAGAATATGAAATGATGTCATATTAGACATAAAACGTGTGTTTTCAAATATTTGATAACTAGCCGCCACTGGCGACCAGTTTGGTCTCCCTTAAATGTATGTTAAGCACTGTAACACGTTACTTTTATTCATAATTTATTTTTTTTTCGTAATCCTTCGCCAAACCGGAAGATTCTAATAGACAAATCAAAAACTTTTGCGATCATGGTAGCATTTCGCACATTTTTTGTTGTTATGTATTTCATCTTTCTTAACAAAAACCGCTTAACCAACTTAAGCATTTATGCTTCATATCCGTTTGCTTATCAGTTGCAATATGCTTGCTAATGAGGAGATTCTTAAACATATTAAGTAGTTTTCCGTAATTGGATCCATTGCCAAATGGCGTATTTTAGTTAATACGATTTGGTGCAATGAAGTCTATTTTGTGAAAGTCTTTAATGATATCCACCATTTACACTGAACTATATTGTTGCCAATATTTTTTTGTTTGTTTGTTTGTTTCTCGCTAACTTTGGCTGTAGACTTGATTACGGGAGAATCAAGAAGAAAATCTATCATTATTCTCATTTAAAACGTCTTGAATAATGTGACATAATCGGAGTGCATATTATAACACGTAATTTTCGAGTATGGTTTGGTGAAACATTGAACTTTTGGAAGCCAGTTTTGATAATCACGTAAATATGTCACACCAACATTACCGCCTATAATTCTAATTACAGCAACCCGTTTTTTCTCTCTATATTGCAACTCTATAGTTAATATAGTGCCCCGGTGCGTCTACGACAGCTGTTCCATCAGAACATTTGATTTCAAAATAAAAGTATCGTTTCTAATTTGCGCACGCGAAAAATAAAAGCTGGTATTGGCGATTATAAAAATTCTATTGGCGAGATTTGCGCCCAAATAACACAAAAGTACTTAATGATGTTATGTATTTTGTAAATGTATATTAAATTACTGTTTTGAAAGCGATTGGTCATTAATAATGGTAAATATGATTGGTGATTAACAATCATTTTCGGTGGTCTCTCTTCTTTTCACGTATAATACATAAATACCAAATTAACTGACAATTTGTTTCGAAATTTGATTCATTAAATATCATTACATGAGTTGTATTTGTTTACATTCAGCTTACATCAAGAAAAGATAAAGAATGAAGTTGAGTTGTATAGCACATAATTATGGTAAACTTTGATTGTGTCACTGGTACGAATTATTTTTTTGACACCAGGCAGCGCTCCAAAAAATCTTTCATGGAAAACTAACTTTACGAACGATTATCTCCGTGGTTTAATGGTTTAATATTTTAAACCTTCACGACGAATGAATCTTTTTTTTTGTTTACTTTCATGGATAGAGAATTTGAACTGCGAAGCTAATTTCAACTGAAGTTATTGGAGAATATATACATTATTGAACGTAAGTCATCTCTCAAATATTAATTTATTTTGAACGATCTTTCTAAAAATGTCACATTTATGAAGTTTTATTCGAAAAAATAATTTTTAATAAAAATGGCCGCCTGGCATATGAAAAAGTGAAACGGACATTCCGGAACTGTTGATGACAGTCACATGACTTACAGTTTTATTATAGAGATAATACAAAGTGCATAAATACGAGTAAGTGTGGAAAGAAAGCGAATTCGATGTCATATATAGAAAAATAAATTAGATTTGTTTTGATGTTGAAATAAAATTATCTTGGATTATCAAATTATTTGTGATTAATTTCTCTTTTTTTTTCTTTTTCACATGAAAGGAATTATTTTAAATGTACGTAATATATGTATTTTAAATGTATGTGTTGTAAATTAAAGTTCTCTGTTTTAAATGAAATGAGTGAAATATTTATATTTTTAATGAATTCAATACGAATGATGGGATAGGTTGGCAATTTATCGTCTGCACAAGGCTAACATAAAGATACCATATTTTTAATTTAAATTTTAAAAAGTAAAAAATATATATATATATATATATATTGGATGGCAAATGTCAATGATATGCATCGCAAAATTATCCGTATCGAAAATCAGAAAATCTTAATAAAAATAACTATATTTTTTAAAATAAAGTTGCTTTTCTCATAAAAGCTAAAGATTTAATATGATTGTCTCGAAGTAACAGCATTTTTCCTCTATCATTTTCCCACAATCGAAACATATTTGTAAATCGTCGTTTCGAAACGGAATTTAATTTTACATTTCTTTTAGTTTTCAAATAGGAAAAACTTTGTTGTCTTTTTTAAATATAGCTTTTTTTAAAGTTGTTTCATAATAGATTTTTGTAAAGTCTTGTAGGTTAAGAAAAATTGCATAGATTTTAAACCAATGTTAAGTAAAATTACAATATTTTTTAAACTTAAAAAACAACAATGTTATCGAAAAGAAAATCGATTTTACCAACAAATTCGCGTAATGCAAAAGCAAAGAAGAAATCAAAAAGTAATGAATCTTTTCTTCCAGCTGAATTGTGTAAACTTGAACAAGCCAATCGTGCCAATTCATAACATTATAAACGTGAAAGCGCGTTCTATATAGTAGATTTTTTTTTTACATATAGGTAGAACATTTCCGAGAATAGGAATGTTAGGGGTCTGTAATTAGGTCCATAGTCAATTTGCTTTTTTTTTTTTTTTTTTTTTTTTTTTTTTAAATCAAGAGAAATTGGGCGCAAAATTAAATACATTGTTGTAACCAGATTTGTTTTTTGCGTGGTAAACGCTTAATGGTATTTTAGATGATCATTTCCCTGCTCACCTTTGATGTCAACTATGACTGTAAAACATATTAAAAAATATCATACGATAATTTTCTAATTTTCTTATTGCTTCATGATGTAAATAGACTTTCTGGTTTATACTTTAAACCTGAATTGGTCATGCCATTGTCGTTCAATTTTTATTCCTAATCGTAACCCTAATCGTATCCTATCCTAATCCTGATAACATCAAAGAATATTCTTTGACACGAATATGTAAATTAAATCAGTATCCATAAATGGAATGAATGGAAAATAGAAAAAATAGAAATGGCAAAATAAAATAACAAGAAAGTACATTTATTCGACACCTAACCCTAGAGAAAGCGTAAAAAATTTCAAGCCCATGAAATAAATCAAAATAATCCTATATATACTAACAAAAATATGTAAATTTAGATCATCAGATTTGTGTCGTCGGTATTTATTTGCTTATAGTGTTCTTGACGCGATAGAGAAAATATCGAGGTTAAATTGGGCAGAATTTAAAGTACTTTCTAGCAACCTTTATTTACATTAGAATCGCCTCAGATTGTTATATCTTTGTGAAATATCTATCAATGTATAAAATCCACAAGCAGTTTGTTCACTGTTTACACCACTTAGCGTGAAGCACTTAATTTAATATATACATAAACAAGATAATGTAGTAAGAAATATATAACATATGTCTATGCAAATAAACAATATAATAATGCCCATTTAGCAATGCACACATATACAAATTGTACACCAAATACCACCTAAAATGCACTGTTGTATAGAAGAATTCTGCCAGTGTTGTTTTTCGTTTTACGAAGAGGAATTCCTCGATTTTCACGATTTTACTTGGTCTTCCTTTTTTCATTAGTTGCAGTTTCATTTTCGCGATTGTATATATTATTTGGCATGAAATTTCACTTTTTTAAGACTGGGTTATGTCCAGGCCCCTATAGCAAAGAAATACCGTATGGTCTCCTATAAAATGTGATAAAGCTTTGGTTAATTATATATGTTGTTAATTATCAAGTGAAATGTTTTACTAAATTAATGCATTTATTCTTTTTTTAATGTTACGTGAACAAAGTCACGGGTAACAGCTAGTAATTTTATAAATCTGATTGTGTGCAAATGTTAGGCTGAAGCCAGCGTCAAAATGGAGCATTTAATGATCCTGTATTTTTGCATATAGATTGATTATAACCGTGAAATGAACATAGACTAGTTTTTGTTTATTTTATTCAAATATTTTTCTTAATAATTCAAAATTTCGTTATTTTCATAGAGAATAAATGGACATTTTTTCGTATAATATTTTAAAATGGTTAAATTTACTTTAACGTTGCTAATACTTTATCGTTGCCAAAACTAATTTAAAACCCGTAATAATAATTTATACTCAAAAATTTAGATTCAATTGAAAAATTTTCACGTGAAAAATAAAAATGAAATAAAAAAATTAAAGAATTAAAAAGAAGATTAAATAATATTATTAGAAATAAAACGTACTTTTCTTAGTTTTTGATAATAATACAAGGTTTCAATATGCGTAACCATAGGAAACAGGCCAATATGACGTCATACATCGCAAATAAAGAGGAAAGGCTTTGATTGGTGAAATAAAATGATCTTGGGTTTTTTCTTCACTTTTTTTTCTTTTGTATGATAAAATACTTAGCGTTTTACCGTCTGCGCATGGCTGATATAACTATACCGTAATTTTTATTTAAATTTTAAAAAAGTGAAAAGCAGTTTCAAAAGAAAATAGTTAGCAAATGTCAATAATATGCTCCGCAAAATTATCTATGTCGAAAATGATGTTATGGATAGCGAGAAATAGCTATTTTCATTCTTAAAACTAAAATAAATAACTCGATTACCTAAAAAAAAATGACGAATGTTAATAGTTCCATTTTTGTTGATAAAACGTAAGATTTAATATTATTTCGTTAAAGTAACATAATTTCCCCTATGCCAGTATTGAAATTAATTGCCTGGAAAAGAAAATTAACAAGAATTATGTCATTAAAAAGGGATTTCTCTGGGGAAAAAGAGACGTCATATTTGAGTTAAAACGGGAATTTTCCAATATGTTTTAAAATGAGTGTAAATCAATTCTTTACATTAATAATACAAGGATCAGTAAGTATAAAAAGTAGATAAATTTCACGCCATATTTATAACGAAATTTTTTTAAAATCTATACTGATTATTAAGCATGAGTATCCGTTATATACAGATAAGAGTTTTCTGCTAAAAATCACATCATAATTTTAAGAAAAGGAAAATGAATACGGATCTATTATATTAAAATCTGACCGTGTGTTTGTATTTCGCAACAATTCCTAGACTGTCGAACGCAACGCTACTTAATACCAGTTATCATTGATCCGAGGATGTCACACAAACTCTCAGAATTAAAAAAATTAAATTAAATACCAAGGGTTTTTTTTTTTTTTTTTTTTTTTTTTTGTAAATTGTAACGAAGTTTCTGTAAAAACGGAAAGTAAATTACTCCATATTTCTGTATAAAAAAGGCGAAATAAAGCAGATCAGTATATTTTTTACACCATTTTCTCATTAAAACTGAAAAACAGAATTTATTTTCACTTTGAATAGATGGTGAAAACAAAATCTTGATTTCAGTAAATTATCTGAAAAATTAAAACATATTTTCACATATTCAAACTTCGTGAATCAATTTATTCTGGAGAACAAAAATTGCCTGTCAACATACTGTCATTTAGAAAACAAGATTTGTTTCAGCTATGCATTAAAACAAGGAGGCAGAATTGAATTTAAAGAAAAAAGCATGTACTATTTCCAATTAATGTTTTTTTTTGAAGGATGGCTGTTAAGATGTTTCACAAAGGCGTTAAAAGTAAAATTGTTTATCAGGTAAAATTGACATTTGTTTTTACCCAATTCGTCTATTTCCACGATTTTATTTGGCCCTCCTTTTTGTATTGGTTGCAATTTTATTTTCGCGATTCTTTGGCACAAAATTTCACTTTTTTAAGACTGAGTTATGTCGAGGTCCCTATAACAAAAAAATACCGTATTGTCTCCTATGAAATGTGATAAATAGTTAGTTAATTATTAACGTTTTTAATTATCGGGAGTGAAATATTTTGCTTAATTAATGTATTTATTCTTCTTTTAATGTTACGTGAACGAAGTCACGGGTAACAGCTAGTTTGGCAATAAATATCACTGTGTCAAGCTTTTTAACAAAGTACCAAGTCCCGGATAACAGTAAAGTACTGACTGGAGTATGGGGAAAAACTTTTAATAAGGCATTTATGTTAGCCTGGCGCAGGTGATAAATCGCCAAATATTGTTCCTATCACCATATTTCACAATGCATTCTTTTCATTTAAAATACATATATTAAATACGTTTTAAAAATAGGCCTTTAACTCATTTCATTTAAAATAGAAATAAATAAATAAAAGTAAGAAGAAGAGATAATAATATAAGCCAAATTATTTTATTTCATTTCTAAAGCACTGCTTCTATGCTACACATGCGAAAGAAACACGCAGCTTTTGGCGAAATTATCTCCCGACTAACATAAAAGTATTTTAAATAATCCAATTTGTGCAGGAAAGTTCCGTAATCGGGTTTGCAGCCAATGGCATATTTTATAAAGCGTAGTTTAACTCCAATTAATTTCATTACTGTAACTTTTTTAGGTAGCTTTCAATACAAAAAGTAAAAAAATACCATTGCAGCTGACCGAAGGAAAGTAATTCCGGAAAATTACGGTATATTTAAACCTATCATAAACCCCAGACCCCAAAACCACCCTTCGTTCAAATGTTGATATATATATATATATATATATATATATATATATATATATATATATATATATATATATATATATATATGTATGTATGTATGTATCCTAATCATGAAATCTACCTTTCATAATAAATTATATACAGAAAATGAAAAATAGTAGATAAATGTATTTTACATTTTTATTCATATGGAAGATGTGTAGAATTTTAGCTAAAATACTGAAATTATATAAATTATTAGTGTTAGGTTATATGTGAAATATATTTTTTGTTTTAATATAAGATTTTTCTTGTGAAATAATTGTGCATTGAAATAAAATCTGTGTATACACATTTTTGTGAATCTAAAATAAAAGTAATAAGGATTTATGATGAATTTAAGCAATTTTTTATTAATACGGAAAGCTCTTTTCTTCTAAAATATCTAAAAACAGTTGAAGAATGTCTTAAAAATAAAGTAACAGTGTTAATTATTGACGTAAATTAATAAAAAAAATCATCAATTAGATTATTCTTGGTGTGATAGTATTATTTGTTTCCTTTTCAAATTAAAAAAATACCAAATGAAGAAATTTTTTATTGTAAAGGTCAAATTGTTAGAGTATTGCAGTTTTTTTGCAATGATTGTGTATCGTCCTTTATCTGTACTTGTAATTATTACTACACTTATTAAATTAATTATTATTGTAAGCTCATCAAATGCTGTATAAGATACCTATATGTCGTTATCTCTATAAGAGAACTATATTATATGCATAAAAAATTAAAAGAATAGTGTATATATATATATATATATATATATATATATATAGCACATTATGTATTAAATGTATTCGGCAGACCCAGAATTCCGCACCATAATTAAACTAGGAATAAATAACAAACATTAAAAATAAACAGATATAATCTGAACAAGAAAAAACCAAGAAAAACAACCAAAAAGCTGTGGCCTCATCAGCAGTGGGCACATTAAAAAGCACAGCGATGTTTCCGACTAATTACAAGCACAACAAACTATTATACAGTAGTGGCAGCGGGTTTCGGCCAGAATGTCGTGAAGCATAAATCAAATGCATGAAAACAAATGAAAGCATGTCACGAACATTCGCCCACCGGACCCAACGCCACAAACAACAGCACGACTGAATACAAAACGTATGCTTAACATACACAGAACTGACAATAGAATTTTCTTACCCCCTCCTGAGCCACACAGCCACAAAAACAATAAACAATAACCAAATCCAGTGATCCAAAATCTGTCCATGTACGTTCCATGTCTGTTGCCACAAAACTGCAAACATCCTTGTAAAACCGTCCTCGAAAGGCTTTAAGTTATACAAATCATTAATTGTCAATTACGTAGCAACTACTCAAAAATGAAGACTGTCTGTAAAACTAGTATATCTATTAATGAAACTCAAAGCAATGTTATTTTTATAATACAAGATACTGGTTAAATTAAAAAGTTCTTTAAGAAATAAATTTTTATTCGTACAGAGTTTATAGTAGCGAAAAATCTGATCTATGATAATATTAATGTAAATACGTTTATGTACATTCGAACCCCAGTTAACTAATTGGTTAACTTCAAAACTGAAGCCATCCCGAAACCCACCGTTTCTGGCTGAAACCCACTGCCACCACTGTATAATAGTTTGTTGTGCGTGTAATTAGTCGGAAACATCGCTGTGCTTTTTAATGTGCCCACTGCTGATGAGGCCACAGCTTTTTGGTTGTTTTTCTTGGTGTTTTTTCTTGTTCAGATTATATCTGTTTATTTTTTATGTTTGTTATTTATTCCTAGTAATATTATAAATCTGATTGTGTGCAAATGTTAGGCTGAAGCCAGCGTCAAAATGAAGCATTTAATTATACTGTATCTTTGCATATAAGTTGATTATAACCCTCAAATGAATATAGGCTGTTTTTTGTTTATTTTATATCAATATTTTTCTTAAAAATTAAAAATTTCATTATTTTCATACAGAATAAATGGACATTTTTTCGTATATTTTAAAATGGTTGGTTGGTTTGGCCAAAGGGCCCGGTTTTGCAGCTTTTTTTTTAAATGGTTAAATATTTTACCGTTGCTAATACTTTATCGTTGCCAATATAAAATAAACCCCTGAGTAATAATTTTTAATCAACTATTTATTTTCAAGTGAAAATTTTCCACGTGAAAAAGGAAAAGGAAATGAATTATTTAAGAATTAAACAGAATATGAAATGATGTCATATTATACATAAAACGTGCGTTTTCAAATATTTGATAATAATACAAAGTGCATAAATACGAGTAAGTATGGAAAGCAAGCGAATATGATGTCATATATAGAAAAATAAAACAGATTTGTTTTGATGTTGAAATAAAATGATCTTGGGTTATCAAATTATTTGCGATTAATTTCTCTTTTTTTTCACATGAAAGGAATTATTTTAAATGTACGTAATATATGTATTTTAAATGTATGTGTTGTAAATTAAAGTTCTGTGTTTTAAATGAAATGAGTGAAAGCTTTATATTTTTAATGAATTCAATACGAATGATGGGATAGGTTGGCGATTTATCGCCTGCACACGGCTAACATAAAGATACCATATTTTTAATTTAAAATTAAAAAAAGAAAATATATATATATATATACATATATATAACCATAAATGAAACATTATCATAACACCAACTTAAACAATGAAATAATTAAGTATGAAATAATTAGTTGACAATGAAAGATTCCCCAACACACTTAATATGGAATCAAAAACTTTGAAAGAATAAGAAATTAAATAAAAATTGAATAAATGGAATTAAATGAATTAATTGAAATGAAATTTGTGGAATTTAGACAGAATTATCAAGTCCCAATTGCCTAAATACCACAAATAAAATGAAATGAGATGTTTCATCATCATATTAGCCATATACATTGCTAAAAAATATGATATTGGGACTACATCTCAAATACAATGAATCAAATCAGTGATAAAATAAAAAATAAAATACAATATTAAAAAGGAAAGAAGCCATACTTATAAATTACAGAGAGAACATTTAATAGAGACATTAAGTATAAAATCCATAAAGATGAAAAGATATATAAATAAGATACCTTGCAGTTCATGAACCATCATGAAAACCAACATGACTGGGGAATGAATTGCATAAAAAATCTTAACATGTTGCCAATTTTAGAAATATAAATTGTTTAGAAATATAAATTGCTTTGCAGTGATGCCAGAAATAATGTTAAAATGTAATGGATTATAAAATAAACAGGAACATTCGTGCTGCCAACTATTAGTAAAAGTGAATATAATCTGAATCGAAGGAATTGGATGGAAATAAATGTTTCATAATTCAACCAAATTACTTTCTTAATTGATACCAATTAGTTAAATAATAAATAAATGAAATTAATTAATAAATAGAAAATCGAATTACATTAATGGATGTATTAATGAATAATACTATGTTATAAATAAGTATTAAGATGGAAAAATTAATAATAAAAAACAACTTAAAATAGTGCTGCCCTCTAGTGGTAAAAGTAAATATAAAGTAATGGATGGAAATTAGTGTTTAATAATTAAACTAAATTACTATCTTAATGATAACCATTAGTTAAATAATAAATAAATGAAATTAATTAATAAATAGAATGTTGAATAATATCTAAGTAATGGATGTATAAATTAATAATACTATGTTATAATTAAGTAGTAATATGGAAAAATTAATAATTAATGCAACATTAAAAATGTACCATTAAATGACAACAACGATTAAATAACTGTACTAAAAATGCAACATCAATTAAAATAAATTAAATTAAAATACTAAAGATTTGAATTAAGAATCAAAGAATTTAAAATTAATATTGATTAAATATTGAAATGAATTAGTCACAAATAATGTGGCTTCAAACAAAGTTAAATTAAATAAAAACACTTAATAAAATTAAAACATATTATATTAACACTGTATAAAAGTAAACATTATCTTTGAAGTAAATATGATATTGTCCACCAAAGGTATGTTACACGTTTCAGACACTGGAGATTCCGAAAAACATATTTTTAGAAAAAAAAATTTGCCGTCCGTCTGTGTGTCTGTGTGTGTGTCTGTGTGTGTGTCTGTAAACGCTCTATCTCCCGAAAAAATTGAGATAGAGACTTGCAATTTGGTATGTACTTAGTATGTAATAATGGGAAGAAGCCTATTTCATTTCAATAACCTCGATTAACCGGAACAATTTTTTTCGGACTCTCGAAATATTCGTTCTGATGAAAGGTATATAAAAATTTTCGAAATTGTTTATTTTAAGAAATGAATATAAAAGACAATAAAAAAACATAAATTTTGAATCAAGCATGAAGTCGATCGGATAATTAGTTGCCGAGATATTTGGAATCCTATTTCCACACTCTTCGATTTTTCATGACCCTGTATTTCATCCAAATTTCACTTCAAAGATATATTTTAATTGGAAATTTGACGCTTAATCAGATGCAATAAACCGCTAGTTAATAGGATTATTATTTTTGGAGTCATTAGGATGTTTATTTCAAGCAATTCAGTAATCGAGCCTTTAAAGTTTGTGACGTCATCAAGCCACGATTTTATTTGAATTGCAATGCATTCTATAAGTAGTTTACACATTTTTATTTTAATATTTTACATTATGCATATCCATGATGGGTAAGTATTACGGTGGCCCCCAACGACTAGTTTCATTAGTTGCAGTTTCATTTTCGCGATTGTATATAATATTTGGCATGAAATTTCACTTTTTTTAAGACTGGGTTATGTCAAGGCCCCTATAGCAAAGAAATACCGTATGGTCTCCTATAAAATGTGATAAAGCTTTGGTTAATTATATATGTTGTTAATTATCAAGTGAAATGTTTTACTAAATTAATGCATTTATTCTTTTTTTAATGTTACGTGAACGAAGTCACGGGTAACAGCTAGTATGTATATATATCTGATCTTTGTCATATGATAGCACTCGTATTTATAAACCGATTTGGATGTAACTAAGTGTGTGTATTAGGCTCAAAAATATCTGGATCTAGTTCTTTCGACAGCATCGCCCGCCATTTTGTTTCAAAGTATAAATATTTAAAACTAAAAAAATATAAAAAAATATTTTATAAAACATTAAAATTTGTTTTTTGTTTAAATGTTAAGCCTTGATACAAGGATTCCGGAGCATTTTTTGTTTTGCCTATATTTTTAAAAATGGCTGAGATATAGCAGTATAAAATCCTAGGGTGGCTGACATTTTGAAACAAGATAGAAGATTACAAAATACAAAAAATCAGAGATTAATTTCCGAGTTTTAGAGAACGTGATTTTTCGCAAATGATTATCTTTCATTGTTGTAATCATTTTCCCAACCATACGCATAAAACTGCATATTCGTATCCGTTAGAGTCAAATTCTCGCAAAGCGTGGCGACACCTGGCGAAATATTGCCAAATTTGGCGACCAAAAATAACCCTACATTAATGAAGCCAACTTGACTAATTTGGAAATTTTTTATTCAAAATCAGAATTAACGAATGTTCTATAATCGGGTTCTTTGCATTTTAGCTTGCTGTTTTCGAGTAACATTTATCCAAAATTTTATAACGAAGATAAGGAAAGCTGCCTTTTCCTCCCGTTGCAGGCCGGAAGGACTTTTTTGAATGGGGGTGTGGATTGCACATATTTACACTGAAATTTAAATTTTGGTTTATGTAATTGTTTGAGTAAATAATTATAATCTTGTTGATCTAGCTTCACTCGAAACAAATCTAAAATATTCCTTCTGTGATTATTTTCTAGGAGAAACTTCCGTAGACTACCCCAAAACCAATCGGAGTATTTAATATCATCTACTATATATATAAAACACAAACGGAAATTTCGTTCCGTTCCTTTATAACTCGAGTTCTGCTGAATGGAACTTGCACTGATGGAACTTGCACTGTTGGATAGATAATTTTTCAGGGAAGGTTTTAGTATATAACACATATTTCTGCGTATATTAGTTATAGAATTATGATGGAAAGTTATTTTGGACAATAAGGTTACCATAGGTCATTTTTAGCGACCATTATCGTTGGCGAAAGAATTGAAACGGCTATATCAGAAAATAATGAAAATACATAGAAAAAATAAAATAAAAATTATGTTATTAATTTTATTTAAAATCCCCTCCCCCCCCCCCCCCGAAAAAAAGAAAAATAAAGAAAAAAATGTTTTAATGAGGCATAATATTTAATTTAAACCAAAAAGGAATGTTTGTAATGCTTAAAAATATTTGCAATACATGATATTGAAATTCAGATTAAGTCAATATTTGGCGATTTATCGTTTGCGTCAGGTTAACAAAGATGCATCTGATAATTTGATTTAATAAAATATGAGTAATTTTTTTTTCCTTTTTTTCTTTCTGTTAATTTTTTTTTATATAATACCCCTATCATGTGTCTTACAGGAGGAACTAGCATATGTAATTGTAAAAATGACTGCATTTATGAGTTACATGTTATTTGTTTATTTACGGTTTTGATTTTACTTTTGTCGCCAAGCAATGTGATTTTAAGCCAAAAATGCATAAGCGTGACATCAACGTGACCGATATTAGCAATAATAGTGTTTTGTCGTATATACAAGATCCTTTTTCGAGTAAATTTTTATATTCAAATGCAAATTATATAAATAGCAGTTATTGTTATTAATATGGAATCAAATATTTAAATTTTAGTGAATGTCTGCCACTCAAACACATATTGTAAAATAATTAAATTTTAGACATTTAAAAATTTATTTATGGAACATGCCGGTTTGTTTTCACCAAACATATTATTTTTATAGCCTCGAACTCAGATCAGCCAATATTGTCTATTCTTTTATTTTTATTTTATTATTTTTTTAATAAAATTGTTTTTTGAAATAAATTTTCGATGCTCTTTTAGAATCGTTATTTCTTTTTAGTTTTTTCTGAATATATTCCTTTCTTTCAGGAAGGTTTTTAAAAGACATTGGACTAATTGTCCGTATTCCGGTCACCGGCCAGTTGGCATTTTTACTATATTGTTGGATGTTTCGTTTATGTTGGAAGGTTACTTTGAACGACGATTCAGATTACAGAAGATTAGGCGACTTTTGAAATTAACGATTGCTAAATTTATGGGTTTTTTTCCTAGTTTTACCAAAAAAACAATGCTTCCAATGTACGGTTGGTTGATTTTATGACGGCAGATTATCTACACTAGGGATATAGACCCTGGGGGAAGTGCCCTCCGTGGGGGTCTTTCTAAGGAATCGTAACCTGTATTTACGGCAAGGTTCGAAGAAAACCACGGAAAACTCTGAACGGTTAGATCAACGAGCGCGACAGGGGTTTGAACCCAGCACTTCCCGTATGCCAGCTTTGAGAACAGAACATTTCAGCCACTGCTTTGGCGCTTTCAATGTACGGAAAAACTTTGTAATGTCAATGGTGGCGAATGGAATAAATAATATTTGTCGATTTATCATTTCAGGCTGGATAAGAAAAAACGAGTACCGGAAATTCTGATTAGATAATTTTTCGATCATTATAAAGCCTTTTCGACCTACACACATCCCTAGCAGTTAAACTTAGTGAGAAATGAATTTATTTCTGCGTGTTATTATGCTCTTTAGAGAAATGCAAAAAAATGTTCGGTTTAAGTATTCACCAAAAATAATATTACTAAACATTTTGGATAACTAACTTTATCATTGTCAGTTTTATTTAAGGTATGGAATTTTGTTAATGAAATATCTATAATTGAATTAACAGTAAATTGGTATTATTTAATGGAACATAGCTCGACGCGTAAATAACTTCGATTTGTAACTAACTCTGGTACATTAGTAAACATATCGTTTCATGCACTTCTAATGTTTGACGTCAAACTTGGATATCGGCAAGATTATGAAAGATTAGGAAGATTTTATTGGATACAAACTAGAAGTTTATCCTTCTACCAGAGTTAATCTTTGGGATTTTTTTCAGATTAACGGTTACACGAATGCAACTGGTCTAAAAAATGGAAAGACAGTGAACATGGCGTCATTTTAATTTTATTCATATTCAGCTTTAAAAATGCACTTTTTTATGTTTCACCATTTTTTTAAATATGAAAGTTAAACACTTTTCTTTATGTGCTAACAATTTATTACAATTTTCACTGTATTTACTCTGCTGGAATTGAAAGATGAAAAACCGTAGTAGACTTGACAAAAGAGGACGTATATTCCGAAATATAACGTAACATAGAGTGAGATTGTACTTACGTTACCAGAATCTCACATGGAGACAAGAAAGAGGGACGGAGTTCAAGAACTTACAGACGAAAATGAATCACCCGAACATTATTTAAGTTCAATGGTCAATCTATGCAATCATTGTAATGCTTTCTATTTTAGTAGTATGTTCAAAAGAGAACATTTTAGTTCCTGTTGTCATAATCTCATAATGGCCTCATTTCACTACTAAACTCTACTATAAATGATCAACTAAATGAGTTGCTTCTTTTAGCCCAAATTTTTTCCCAATGTATGATATAATATAACGCAATGTCGTTCACATCGTTTACAGAAATATTGAAGGAAAATCCAGGTGAACGTCCATATTGCTTTAAAATACATGCTCAAATCAATTGATATAATTCGTTTGATTCAAGGTTCGTTTGAAAATACTAAGGTAGCATCTGTAGGTGAAGATCCACATTCCTTTAAAATACAAAGCCTTTTCGTTTGATTTAAGGTACATTTAGAAAAATGGCCCAGCGCAGCGGGCGTAGCATGCTAGTCTACTATATATATAAAACACAAACGGAAATTTCGTTCCATTCCTTTATAACTCGAGTTCTGCTGAATGGAATTTGATGGAACTTGTACTGTTGGATAGATAATTTTTCAGGGAAGGTTTTAGTATATACCACATAGTTCTGCGTATATTAGTTATAGAATTATGATGGAAAGTTCTGTCAGTTTGGACGATAAGGTTACCATAGGTCATTTTTTTGGCGACCATTATCGTTGGCGAAAGAATTGAAACGGCTGTATCAGAAAATAGTGCAAACACAAAGAAAAATAAAAGAAAAATTCTGTTATTAATTTTATTTAAAATCCCCCCCCCCTCCCTCCCTGCAAAAAAAAGAAAAAGAAAAAAACAAAAACTGTTTTATTGAGGCATAATATTTAATTTAAACCCCAAAGGAATGTTTGTAATGCTTAAAAATATTTGGAATGCATGAGATTGAAATTCAGATTAAGTCAATATTTGGCGATTTATCGTTTGCGTCAGGTTAACAAAGATGCATCTGTGATAATTTGATTTAATAAAATATGAGTATTTTTTCCTTTTTTTCTTTCTGTTAATTTTTTTTAATAACTCCACTATCATGTGTCTTACAGGAGGAACTAGCAGATATAATTGTAAAAATGACTGCATTTATGAGTTAACATGTTATTTGTTTATTTACGGTTTTGATTTAACTTTTGTTGCCAAGCAATGTGATTTTAAGCCAAAAATACATAAGCGTGACATCAGCTTGAGCGGTATTAGCAATAATAGTGTTTTTTCGTGCATACAAGATCCTTTTTGGAGTAAATTTTTGTATTCAAATGCAAATTATATAAATAGCAGTTATTGTTATGAATATGGGATCAAATATTTAAATTTTAGTGAATGTCTGCCACTCAAACACATATTGTAAAATAGTTAAATTTTAGATATTTAAAAATTTACTACGGAGACATGCCGGTTTGTTTTCACCAAACATCTTATTTTTATAGCCTCGAAGTCAGACCAGCGAATATTGTCTATTCTTTTATTTTTATTTTATTATTTTTTTAATATATCGCCAATTTCACTAATAGAAGTACTCACTGCTTCAAAATTTAGGAACCAAAGAATATTCTTAAGGAGATGTGTGCATTTATGCGTTATTACTATCACAAAAGGCTACATTTTGCAATAAAAACTGTTTGCTGAAATAAATTTTTGATGCTCTTTTTGATTCGTCATTTCTTTTTAGTTTTTTTCTGCATATCGTCCCTTCTTTCAGGAAGGTTTTTAAAGTACATTGGACTAATTGTCCGTATTCCGGTCACTTGCCGTGTTGGCATTTTTACTATATTGTTGGATGTTTCGTTTATGTTTGAAGGTTACTCTGGACGACGATTCAGATTATAGAAGATTGGACGAGTTTTGAAATTAGCGATTGCTAAATTTATGGGGTTTTTTCATTAGGAAGCAAAGTTTTACCAAAAAAGCAATGCTTCCAATGTATCGTTGGTTGATTTTATGACGGCCGATTATCCACACGAGGGATATAGACCCTGGGGGAAGTGCCCTCTGTGGGGGTCTTTCTAAGGGATCCTAACCCGTATTTACGGCAAGGTTCGAAGAAAACCACGGAAAACTCCGAACAGTTAGGTCAACGAGCGTGACCGGGGGTGAACCCAGCACTTCCCGTATGCCAGCTTTGAGAGCAAAACATCTCAGCCACTGTTTTGGCGCTTTCAATGTACGGAAAAGCTTTGTAATGTCAATACTGGCGAATGGAATAAATAATATTTGTCGATTTATCATTTCAGCCTGAATAAGAAAAAACGAGCGCCTGAAATTCTGATTAGATAATTTTTTGATCATTATAAAGCGTTTTCGACCTACACACAGCCCTAGTAGCTAAACATAGTGCTAAATGATTTTATTTCTGCGTGTTATTATGCTCTTTAGAGAAAATGCAAAAAAATCTTCGGTTTAAGTATTCACCAAAAAGATTATGACTAAACATTTTGCATAACTAACTTTATCATGGTCAGTTTTATTTATGGTATGGAATTTTGTTAATGAAAGATCTATAATTGAATTAACAGTAATTTGACATTATTTAATGGAACATAGCTTGGCGCGTAAATAACTTCGTTCTGTAACTAACTCTGGTACATTAGCAACCATATCGTTTCAAGCACTTCTAATGTTTGATGCCAAACTTGGATATCGGCAAGATTATGGAAGATTATGAAGATTTTATTGGATGCAAACTAGAGGTTTATTCTTCTACCAGAGTTAATCATCGTTTTTTTTTTTAGGTTTATGGTTACACGACTGCAACTGTTCTAAAAAAAGGAAAGACAGTGAAAAGGGCGTCATTTTAATTTTTTTCAAACTTTTTAGCTTTAAAAATGCACTTTTTATGTTTCACCATTTTGTTTTAAATATGAAAGTTAAACTCCGCTTTTTATGTGCAAACAATTTATTACATTTTTGACTGTATTTACTCTGCCGGAATCGAAAGATGAAAAACCGTAGTAGACTTGCCAGAAGAGGACGTTAATTACGAAATATAACGTAACATAGAGTGATAGTGTACTTATGTTACCAGAACCTCACATAGAGACAAGAAAGGGGGACGCGGTTCAAGAACTTACAGACGAAAATGAATCCCCCGAACATTACTTAAGTTCAATGGTCAATCTATGCAATCATTGTAATGCTCTTTTTTTAGCAGTATGTTGACTAGAGAACATTTTAGTTCCTGTTGTCATAATCTCATAATGGCCTCATTTCCCTACCAAACTCTACTATAAATAATCAACTAAATTAGTTGCTTCTTACTTGCCCAAATTTTGTCAAATGTATAATATAATATAAAGCAATGTCGTTCGCATCGTTTACAGCAGTATTGAAGGGAAAACCAGGTGAACGTTCCTATTGCTTTAAAATACATGCTCAAATCCATTACTATAATTCGCTTGATTCAAGGTTCGTTTGGAAATTTTGATTAGGGTAGCATCCGTAGGTAAAGATCCATATTCCTTTAAAATACAAAGCCAATTCGTTTAATTTAAGGTACATTTAGAAAAATGGCCCAGCGCAGAGGGCGTAGCATGCTAGTTTTTATATAACTCGTACAGTTATGTGCTGCTGTTTTTAACATTAGTCTTGTTTGACTTGAAACTTGCGTGTGTCTGAATGCAGAATATTATCTATTTTTCTTGTACGAAGAGTGATTATAACATAATTGTTCCATTTCACATACCACATATCATTTGCAATATTTGTACGTTTATATTAGCAGGGAGAAGTTGATAAATTGTCGATTATTGTTCCCATACCATATTCATATTGCATTCATTTCACTTAAAACATAAACCTTTCACTCACTTCATTTAAAACACACACATTTAAAATAAATGACTTTCACTTATTTGATTTAAAATACATGCATTTCACTATTTCTGTTTAAAATATTAAAAAGAAAAAATATCAGAAAAAATAATGCCATAATTAAAAGAATTTTTTTTAAACATCAAAGAATTGTTTCTAATTTACACACGCGAAATATAAAATCTACTATAAAATCTAAAAATGCTATTGGCAAAATTTCCAACAAGCTAAAAATTGGCTACTACTAAGTTATTACGTATTTTTTCTTTCAAACAGAAAAAAAAATCATATTTATTTTCCATTTTTATTAAACTGAAATATGTTTTATTGTATTGAATAAGTTTGTGCTTATTTTTTTAGATCCGTGTGCTCTAATCCGACTGTCTACGAAAATCTACCGCCGGTGAAAATGATGTATGCTCTTTAACTGTGCTCTTTTTATCTATTTTTTAATTTAATTTCCAAACGGTTTGAAATTTATTCTTTGTAATTAGATAGGTATCGTTGTCAACTTTATAGGTATCTTCTGTGAAATTTAGAACGAAATCCGTTAAATATTTTTTGAGTTATGCTTGACGAAAGGTTTTAATATCCATCGTGTAGCTATATTTGGGGCAAATTAATATTGTGCTGTGTATGAGTCTTCGTTTTCACTCAGACAACTACTACTTCCATTAATCCTGCGACTATGAGACGGGTCCAATGGACCCGACCGGTACATTCAAAATGACTATTCGAATCCCAATTTGTCTCATAAAATAAGTTAAATATAAGCCCCGAAGAACTAAAGTAAATAAATAAGTTAAATAGTTTTAAATAAAAATCCTGTGTGAAATGTTTTCATCAAGGTTGAGTAAAATTTGCGAAGTTCTAGGGTTAAAAAAGAACATCATCAAAAGTTGATATTTAGACTTTAAAAGGTCTTGACATATACTACAATATGCCGCCCGTATTTTTATGTTACTAATAAAACCGTCCGCGTTCTTAAAGGTTGAAAATTTTGCGTGGCAGTTACATATATATTTGATATTTTTGTTGAGATAATAAAACAGAGAACACACAGAACACTTATACGGACACTTATCTCAAATGTTTGTAACAGGCAAACCCCGAGGTCTTGGAGGCATGGTGTTGTTTAAGATACAATTCATTAAATACAAGATCTATAATACAATTAATTAAATACTGATCTATTATAGAATACAATTATAATTATAATTGTTAGGAGTCAATGGAGAAAATATTCTGTTCTCTGTTTTGTGTTACCAACAACAACGCAAATCTCTTAAGTGGGCTATAAGAAAATCAACACATTTTAATTTTTCTGGAATTTAATTAAAAATATAAACAAAGCACAGACAGACATCAATGTAATTTATTTGAGTTTAATGTGGTAAAAATAAGTCAGAATACAGCTATAATATTTTCATACTAGATACCATCAAAAGAATTGTTTTATTTAAAAAAAATCTTGTAATAATATACATATAGTAACCTTCGTTTAAAATTTGAACGGATAACTTTTGTCAAGTTTGATTTTTATATCTTAATAATAATCATTGTTTAAAATAATATAAGCGAAATGTCTTCCAGTAGATTTTAATGCTTTGTTTATATTTTTGGAAGGTTCGTAAAAGGTCAAACACGATTCATCAATTGCATAAAACACTCATTTAATATATAAACAGTTACGTAAACTTCCTACATTTTTCTCCTTTTTCCTTGTAGACTATAAAGAGAAATCCTCTAAGTTATTTCTCCTGAATCAGCACTTTTGCGGAGAACGTTCAAGATTACGAATAAATGCCGAGTCCACAAATATGTCACAGCGAATGACAGTCTACAAAGTTTGTTCCTTGAAGTTTTAAAAAGAATACTATGTTGCATCATTTCAAAGAATTTTATTAGACAAACAGAACAATTCGATATATTTTATTGCTGTGAAATTGAAAAAAAAATTCAGGGATTAAACTATTTTAATAAGTTAAGTATTTTCATTATCGGGAGGCTTTATTATGTGCATAAAGTATTTTTATTTTACATTTAATTATATATTTACCTCTGTTTTTCTGAGGAACATTCTCGATTATATTGATCTTTTTTTATTATTTTTGACTTTTCAGAATTACTTTGGTTGTGATCCTGAATACCATCTTTAAGACTGAATGGTTTCAACATTGAAAACAGAGTCGTAGCATCAATATCGGCCCCTGGTAGTAAAAAAAAGTTGAAAAATTTTATTAAATCATTTATAAAAAGTTCAAAATATAATTATAAAAATAGAAATAATTAAAAATGCATATAAAAAATTAATAAACTAATTTAAAACTAACAGTTTTTTCTTTTGATCAATCCCTAATTATGCTGCCATAATCAGTGAATCGGCTATTTTATATTCAAGGGAGATTATTCCCAAATTTTATTATCTCTCTGGGAACATTTCTGTTCTTTAATTATTTCTGAGTACTTTAATTTGCTAAACACAAGCAAACAATAGCTTTACAATCGTCCGCAAGAAACGGCTGTCATTGGTAATATAAAAAAATAATCGCAATGTTACAACCAAAGGCGGCGTCAATCGGAGGTCCGAGAGTGGGAAATTTACAGGGGCTCGCCACCCCCTTTACCCTTATGAGTGAAAATGAAGTTTTGTGAATATAATATTTTTGAACCGGGAAAATATTTTTGAACTAGAAAATATATTTTACCAAGCTTCAATTTTCATGATGACGTTGCAGAAAAAAAAATAAAGATTTTTCACGATAGAAAGTAAGAAAAATAAAGTTATACTACCCGCTTTCTGTACAAGTAATCAGTGACTAAAAAACAATGAAATTCTCTCTCTGAAAAAGCACCTTTTATAAATTATGATTTGTTGCAGTTCATTTTTCATTTCGTGCATTCTCGGGTTTTGTTTGTTAATAAAAGTCTAAACATTTTTCATTTCCTGTAAATTTAACATATCCATGCGGTTTTACCTGACCGGTGAGGTAAAACCAGATCATTTGAGTTTTTTTTCTCTAAAAGATTATTTATTAATTAAAATGTAATGAAGTAATCATATATTTAAGATATTATTATAGTACAAGAATAAATGCAGAGTATGTACGCAAAGTGACATTAAATTCTGTTGGAAACTCTGGTTTCAAGAAGCAACTAATAATAAGGTATGCGGTTCTGCCCTTCTTCCCCTTATCTATTGAGCAACAAACATTATAACATTTGAAATTAAATACACAGACAGAAAATTATTCCATGTTACACTTGTATATATTTACTTTAATGCAATGAAACGATGTAATGCAACGAAAAAATATATCAAAATTTTCACAATAAATTAAATATACAGACAGAAAATTATTCCATGTTACACTTGTAATATATTTACTTTAATGCAATGAAAAGATGTAATGCAACGAAAAAAAAAATCAAAATTTAATTCGCATTGCCTTTAAGTTCTTATGAAAGTATTTTAATAGGAAGATTTTTATTTAACTTATTAAAATGATAACTGTTTTGGTTTCAATTATTAATTTCAAAAAAGAATGTTTCTAGAATCATTTTACAGTTAAAGAAATTAAATAGCGAAACATCTGAAATAAGAATGCGGAAGAATTGCAACAAAACTAGAAAAAAAGGAGGCAAAAATACCTATTAAAGTTAATTGTATTCTTATTTATAATATTATAATTAAGAACCGTATATAATCGGTATAATTAGACTATATATTAATATTTTCTTTAACAAGTAGAGTAAGAAAATAATTTAAATTAAATTCAGCATTTTTGAGAATTTTTCGAAACTTAACCCTTCTTTGCATGAGTTTTTCTTTTACAATTGTGTTTTTTACTTTCTTCAACTTTACAAGAAGAAAGTATTGGATTCATGAAAATTTTCGATTTCCGGTTTTCGACGGATTTATACGTTTTAGAAGGTCCTGAACACGATTTGACTGTTTTTAGGAAATGTCTGTACGTGAGTCTGTGAGTCTGTCTGTCTGTCTGTATGTGACACAAATTTTGTGGGCGCTCTATCTCAAGAACTAATGCTCGGAATTTAATAAAACTTTAGATTCAATTAGTCCCTGATATAAATTGGTGGTGATTAGTTTTTGGTAAAAAATGACCGGCAGGTGGCGCTACTATGTAGCATTTTTCGCGATTTCCGCAATAGCTCTATCTCAAGAACTAATACTCGGAATTTAATAAAACTTTAGATTCAGTTAGTCCCTGATATAAATTGGCGATGATTAATTAGTTTTTGGTAAAAATCGACCGGCAGGTGGCGCTGCTATGCAGCATTGTTCGCGATTTCCACAATAGCTCTATCTCAAGAACTAATACTCGGAATTTAATAAAACTTTATATTCAGTTAGTCTCTGATATAAATTGGTGCTGATTAGTTTTTGGTAAAAATCTCCCAGCAGGTAGGGATGCTATGCAGCATTTTTCGTCATTTCCACAATAGCTCGATCTCAAGAACTAATGCTCGGAATTTAATAAAACTTTATATTCAGTTAGTCTCTAATATAAATTGGTGCTGATTAGTTTTTGGTAAAAATCGCCCAGCCGGTGCCGCTGCTATGCAGCATTTTGCAGGATTTACACGATTTTAGCGATAATCATATCTCAAGAAATATTGCACGGAATTTAATAAAACTTTATATTCAGTTAGTCTCTGATATAAATTGAAGCTGATTAGTTTTGGATAAAAATCGCCCAGCAGGTGGCGCTGCTATGCAGCATTTTTCGCGATTTACACAATACGTCTATCTCAAGAACTAATGCTCGGAATTTAATAAAATTTTATATTCAGTTTGTCTCTGATATAAGTTGGCGCTGATTAGTTTTTGGTAAAAATCGCCCAGCAGGTGGCGCTGCTATGCAGCATTTTTCGTGATTTCCACAATAGCTCTATCTCAAGAATTAATGCTCGGAATTTAAAAAAAACTTTATATTCAGTTACTCTCTGATATAAATTGGTGCTGATTAGTTTTTGGTAAAAATCGCCCAGCAAGTGCCGCTGCTATGCAGCATTTTGCAGGATTGACACGATTTTAGCGATAGTCATATCTCAAGAAATATTGCACGGAATTTAATAAAACTTGAGTTTCAGTTAGACCTTGATATAAATTGGCGCTGACTCTTTTTAGTGTATGCGAAGCCTGTGTGAGATAGAAGAAAATTTTGGGATTGGCACATCCGACTAGTGTATACATATATTAAATATTAGACACCAGAAATTTTAACATAGATTTTTAACTTTGTTCAGAACATAGTTCACGGGAAATTTATTGGATTAATATTTTTTATATAAATATAGTGGTGGCGAAGAAGTTGATTTATTTATTAAAAGTTAAATAAACAGTGATGGAAATTTACATCACTATGCAATTAAGGGTTAAAACGAGATTGAAGAAAACAAAATGCACATGATTTATTCATATTCATTCTATTCAAAATCATAAAGCATTATTACCAAATACAATTAAAAAAAATCTTTATTATCATTACTAGTTAGCAAATAAAATTGTAGTAAACTGATTCAATAGTTAATTGTAAAAATTACGGTTTGCAAACTTTGAAGAAGAAAATCAAATAAACTCTACAAACATTTTTCAAAAAAAGTAGAAATGTAAATAAATTAAACGCTTACTAGTTTAATCCCTTTCTCTTGAATATTTTTGCACTTAAAAATATAAAAATCTTACTTATAATAAAATCCGAAGGCAAGAAACTGTCTGTAACTCTCCCGGGCACGACCACCCTGGTTTACGAATCGACCATGGTTAAACGCCATGTTCGGCTTAATGAAAGAATTATGCTACATCCGATTCTGCTGTTTAAATATTTGTAAAAGCATATTAAAGCTTTTAAATCTTTTAATTTTGTTTAAAACCTTAAAAAACTATTTCATAAAAAAATGTATATTAACATTTCTGTAAACATTTTTTTCTGTAAGCATTTTTTTCCGAAGCAGCGGTGATTTATTTCGTAGGAAAAGATTTGAGGTTGATTCAGTATAGTGGCGCCATCTACTGGCGGATGTTGAAATTGGCTTCCATCGTAAATACAGACTCATTATCCGGAATCCTCCTGACCAAAGGCTTTCCGAGTTTTGGAATTTTCCGGATTTCGGGTCCTTTCGAAGTTCACGATTATTTGACAAAATTCATGCTTTTTTTCGTGAACTTTTTTTTCGTGAAAATTTGCATTTTTTTCTGCTGTTCTTTGACAAAATTTGCGTTTTCCTTCTACGATCTTTTGACGAAATTTCATTTTTTCGTAGTCCTTTGAAGAAATTTGCGTCTTCTTTTTGCGATCCTTTGAGGAAATTTGCGTTTTTTGCTATTCTTTGACGAAATTTGCCTTTTAGTCACGATCCTTTGACAAAATTCGAGTTTTTTCTGAGATTGACGAAATTAGCGGGTTTTTTTTCGATCCTTTGACGGAATTTCACTTTTTTCGCGATCCCTTAACGAAATTCGAAATTTTTTCGCAGTGCTTTGAAGAAATTTGCGTTTTTTTCTAGACTTTGAAGAAATTCATGTTTTTCCGCGATTATTTGACGAAATTCGCAAATTTTTTTTTTTTTTTTTTTTTTTTTTTTTTTGTGATCTTTGGATGAAATTTTACATTTTTTCGGAGTCCTTGGAAGAAATTTGTGTCTTCTTCGTAAGCCTTTCATGGAAATCGCGTTTTTCTGTAATTTGTTAACAAAATTAGTGGTTTTTTTTTTTTTTTTTTTTTTTTTTTTTTTTTTTTTTTGCAATCCTGCAACGAAATTTGCGGGTTTTTTTTTCTATCCTTTGACAAAATTCACGTTGTTTCCGCAATCCTTTGAAGAAATTGTCTATTTTTTCTGCGAACGATAGACATAATTGATTTTTTCGGCGAGTATCGTTCAAAATTCAAAATATTTATGTTCGAAATTTTGGACTGATGACTTAAATTTTCGAAATCGAATGCCTTAAATTTTTAGGAAAACTTGAACAGAATCACCCATGAGGAAATAAATACATAACTATTTTTTGTTTCTAACGAATCGTAATATAAATTAATTTTAAACTAAAATTTGAGAGAAAAATTATTTGTTTTTAATTTCGGGAAGAGAAGGGGGGGGGGGGGAGGGGTACCGTGTTCACCCGCCACCGAAGTAACAATATTTTAGTGATTAAACATTGAAACACAATGGACTGAGAAAAAAAAATTAGGAATCGGTAAAATTTTCGAAAAATTTCAGAAAATCTAAGATTTTAGTAAAAATTTACAAATTTAGAAAATTTTCGAATTTTTCTTTCCGGACTTCAGGTCTTTCCGGATTTTGGATTTCCGGATAATGGGTCATATACTGTAAAATGATTCTTTCTTATCAAACGTAATTAAAATATAAGAAATATGCATAGTACAGCGTAATTTCTATTTAATTTTTCTTATGTAATCAAACAATGAGTTATATGGTGAGTCAAGCTGTTTAAAAACTCATTGATAACACTTTTTTACAAAAACTTTCGCACATGGATTATTTGTTAATATTTAATTTGAATGTTTTGTCCAATCGTTGAACTATTTCAGAAATTTAATACTGAGTAAATATATATATATATATCCTTATTATTTTTATTTGTAGAAATCATTTGTCCTTTTTAAAATGTATTTTTCTACAATACAAACCTTTCAATAATAAATCTTCATGCTGTTTGTTTGTATGAAGTCTTATGAAAATGAAACGCAGATCAACAATCCGTCATTTTTGACGGGGTTATATACTAGTGTCGAAATAAAAACGTACACCCAGAAAAAGGAATTGATTAAAACAACTAAACATGTTTTGTTGATTACATTTTGGTTGTTTTAGTAAAATTTTTAGTTGAAGTAAAAAAATTGGTTTTGTTGCTTGGAAAAAAACATATTGTTAATACTCTTACAAAATTTTAACAAAATTTCATCAATTTTACTTGAATTAACAAAATCTGTTTTTTTTAATTTTACAATAATTTTGTAATTCCAGCAAAATTTTGTTGTTTTTGCAAAATTTAAATTGTTGTATAGTAGCCATAACTCTCTCACGTAACTCGATTTATTTGACTTATATAGCTGTATAATTAAAGGATTAACATAATTTTGGATAATTAAAACTTATTTGCATTGGGACGGACCAATGTAGTTTTAAAAATCCCCTTGTCCCATTTATTACTTTCTTCTATCTTTACAAGAAGAAAGTATTAGAATCATAAAAATTTTCGACTTCCGGTTTCCGACGGATTTTAGAAGGTCCTGAACACGATTTGACTGTTTTTAGAAAATGACTGTCAATGACTCTGTCTGTCTGTATGTGACAAAAATTTTGTGGGCGCTCTAACTCAAGGCTCGGACTAACTAATGCTCGGAATTTAATAAAACTTTATATTCAGTTACTTCCTCATATAAATTGTTGCTGATTAGTTTTTGGTAAAAATAGCGCAACTGGTGGCGCTGCTATGTTACATTTTTCGCGATTTCTGCAATAGCTCTATCTCATTTTCAGCAGTGAATTACGCCTGTAATCTTTGAACATAACTCGATTTATTTGACTTATATAGCTATATAATTAAAGGATTAACATAATTTTTGGATAATAAAAACTTTTTTTCATTGGGATGGACCAAGGTAGTTTTAAAAACCCCCCTGTTCCATTTATTACTTTCTTCTATCTTTTCAAGAAGAAAGTACTCTGGTACTGGAAGAAAGTACACTGGTAAAATATAACAGTAAATTTTTATCCTGCTTTTTGCAGGCGTAATTTACTGCTGAAAATGAATTAAAAATTAACTATGTGTTGCCGTATGCTGGGCTTTGTATTGTCGTCTCATGTTTGCCGCAGAAATTTGCGTGCTCCTGATGACATTTCCATCTTGTGCTGCGGTTTCAGCCGTTCCGACATATGTAAGAGTGAGAAATGCCGAGCTCAGATATCTTTCTTTGTAGCTCAGTGGTAGAGCCTCAGAGCGCTGTTCTGAGGACCCGGGATAGACTCTCGGCTTGGGCAATTTTCACTCTCTCGGTTTGCGCTTGAAAAAAAACAGGATAAAAATCCACTTGTTATTATTCAAGGTTTACAAACGTAATTCACTACTGAAAATGAATTAAAAAATAGTTAAAATTGCATATTTAGATTGGTTCATTTAACAAAAGATTTTGTACTATAAACAAAACAAGTTCGTAATATAACATATTTTATTATTTAAACAAACAAAATATATTTTGTTGAAAAAAGAAAAAAGATTGTTAAAATAACACATAGCATATATCTATGTAAGAAAAAGAATTTTGTTAATTCAAGTAAAATTGAACCATCTTACTTGAATTAACAAAACATTTTTTTGCTGACGATACAATTTTTTTTTTTTGGAATTGCAAAAAAAATCAACAATATTTTTTTTGTTGATTCAAACAAAATTTCCATTGACCCATATTTAAACGAAAAGTTTTGTTGGGTCAACCAAATTTTTGTTGATTCAATAAAACTTTTTTCTGGGTGTATAGTGTTTGTCTCTTTCTTAGAGATATAAAAAAGTTAGTCTTTAGTGAAGTGACTCTCTCTGCGATATAGTTTTAGTCTCGCCTGAGAAGTATGCTTAGTATGCTTCTAGTATGCTTCTAATAGTAAATAAGAAGCAGATTCAATATATGAACAAATTACTTTTTTTTAATAATCAATGTTTTTGCTCTTAAGAGCACTTAGTGCATTTGAATAGCTTGATTTATAAGCTAGGCTATGCAAAAGATAGAGCCTTATTATCAGAGATGTCTCCAAGTCAATTGATGAAAGTAAAATTCTTGACTAATAATATTATTGTGTGTCTTTAGGTTCATGATTTTAATTTAAAAAAAGGAGTAACGTGTATTATTTATAACCCAGAAGTACACCTGTATTTACTTTAATAAAATTAAGATGTGTCTAGTGTGCACACGCATCGAAGTAAAAGATGTGAGTTATGATGCTTTTAAAAGCATTTCTATAAGTTACGATTTGAATCTTAATTAGCCAATTTTATGTATGTGTTCTAATTGTAGTATATAAGTAAATAAAAAATTGTTAAATGTTAATTTCTCTCTTCTCTTTTGTTCTTGTAATGTTTATTCTAACTTAAATCTTATGCATCGAAGTGCTTAAGAGGTACATTTATGTATAATATCTCCTCGTCTATACAAGTATTTTTAGACTGAATTAATTAACACTCTAGTTACTTATTTTTGCCTTTTTTAAAATTATTGATTTCAGTCTATTCATGAAGTTGAGAGTACTACGTAAAGATAGCACAACGCTGTTTTTAAATATTCATATTATAGTTAGAGGAATTGATTTCTTTTAATAATTTATTACTTAGATAATAAATACTGGTAACTCTAATTTTACTCTCAACGAGGATTTCAATTTGTACAATCACCGTTTAATATTTAAGTATGCTTGTATGGACTAAACAGGGTTATAAAAATGGGGTTTTACCCAATTTCCCCACAAGCAATGTTTAGGCAGTTTATTTGTAGACAGTAACCGGGTTGTCTTTACAACCCGTCCAGAACTTTCCAGCATTGCATTTTATTTATTGCTTAATGGTTCCGTGACCAGGATCCATTAAGTGATCATCACCAAAGGGACGAAATGAGAAACAATTTTGTAACTTCCAGAAAGCACGTTAGTTAAACATCAGTAGGTGAAACCAAATCTTGAAACAAAAAAACGGTGGGTGGAGGAGAAATCAGTCTATTGAGAGAGATGGATTATTCAAAACCAAATACGCCATTTACACCAAATAGATTAAACCAAATTTTAGGTATAGGGCATGATAACATATCATTACACGATTTCTTCTTCTTCTTTCCTCTAGTCAGTATCTCTATAGATTCCCGCAGTATGTATGTATTTTATTCGTTTGCTTGCACTATAACCTTGCCTTTGCTGCAAAATATATCAATAACTATTTTTAAATTTAATCGAGATAATGGTGTGGATTTTTTTCCTCTTGCTATGTCTGTCATATTTTCTTTTATTCTAATTTTCTGGTTGTCATTCCTACATATGTAAATGTTACCTTTTTACTTTCTTCTATCTATAATAGAAGAAAGTATTGTAATCGAAATTTTTTTTGACTTCCGGTTTTCGACGGATTTACACGTTTTAGGGGTCAGAGATTCCGAAAAACATGGTTTTACAAAATGTCCGTCTGTCCGTCTGTGTGTCTTCATTGTATCATCGAAAAGTGTATGAAGTTATGCTTCTAATTGAACCTCATTTTTTTCTATGTTTTTGGCTATGGCAAGCAGGTTCTATTAGAATTTGGGGATATTTCGACGAAAGGGGGCGCTGTGATCGATATTTTTGTTCCATTTTCACTATTGTACCATCTAAAAGTGTATGAAGTTATGTTTCAAATTGAATCACATTTTTTTCTATGTTTTTGGCTATGGCAAGCAGGTTCCATCAGAATTTGGGGATATTTCGACGAAAGGGGGCGCTGTGATCGATATTTTTGTTCCATTTTCACTATTGTACCATCTAAAAGTGTATGAAGTTATGCTTCAAATTGAACCACATTTTTTTCTAGGTTTTTGGCTACGGCAAGCAAGTTCCATCAGAATTTGGGGATACTTCAACGAAAGGGGGCGCTGTGATCGATATTTTTGTTCCATTTTCACTATTGTACCATCTAAAAGTGTATGAAGTTATGCTTCAAATTGAAGCACATTTTTTTTTTGGTTTTTGGCTATGGCAAGCAGGTTCTATCAGAATTTGGGGATACTTCGACGAAAGGGGGCGCTGTGATCGATATTTTTGTTCCATTTTCACTATTGTATCATCGAAAAGTGTATAAAGTTATACTTCAAATTGAAGCACATTTTTTTCTAGGTTTTTGGCTATGGCAAGCAGGTTCTATTACAATTTGGGGATATTTTGACGAAATGGGGCGCAGTGATAGCCATTTAAAAATTTCAAATTCAAAAAAATGTGCAAAAAAATGAGAAATCCTAAAAGTTTTTTTCGTTAAATGGTCGGCCTTGATCCGGAGAATCCGGAACAATTTTTGTTTTGCCTTTATCTTAAAAAATGGCTGACATATAGTGGTTTAAAATTTTAGGGTGGCTGACATTTTTAAACAAGACAGCAGATTTCATCCATAAACGGGTTTAATTTATGAGTTTTAGTTAACGTGGTTTCGGCAATTTTTCTTTCATTGTTGTAACCATTAATCCTATTATATACTTATCACTATATTTATATTCACCAACGTCAAATTCTCGCCAAACTTGGCGACAGTTGGCGAAATATCGCCAAGTTTGGCGACAAAAATAGGTTGCCATAAATGAAGCCAACTTGGCTGTAGAGGACTAATTTAGTAATATTCTCATTCAAATTCAATGTTGACGAGAACTTGGATTGAATCTTCTTTATTTGGATTCCACGCATTTGAACTTCGTGTTTTCCAGTAAAATTAGCTAAAATCGTAAAATCAAGAAACAGCGAGGCTATCTGTTCCTGTCGGTTCAGGCCAGAAGGACCATTCGTACTTTAGTATACATCAGTTGATCGCATCCCGGTCACCCGACGATTCGCAAGAAGCTGACGTACAACAGAATGACGAAAAATATTGATTTTATTGGCGATGTGACAGCGAATTTTGAAGTATTAACATGACTGAGATAGAAGAAAGTTTTGGGATTGGCACATCCGACTAGTTGTTTTTATCTTTAAATGAGATGATATATATTCCTGCTGTTTTTTTTTCTTTTTTTTTTCAAGATTTGGTTGTACTTTCTGATGTTTAACCAGCGTTCATTCTGGAAGTAGCATAAATTTTCCTCTTTCGTCCGCTTGATGATGGCCTGGATCTGGTTGAAAGCGGTCGGGACTCTGGCAAAATTTTAACATCTACAAATTCTTAAGAGGCAGAATACCAATGTAAAAATGCACGAATAATACACAAAAATGCAGCAAACAGCTGTTTCGTATCCACAAGAGAGATTCTTCTTTTCAGTGTGACAAAGAGCAGAGCACAGCGGCACTAGAAAAAGCAAGTCAGTCCTGCTTTTTCTAGCATGCTTTGCTCTTTCTCGCACTGAAGAAGAATCTCTCTTGTGGATTCAAAACAGCTGTTTGCTGCTTTTTTGTGTAATATTTGTACATTTTTAACGCACTTTCCTGCCTTTTAATATTTTTGCACAAAGGTTTTATTTGCTGTTTTAATCTATAGATTGGTTTTAATGTTTAAAACCTTTTATTTTCCTTTTACACCTATTTTAGTATTAAATTACGATTTATTTTAAATGTTTTCATGTTTTTAATAATCATTGTTACTTTAAATATTATTAAACATTTTCATACTTTTATCATTCTTCGAAAATCTCCGAATAAAAGTTTTCTTTTTTATAACCAGTTGATCTATATTTTCGTCTACTAATGTGCATAGTAAAAGAATGAAGAGCATTAGGATGTTTCTTTTCCAAACATATATTTTTCTTAATGTGTTATTCATAAGTCTCTGCGGGCATTAAAAGGAAATGACGTGACGCTGGTCATCTAGACAGAAAGACAATATAGCAATCGATTTCTTGCACATGTTCATTTATTCTTTTAGAGAACTTGTGAAAATGACTTTTCTTAATGGAATGTTCGCAAAGAAAATTAAGTGTAATTTTCGAAGTAGTTTCTGTTTTGTTTGCATACTTATTCGTTTGAAAGAAGTCTTTATTATAAAATGATTTATCCTAAAAATATTTTGTGAAAAATGAAACTTACTTTCAATGTATGGTGTATAAACATCCATGTATAATTAAAGCTTATACAAACATTAAGAACTTAAAATCGACGTTTCGGTCAACATCTACGATTATCTTCAGGTTTATGATGTTAATTTATATTAGAGTATAAAAAACTATTTATTTTTATTAGAGTCTAAAAGACAGAGTCCACCATCTTGAAAGGAATCATTCGCAAGTTGAACTGCTGTAGTCAAGCATTAGTGGTTCAGAAGAAATGTCTCTAGTTTCAAAACAGTACTGTCCAGTCCTGGGTTTAAATCCAGCTGATTCCATTCTGTCAGAAATTTATCTGAATCTTCGGTATTCCATAAAAGTTTCGGAAAGCCGAACAGAGTCGCATTTTTTTTTCCGACTGCACTTATAAACAAGAACGAAAAACTATGCGTCAAGCATAGATTAAGTATTCTTACCAACGCTTCCAAAATAATTTTACAAATCATTACCGTTTAATAAGCTGAAAGATAATATCTAAGTAAACAATTTGGAAAACACATAACATACTTAACAAGTTGGAAATTGTACGTCAAACGTGACAAATGAGGTGCGTTCGTACTATAGCTAGTGATATAAATATTCAGATCTAGATGATTTTTAATTCTGTGAAATGAATTATATCGTCTGCAGATTAATTTCTGTCATAAAATAAGTATCTCGGTCGCTTGACGATTAAACTTCGGAAGCTCCTATAACAAAAAAGCACCGATTTAAAAAAAAAATTCAAATTTCTTAATAAATATTTTTATTGATATCTCCTAAAATTTTGATTCGATTTTAATAAAATTTGAAATGTCTTGACAAAATCCTACAAAGATAATATATTTTAAATTGCAAACCATTCGGTTGGGTAGTTTTTGCGTTGTTATATGCGGACGGACGGACAGACGGACAGACAGACAGACGGAGGGCCAGACGGACGAGACCAAGCGACGACTATCGGTGCACCGTATTTATATAATTACGAACGCACCTAAAAACGTAATTTCAGGAATTTCCAACATATACAATATTCGGAAAATTATCCGAATACTTTTATTCAGCCCTGTATATGATCTATAGATTTGTATACATACTACATAGAATGCTAAATTTTAGTTTAGTTAGGAAACGCGTAGCGCAGTTTAAAATTCTCCTTCTGGAGTTTCCGTTAATAAACGGAAATGTGTTCGCAAACTTTTGTGCTGCCCTGTACATGAAATACAGAATTTATACACACCAAGTAATAGACAAAAAGTGAGTTAAATTTAAAATCGCGTTCAGCAACTTAAAACGCACTTACAGAAATTATTTTTAACAGACAGTAGATAATTCTTTTGTGTGTCCCTGTAAATGAACTATAACTGCTATACACACAATATTCTGTAGTAAGCCTCTTGTAATGCACCTTAGTGTATATATAAATTTCAATGCGTTTAAAATAGTGAAACATTATTTAATTAAACCGCAAACGATTTTTCTCCATAGACGTAATGTAAAGGAATTCTTTTGACTCTCCCTGTAAAGTAACTATAAGTGCTATGCACACCATACTCCATATTAAGCTACTTGTAATGCACCTGAGTGACATATATCGATTACAATGTATTTGAAATTGTGTAACATCATTAAAATAAACCGCAAATGATTTTTCCCCATAGACCGTAATGTAACGGAATTCTTTTGAGTGTCCCTGTAAAAAAAACTATAAGTGCTACACACTTCAGTTGAAATAGGGAACATGTTATAGATAACGACAATACCATATAAAAATTGCAGGGCTATCCGAGCATATTTACGGGAGTTAGAGCACGGACAGACGGCAGACGGCCATACGGCCAGACAAACCGAAGTCATAAACACTTTTCAACTAGGTTGGAAAGTGTTAAAAAGAGAAAGAAATTACACTTGTTTACATGACTTTTGTTCATGAAATGAAATATATACGGTTACGATACTTTGGGTATCTACATAAAAGAAAAAATATTTAAAAAAAACAGCACGTCAGTTTTTTGACATATTTATTAAGAAGATTTTCACAAAAAACTACATCTAAATAAACAATAGATAGTTAAAAATGGGTAATTGTTGCTCTTTTTTTATAAATATTTTCATCTGTATGTCTCACAACAGACCAACAATAGTCACCTAGCATATTTTGGTCCCAAAAACCTTGATAATTTTGCTCAAATGATTTTAAATCTTGGTGAAATCGCTTACCATGTTCGTCACTGATACCACGAAGATTTTCTGGGAAAAAATCTAAATGGGAATGCAAAAAATGAATTTTTAATGACATATTTACACCCATACGCTCGTAATTTTGCAATACATTTTCAACTATCTCTTTATAAATACTAACCGTTGTACTAGGAGCAAGCAATTTTCACTGTTGCAGCCTGGAGCCAAGTAATTCCGCTTTTGACTTAGACAACTGCAAATCTCTTATAAGATCGTTGAGTTCAGACTGAGTTATTAAATGTAGACTGTCCTCATCATCGACAAAATTATCTGAGCTTTATTGTTCACTGTCACTATGCTCGTGCATTGTAATACTACTTGATGTACCAGTGTGAGTTTGGTCACTTCTGCCAAGTGGTGTGGGAACTGGTAAATCCTCTGAATAAAGGACCGGAATAGTCACTGATGGAACGTCAAAATATTTTATGCTATTTTTATTTTTTGAGTTAAAAACAAAAGTTTTTGTTAAACAAAAGTAACAATCTGTTACGTGGTTCGTTGGTTCTCTCCATATCATTAGTTTACCAAATTTCAGTGTTCCATTTTTACCTGAATACCAGGAGCTGAGGACCAATCTACAATTAGTGCAAATCACATAAGGAACCCAATTTTTATCTTGATTTGACACCGAAAATCCAAAATAATGTAAATAGGCTTCTTGCAATGGTTTTATTATAGGAAAACCACGATTTAACTGAACAATTTTGCCACAAACATAACAAAATCGGTTTGTATGTAGTTTACACACTCTAGATGACTTTTGTATATAAAAATAAGACTTTTGAATCACACAATTGTTTACAAAATAAAACTATAAACGTATTTAAACAATTGCGGGTAGATGAAAAACAAATCTCAGAATTGTAACGTGCTACAAAAAATAAAAATATTTTTTTTTAACTACCGTCCATAGCCTACATAAATAATATATAATTCATTTCATGAACAACAATTTTTTTTTTTTTGTAAACTAGTGTTATCGGATATCATTTTTGAGTATTTTTTTAAACAATGTACAAGCAAAAATTCGGTTCTCAAAGGGTTCAATTGCTTAATAATAGGCTCTTGAGTATGGAAACTTCAGTACAGTGTCGTATTCATAAGCTACTGATTTTTCAAATATATTCTTCATAATTTTCTTTATTAATTTTAAACAAAACATACTTTATGAAGTATTCATTTTACGATTAAATAAACAATAATTCATTTTTCCGTGTTATTTAAATATCAAATGATGAAATTTAAAGCATTTTTTAAAACAAATTTTAATACTTATCAGAAATTACATAAACATGTTTAAAACTGAAACGAACTGACATTTTTCTTAAGAATTTGTTTTAAAAATTAAAAGCTTCAGTAAAATGCTCTCGGGGCTTTTAGAAAAGAGAAAATTCATAATAGATCGGATAACTCTTTTAATTACAGCGCTTCAGCCATTATGTCTTTATTATTTGTTTACCTCGGTTGCAGACGACAATTAAATGGAGTGAAAATTTCTAAATTAATTTCCTGGTGCAACTTATCGCACTACCTACAGAGCCTCGCTAAAAAAATAATAGCTGCTTTATACTTGAAGTTCTTTAAAAAAAAACTTATTTGCAGAACTCTAATTCAAGTTGATGTCCCGTCTTTAAGCTAAATAAGCGAACTAGACATGCAGCAGAAATGTAAAAATTTCACATTTTTCAATTTAAAAATAAAAAGTTATATTTGTAAATTGTAAAACGAATATTTCTAACACTTTCATGATTAAATTAAGAAAAGAAATATTTTAAAAACTATCAACTGTTCAGTAATATTTAAAAACTCTAAAGTCCAGAACTACTTTCTGTAAAATTTCCGCATGAAAATATCTAAATAATAGAATGTTTATACATTAATACTTAATATAGCACTTAGTAAAACTAAACACTTAGTAAAGATATAAAAATTAAAAGAAGTTAATTTGTCACTCTCAAAGATCTATTTAATTCGTTCTAAAAATCATATATTTTGTTTTGGGACACATTTTTTGTCAATTATTAAATAGTTACTAAAAGTTTGTCATTAATTTTCCAACAGTGGTTTAAACTTTTGAATATCACGGTATTTTGAATAACATCCCTTTATGTATCAGAGCCGCGTTATGCGGGCTGTAAACTTGATTTGTCACAAAAACATCGTACACAAATTTATTTGACAGACTGTCATTTTCGTAACGCTAGTGTTTGCGGGTTCGTCTAATTCTTTTTAAGCTTTAAGCGACCTTGTGTCAGCAAGTATCACTAAATTATGCAATATGCGTTGCTATAGTTCAGACATTATTATCAGGTAGCATTATTCCCTATGCGTATGCCATTACTGTCTTATAAAGGTACCCTACTTTCTACTAACACGATATACTTCTAACGTTAAATGATCAACAAGAGAAAAAAATTGATTTTGAAAGAGTTAACAATTGTTTAATAATTGCTTAATAATTGTCTCATCTATTTGTAAAGTTCAGCAGAGTATCCCAAGCCACTCCGTATAGATACATTTTCTTCATTCCTTTTAAAATAAAATATACCATATAAATCATTCATTTTTACATTGAATAAATAATAATTTATTTTTTAAAGTAAATAAATTATAATGCTTATCAATAATTGTCTCATCTATTTGTAAAGTTCAGCAAAGTATCCCAAGCACCTCCGTATAGATACATTTTCTTCATTCCTTTTAAAATAAATATACCATATAAAGCAGTCATTTTTACATTGAATAAAACAATAATTTACCTTTTTAAGTAAATAAATTATACTGCTTATCAAAATTTACAGAAGCACATTTAAAATTTAAACCGACTGGACATTTTTCTCATGCATTTACTTTGCTTCAGCGAAACGCTTTCGGGGCTTTTATAAAAGAGAAAATTCATAATGCATCGAGTAATAATTATTTTAATTATAGCGCTTCAGCCATTATGTCCTTATTCTTTGTTTTCCTCGGTTACGGACGACAGTTAAATGGAAAGGAAATTTCTAAATTAATTTCCTAGTGCAACTTATCGCACTACCTACAGAGAACTCAATAAAAAAAAATGATTGGTTGATACATAGAATCGCTCTAAAACAACTTATTTTCCGAACACTAATTTAAGGTGATGTTCAGTAATATGCATTTCTTAAAGATAAATAAGAGAAATTCTATGCAGTAGAAACATGAAGTTTTCATATTTTCATATTACATGTTTAAAGGTAGATATTTATACTGGTAAAATGAATATTTCTAAATTTTTTATCATTAAATTAAGAGATACTTTTCGTGATATTTAAGAACGTTAATGACAAAATTAGTTACCGTAAAAAGCTTAATTAGTCTCCATAGTTTCATATTATGAGATTGTTTGTTAACCACAGTGTGGTTGGTTATTTCATTTGATTAAAAAATATTGTTACCGACAATTATAGAACAGGCTTATTATGGAAGAAACCTTGTTATAAACATTTATTTCTTAAGTTTTTGTTTTGTGTAGATTTTCTTTAAATGAAGACAAATCCACGAGCAATGTATTGAAGTTTTGAATAAAATGAATATATATATATTGTATAAAACATATCATAACCTCATTTTAATTAAAACATATTGATGTTCAAATTTATACATATTTTAAAATATATACGTTGAATGCTACTCCATATGATAAAAATGAACCTTAAATATGGAAAAAGGGCAACATCCTAATTATAAAAAGGTACGAAGGAAAATGACAGCATAATGACATTGTCAAATGAATACATTAACAAATAATTTCCTCGCTTGCATATTATTAACGATTATTATCCGATTATTCTGTGTTATGCACATTATCCGATTTTGTTAATGTACTATAAAAGTGGGGTGTGTATCTTTTAAAATGCAAATCTATTTATTAGTTTTAGAAACTGTGGCACGTCGTAAATAAAATCTTACAATAAAGCACATTTATTATACGAGAGCCATACAATGTAAATTTAATTCTGTCTACCGGTTTCTATAGATTATTGAAAAGTGTCGTTATGGGGCGTCTTAATACTCTTAAAAGTATTGGCCCAAACCACACTCCCGCTCGTTATAGCAAAAAGACGTTATTCCAAAACTGATACTAATGTTCCACCTAGCAATAAATTCATATATATCTCCTCTGAAGTTAATTTTGAAACATCTACTGCTATGGAGCAAGATAACGCTACTAGTCAAAATTCCTCTACTTGTAATCTATACTAATATTATAAAGTAGTAAAGATTGTTTTTTGTTTGTTTGTTTGTTTGTAGGGGGTAATCTCTGGAACTACTGAAGCGATTTCAAAAGTGATGGTGAAAATCCCAGCTCCAACATAGGCTATATTTTATGTCGGTGCCACTAGCTCCAGGGCGGTACAGGAGCGAAAAACGTTCTAAAATTTCGATTTTTTTTTATACTCAAGGTGTTAGAAACATGAAATTTGGCATGGTAGTTACTTATAAGATGTAAATGCACTCTAAGAACAAATTAAAAAAAAAATCGAAAGTTAAAAGGGTGAGATGGGCAAAAAGCGTTCTAAAAACATTCTAAATTACAATTTCTATGGAATTTCTGGAACCACAGAACCGATTTCAAAAGAAATGGTAGCAAATTGATGGTGACAATCACTACTCCAACATAGGCTATATTTTATGTCGGTGCCACTATTCCCGGGGGGTGCAGAAGCAAAAAACGTTCTAAAATTTTGATTTTTTTATACTGAAGGTGTTAGAAACATGAAATTTGGCATGGTAGTTACTTATAAGATGTAAATGCTCTCTAAGAACAAATTCTAAAAAAACTCGAAACTTAAAAGGGTGAGGTGGGCGAAAAGCGTTCTAAAAACATTCTAAATTACAATTTATATGAAATTTTTGGAAATACAGAACTGTTTTCAAAAGTGATGGTGGCAAATTGATGGTGACAGTTCCTGCTGTAACATAGGCTATATTTCATGTCGGTGCCAGTACCCTCAGGGGAGTGCATGAGCGAAAAACGTTCTAAAATTTTGATTTTTTATACTCAAGGTGTTAGAAACATGAAATTTGGCATGGTAGTTACTTATAAGATGTAAATGTTCTTTGATAGCAAGTTCTAAAAAAATTCGAAATTTAAAACTGTGAGATGAGCGAAAAGCGTTCTAAAAACATTCTAAATTACAATTTCTATGGAATGCTCCAACATAGGCTATATTTTACGTCGGTTACACTAATCTCAGGGTGGTGCAAAATCGAAAAACATTCTAAAATTGCATTTTTTTTTATACTGAGGGAGCTAGAAATTTGAAATTTGACATTGTAGTTACTTATAAGATGTAAATGCTCTCTAAGAACAAAATGAAAAAAATCGAAATTAAAAAGGGTGAAATGAGCGAAAAGTGTTCTAAAAACACTGTAAATTACAATTTCTATGGAATATCTGGAATTACAGAACCGATTTCAAAAGTGATGGTGGCAAATTGATGGTGACACTCCCTGCTCCAACATAGACAATATTTTATGTCGGTGCCACTAATCCCAGGGGGTGCAGGAGCGAAAAACGTTCTAAAATTACATTTTTTTTTATACCGAAGGAGCTAGAAATTTGAAATTTGGCATTGTATTTACTTATAAGATGTAATGCTCTCTAAGAACAAATTAAAAAAAAATTAAATTTAAAAGGGTGAAATGAGAGAAAAGCGTTCTAAAAATATTCTAAATTACAATTTCTATGGAATTTCTGGAACCACAGGACCGATATCAAAAGTAATGGTGGCAAATTGATGGTGACAATCACTACTCCAACATAGGCTAGATTTTATGTCGGTACCACTAACCCCAATGGGGTTCAAGAGTGAAAAATGTTTGAAAATTGCGACTTTTTTTATACCGAAGGACCTAGAAATTTGAAATTTGGCATTGTAGTTACTTATAAGATGTAAATGCTCTCTAAGAATAAATTTAAAAAAAAATCGAAATTTAAAAGGTTGAAATGAGCGAAAAGCGTTCTAAAATCATTCTAAATTACAATTTCTATGGAATATCTGGAACTACAGAACCGATTTCAAAAGTGATGGTGGCAAATTGATGATGACACTCCCTGCTCCAACATAGACTATATTTTATGTCGGTGCTACTAATCCCAGGGGTGCAGGAGCGAAAAACTTTCTACAATTACAATTTTTTTTTTATACCGAAGTAGCTAGAAATTTGAAATTTGGCATTGTATTTACTTATAAGATGTAATGCTCTCTAAGAACAAATTAAAAAAATTAAATTTAAAAGGGTGAAATGAGAGAAAAGCGTTCTAAAAATATTCTAAATTACAATTTCTATGGAATTTCTGGAACCACAGAACCGATATAAAAAGTAATGGTGGCAAATTGATGGTGACAATCACTACTCCAACATAGGCTAGATTTTATGTCGGTACCACTAACGCCAATGGGGTTCAAGAGTGAAAAATGTTTGAAAATTGCGACTTTTTTTATACCGAAGGACCTAGAAATTTGAAATTTGGCATTGTAGTTACTTATAAGATGTAAATCCTCTCTAAGAAGAAATTTAAAAAAAAATCGAAATTTAAAAGGTTGAAATGAGCAAAAAGCGTTCTAAAATCATTCTAAATTACAATTTCTATGGAATATCTGGAACTACAGAACCGATTTCAAAAGTGATGGTGGCAAATTTATGGTGACACTCCTTGTTCCAACATAGACTATATTTTATGTCGGTGCTACTAATCCCAGGGGGTGCAGGAGCGAAAAACTTTCTACAATTGCAATTTATTTTTATACCGAAGTAGCTAGAAATTTGAAATTTGGCATTGTATTTACTTATAAGATATAAGGCTCTCTAAGAACAAATTAAAAAAAATTAAATTTAAAAGGGTGAAATGAGAGAAAAGCGTTCTAAAAATATTCTAAATTACAATTTCTATGGAATTTCTGGAACCACAGAACCGATATCAAAAGTAATGGTGGCAAATTGATGGTGACAATCACTACTCCAACATAGGCTAGATTTTATGTCGGTACCACTAGCCCCAATGGGGTTCAAGAGTGAAAAATGTTTGAAAATTGCGACTTTTTTTATACCGAAGGACGTAGAAATTTGAAATTTGGCATTGTAGTTACTTATAAGATGTAAATGCTCTCTAAGAATAAATTTAAAAAAAAATCGAAATTTAAAAGGTTGAAATGAGCAAAAAGCGTTCTAAAATCATTCTAAATTACAATTTCTATGGAATCTCTGAACTACAGAACTGATTTCAGAAGTGACGGTGACATTCCCTGCTCCAACATCTTTGATATAAAGCTATGCGTTGCTGACGACTGGGTTTTTCGTTAATCTCTGCCACAGATTAATCTCGGAAGATGAAACATTTGAAGTTACTGAAAAAAATAATATCTCAAAAAGTATTTTTCAGAAAATTGTTAGACAAACTGCGTTTGAAAGGTAAAAAATTGTACATTTCTTGATATAAATTTCAAATCTAATGATTATGCCATTTTTTCAAATATTGAATTTCAAAAATTACCAAATTTCACAATGGAGTACCATAGCGAAACCTTCACACGTAAAAAGACAATGATAAGGGCGACGTGTCCTGACGTGTATATTGGCACGAGTCACAAATTATAGTAGCCTTATTATTCTGTTAAAATGTGAGTGAATTTTAAAGTGTCAATATTTTGTTTGATTAAAGGTTCGTTAAGAGAAATTGACCAGCGTAGCGGGCGTAGCTTGCTAGTGCTACTATAAACGGCGTATCAGGTGAGAAAAAAAAGAAAATCCACCAATTCTATATCGAATTCAACGACGTTGACTGACGAAAAATCGCCCACGAACTTAAATCTCTAGATAATGAAAACTTCCCTACTATTTGCCTTAAACGCGAACTTCTCAAAATTCAATGTAAAACCGAGAACCAATTTTGTGAAATTCAGAAATATTTATATGATAAACATCTTAAATTCACTACTATTCACCCTAAGGTCCAATGTCCAAAAAGTCTGTGTTAGAGGTATCTTCCCCTAATACTGATCCCCAAATAATTATTGATGACATCGCTTTACGTGGCTTTACTGCAACTCACGTATCCATGCTAAAAAATGGTAAAGGCATGCCACTATACATGATCTTATTATACATAGTCTTCACTATACATGTCTTACCCCTAAAAGACTTTGATGACATCTACAAATTACGCGAACTATGTTACATTAGTGTTGATATTGAACACTTCAGGAATTCTAACAACCGAAAATAGTGTTACCGCTGTCAACGGTTTGGCCACGCTTCTGAAATTTGTAATGTGGATCTCAAATGTTCTAAATGTTCTGGCCTATATCTAACTGAGAAATGCCCAACTCATGGTAGAATATCACCTATCTGCTGTAATTGTGGTCCTGTGCTCTTACTGTGACTGTCTCAAAAACCCTAAAAAAACTAATCTCCGTAACTCTAAAAAGAACGATAATAAATCTCCAAATCCTAAATCTGCTATTCCCAAAACAATATCTTCCAAAAACGCTAAAGACCTTTATGAAATTATGAAAGAATTCAATTACGTCGAAAAAGATTTAAAAAAAAGTTCCTTCGGTACTGATACTGTCAATAAATCGACCACTCCTGCAACTAAAAACACATAGGAAGCTCTAGCTGAGGAACTTTCCACGTCTACAAACATTGTTAACCCTTTCTACCCCTACTAACTATGTCGACTCATTTCATAATATGTTCGATTTCTTTAAAGATATAAAAGAACAACTTCAACTGCCTAAACTTCTCAAATGCATTAAAAACATTTCTTCTGAAACTCAAAAATGTAATAATCCTTTCGAAAAAATGATTATTATCATAAATGAACTAGACAACTTAGCTACAGAGCTTAACTTAACCAATCATGAATAATTGAAATAACACCTATTCCTCCCTCCTTATTCTCTCGTAAAATTGTAAATCCTTTAGACACAAAATTAATGAGCTCCGGTCCTTTATTTCATCCAACCCTCAATTTGATATTCTCATATTCAAGAAGTTTGCAACCCCTCTTTGCAGCATTAACATAGCTGGCTATAAGCTTTCTCATACTCTTTGTACTAACTCTAATTTTGGTGGCACTGCCATTTACATAAAAAAATCACCTTCCTCACTACAACACTCAAAACACTCCTCTTAATGGCGTTGACTACACTGTAATTGTCCTGGACCTTCCACACTTTAAAAATAACAGAACTTCGCTCTATTCCAAACATAGTCGACATTTCCCTGTCAACGAACTTTAAAATATCATCACACCGCACCAATTTGCCTTTGTAGCTGGTGATAATAATGTACACAACAGGCGCTGAAACTGCCACTCTACTTTTCCTCGTGGAAATTCTTTACATTACTTTATTACTCACAATCAGATGTCTACACGCCCCAACATTCCCACTCACATACTTACACAAACTCGCAATCAACCCTCTATTATTGACTTTGCTATCTCTAAAAGTCTCTCCTATCCCATTACTACGTCCGTCATTAATGCTCTTAGCTCCAATCATTTACCTATCTTTTTCAAAATTGATTTAATTAATCCTACTACCCATTCCTCCCCCCTACATTAGCAATCGATTGGAATAAATTAAAAAAATATCTCAATAACGCCGATCTTACTTACCCTAACATTAATTGGCGGGTACCTCCCGGTTGTTCCAACTCAGCCCCTTCAGTAGGGAAGATGACCGGACTCCCGACATAGTGAGATGTTCTTCGACACGACGGGGACAGGAGGTGGACGGACCACCACCTCACCGAGGTGCGCCAGTGGAAAAGGGACGTCCGAAAAAGCCGGGGATGCCACTAAGACGTAATGGTACCTGCGAGTCTGGGTCCTCCCCCCCTCGCAAGCGCGGGTTCTCTGCAGCGCGAGGACTCGGCCAATGCTCAGAGCCTCCTTCGTAGGTGGTGGAAGGACGTCCCGTAGACCAATCGCAATTGCTCGAGCGGGTCCCTCGCCCTTCGTCGAGGTAGATGACATTGAGCAACGGCAAGTAAACGGTGGCTGTACCGTCTCCAAAATCTTATCCGAAGAATTGACGGAGACGAGCTCTGAAGAGCGCGATGCGTGGTGGCTCTATTGTGACGCTAATCAGTGCGTGATGCGGCGTGTAGCAAACATCGGTACTGTGCCAGCGGTAGAGTGTAGTTACCGGCATGGAGCCCTGAGGGGCAGGTCCCATGTTCCGCAACCACCACGTCATCCGCTGCAGCTGGAGCAGTTGTGCGTCGACCTCAATGGTTGAGCAGAACAGGGAGTGCTCAAAACCAAGTGAGGCTTCAGTCCGAAAACCACACTCAGATCGCTGAGGCGGAAGCCAATCTTGGTGGAGGGATCAACAGTTTCCTCGGTTGTTTGACTATGAGGAATCGGACCGGTGGCTCGCCGACTAACGCGGCGGAGATCAAGCCAAAACTCAATCTTCGGGTCGAAAAACAATCCAGCGCGTCTATGCGTAATCGGAGCTTTCTGTGCCCAATAGTTGGATCAGCAGGAGTCTTCACATAACTTTCTGTCTGCTAAAGTCGATCTGAACCACTTCTTTAGCATTCTTGAAGGAGTTTTCCATATCCTTCAGAGTCCGATAGTGGTACTAAACTCATTTTCCGTTAATTCTAACATTTTTGAATTTTTGTTTTGTGTTTGTGTTTGTGTAACCCCACCGGAAGCAAAGCCACTGCGGGGGGGGGGGCAACCTTAGCCAAGGCGGGTCTATACGTCAGGAACTGATTTTCCTCGCAGTCTCGGGTTCGTAAGAGGTCTCTTCCGCTCACCGCAGCCGATGAACTAGTTGTTTCCTCCCTCCCTAGGACTCGACGATTGGAAGCCGCGGCAAAGCAAGGGTCGTTAGGGAAACCCGACTTATGGACGAGGACCCGGTTCCGTTTATGGGGTTCCGCCATCGGGAGACTCTAGTGATTCATCAGGTGTTTTCGTGGTTGTTTCCTCTGATTTTGGGATCCACCGCATATCGTAACTACCTCTGTCGTCAACACGTGGATCCATTGGGAGTGGTCAGCATGTGGCGACGCTCCCAGCGGTAGCAACGCATACGGGTGGCCCCTCCTGGTCGCGCGCGTTAAAAATACCCCAGGACTTGGGTGCGACGGTTGACGCGCCTGACGGGCGCCTGGAGGCGCAGCTCAGTTTTAACCTAACATTAAAAGCTTCTGGTGTGTATAAAACGTGTTAAAAATTCCCTACAAACTTTGAAATTTCTACTTGATGAAATTTTATCATCATCTTAAAAACACTTAAAATTTAAGGAGACATTTTTTTAAACGCACACCGTCGGCATCTGACGTGTACTTTCTGATGGTGAAAACCATATTGCAATAACTACATTAGGAAATGAGTCATTGCGATTCTAAATTTTTCCCATAGGTTAAGACGGGATTTCGCGATCGGGGAGTTTCAGTGAAGCGGCCCCTTAAGATGTGATACACAACTACTCATATACTGGGTAGTTGAGTTGTTAACAACTGGGAATCCCATCGAAACAATCAACTGTTTCTGTTTCTGTTTCTGTGGTTTATATTTAACTTATTTTATGAAATAAATTATGGTTCGAATAGTCATTTTGGGTGTATCTGTCGGGTCCGTTGGGCACGTGTGGTAGGTGGAGGGTTAAATACCTCTTTGCATGGATCCTTTGTCGAATGTGCTCAATGTTTTGTTAAGTGGTGGAAGTGCAAAGACAACTCCAAAGTGGTCATCTTCAAAATTTAAAGAACCTTCAAAGAAGCACTTAACCCCACTTGAACACTTACGTTGTTTTCATGGTGTCATTTTTATAGCTTACATTCATTATCTCAAGTATTTCAGACAGTTTATTTTCGAAGCAAACAGAAACAAGTTGGAAATTGTACGTCAAACGTGACAAACGAGGTACGTTCGTACTATAGCTAGTTATATAAATATTCAGATCTTGATGATTTTTAATTCTGTGAAATGAATTATATCGTCTGCAGATTAATTTCTGTAATAAAATAAGTATCTCGGTCGCTTGACGATTAAACCTCGGAAGCTCCTATAAAAGAAAGCACCGATTTTTTTTTAATTCAAATTTCTTAATAAATATTTTTATTAATATCTTCTAAAGTTTTGATTCGATTTTCATAAAATTTGAAATGTCTCGACAAAATTCTGCAAAGATAATATATCTTAAATTACAAATCATTCGGCTGGGTAGTTTTTGCGTTGTTATATGCGGACGGACGGACGGACGGACCAGACGACGAAAATAGGTGCTACGTATTTATATAATTACGAACGCAACTAACAAGAACGAAAAAACATGACTCATGGAAAACATTGTAAAACACTTTCCAACACTATCGGAAGAGTGTTAAGAAATTTCATTTTTGTTCATACAATGAAATGAGATACCAAAACAAACATAAAAAAAACAACGAGTCAAAAATTAATTTTTAGCAGTAACTGTCCATAGCCAGTAATGTATGCGAATTTTTTCGACCACACCTCGTAACACACTACAAATTAGTTATTTTTTAACACACATATCATAGCTGAAAACTCACATCCACCTATTATGATTCATTGTGTATCTGACTTATTTTGAGCGTATCTCCAAATAAAATGTATATTCTACGTACTCAACAGTCTATAAAAATCATGTTGGAGCGCACTTCAGATTATATATCAATTATAGACCGGGAGGTGGCAGCACAGACAATCACCTCATCGAGTTCATGGCTGAAATTCCAGAATTAGTTAAAACTCGATTCGCATGTTAAGACGCAATCGGTCTGCCAAGTCATATGTCGGTGGAAAACATATTAAAACCCGAATTTAGCGGTTGACTCGTAGGTTTACCATTGTGTTTTCCTGCACTCAAAGGTATGCAAACATGTAGGACTGGGAGCAGAAACACACAATGGTAAACCTACCAGCCAACTGCTAAAATCGGGTTTTCGGGTGTTTTCCACCAAGATATGACTTGGCAGACCGATTGCGTTTTAATATGCGAATCAAGTTTTAACTAATTCTGGAATTTCAGCCATGAACTCAATGAGGTGATTATCTGTGCTGCCGCCTCCCGGTCTATTACATTATGTTTAAAATAATGCAACATCATTAAAATACACTGCAAGCTATTTTTCCCATAGATCATAATGTAATGGAATAGTTTTTTGTGCGTCTCTGTAAACGAACTAGAATTTCTACTTACTTTATACTCGATAGAAAGCATGTTGCCATCCGACTCAGTGATGCATATTAATTTTATTATGTTTGAAACAGAGTTACATGATTCAAATGCACTAACAACGACTTTTCCCCATTGGCCGTAATGTAACGGAATAATTTTGAGGGTCCCAGTTGACCAACTGTAATTGCTATTCCAAGCACTTATTCTATACACAATAGAAAATATAATCACGTCCACCTTAGTGATGTATATCCATTTCAATATGTTTGAAATAGTTTAACATTATTAAAATGCGCTGAAAACGCTTTCCCACCATTGAGCGTAATGTAATAAATAATTTTGAGTATTCCTGTAAACTAACCATATATGGTACGTACTTCATTTTCAATACCGAACATGCCATGATAAACCCCAATACCTTATACCCAGTACATGGCAATTCGAGTATATTTACATGAGTTAGAGAACGTACAGATGGACAGACAGACAGACTTAGAATTTATAAAGACTTTTCAAATATGCTGGAAAGTGTTAAAAAATAAAATTCGATCCCTGTTCAAAGATTTCAAAATCGAACAATGGAAATGACTGAACAATAATGCATGCACACTGTAAAAAATGATCAATGTTTCTTATTTTATAAAAATATACTATAACCACAAACGAAAATATAATATAATCTTATGAGTTATCCGAAATTCCGAAGAGCGTGCTCCATTGTCTTTTGAATCACCAGAAACCAATACATTTCCTAAATTTAAAGAATTATCTATAAAAGCAAAGTATTTTTTGCTGCCCGTATTTTTAAGAAACGTTTCCGAATAGTTTTTATAGTGTTACATCAGTTTCCTCAGTCTGGAATACCTGTTTTCGAATGTCATACATTTTCAAGTAAACGTTTTCAGCTGCATAAGTTAATTTATACATGAAAGAGTAAAGAAATAATCTTAATTTTAATGTTAATGTTAACGCTTTTAATTTTGCATGTTTGTCTGTTAAACATATTTGTTGAACATGAAAATGTTTACTTGAGAATGGATAGCATCGGAAAAAACTATATTCCGGGCTTAGAAAACTGATTAATACACTTTAAAAGCTACTCGTAAACGTTTCGAAAATTACGGGCATCAAGGGCAATTTTGTTTTTATAAATGATTCTTTAAATCTCGAAATGCCATGAATGTCTGAGGTTTCTAAAGATAAAGAAATGCTTTTCAGAATCATGGTTAACAAGGATGAGTTTATATTATAAATTTATTCGTGAATATATTATATTTTCGTAGATTAAAAAACACTTGTCATTTTTTACAGTGTACCGATCACACGCATAAACCTATTGTTGTAGAAACAAATGAATTTCACTTTTGATAAATGTATAATAAATTGTCTTTTCAGATACTAGCTTTTATATCATGCAATTAAAAACATTTTTGCTCTAATTTTCACAGTGTTTTTTATATTGTTAATTATACCTTTTGTGCTACAGACAACAATATAAAAATACATTAAACTGTTTCAGAAAGGAATGCCTTTTAAATGTAGACAGTATAATGTTTACTACTAACTCGATTATTAGAATAACTAGTTATATATATGACTAGTATACAAAATATCGCATTAGTTTCAAAAATAAATCCTCAGCTCCCCTCCAATAATATATTTAAACATATATGGATTCCTTTTTTTTTTAAGAATGCGAAAAGTGACAGACGGAAATTTAAAAGTTTTCCTACTCTGTTCAAATCCAATTATATTGAATAACCCAGAGATAAAATTTGTAGAGCAGTTTCAACCGAAGAATGACAGAATTGTCAGTCAATCTAATCTTTTGCCTGAAGCCCGTTACTTGAGTAAAATCTGCTATTTGATTCAAACTTTAACTTTATTTCGTTACAAATATTTATGAAAATGACTTTATTAGCTATAATAAATATATTGATTTTTAGTCAAGTATATATATATATATATATATATATATATATATATATATATATATATATACCAGGTGCTTCACCGGGTCTCTATAAAATAAATAATTTAATAACTTCTGAACGAAAAACGATTTTTATTCAATTTTTTTAGGATTTACACACAAAAATCTCTGTATTCTAAAAAAAAGTAACTAACGCTGCTATTGCCATAATTGAATTTATTGTGACCTTTTTACTTTCTCTGCTTATCCTGGAAAAACTATTGCATATAAAAACATGAAAACTGATAGTTTTATAGAGTAAAACACTAAGTGTGCAAACACTTTTGTAAAAGTATGTAAACACTTTGAAGCAGATAGTTTTTAAACCGAAATTTTTTTTAAAGCGATATTTAATGTTCAAATTGGTCAAGATAGTTCAGAAAAATAAATTTTATAAGATCAAAAACTATGCATAGCAATTTGACCATCTTTTGCAGGCACATACTTATACTTTTTTCTGATTGTGGTGTGCATCTGCATCTGTGGTGTCCAATCATTTTATACATCATTACTCAATTTTTAATTTTTTTCTATCTGAATAGTAGAGATTTTATTCATAGTTTGAAATAACCGTTTTTATCTACTATTTTCAGACTTAAAAAGCAATAATAATAATAATAATAATAATAATAATAATAATATTTTCAAACATTTTTCAATTGAAAAATATATTTACACGTGAATATTAAAAAGAAAGGAATCTTTGAAATAATTAGATTTTTACGGGTGAAAAGTATTTAATGGTGAAAATTACTTCATATTTAAAAATTGATTTTCTTACAACGTCTAAAAGAAAACTATCTCCTAAACGTAATAGTCCTTGAGTCAGCGACGTTTTTTACAAATTCATTTTATATAAACTGATTTTCAAATGTGTAATTGATCTTAATTAATCACGAAAACATCCGTCAACTGCCGGATGCGGACTCAGGGACTGATAAATACCCCAGTCAAAGGGAAATGAATGGCAACTCGATGACGGAGGATCGCCACTTGTCGTGATAATATCATTCGATCTTTCGTAATCGGGAAATCTTGTTAAAACAGAGTAAGTTTGCGTGTTTTTAGTGCCTGTGGCGTCTAGACGTGCAAATTAAAACATAAAGAAAAACTACGATTGGATATTCTCGATGGCCCTTTTGAATTAATCACTTGAAACAAATCCAGAAACACCTTTTTTTTTTGTTTTTTCTGTGATGGTTTTTTATCGATCACTGTACATTTATTTCATTACTTGTTCAACAAGCATTGAATTTTTATTTACATTTGTATTTTTATTTGCCACAGAGAGTTAACAGTTTTTACTGATATGATAATTTCAAATAAATACAGATTTATAGAAAACTATTAAATTTCTAAAATTATTAAAATTGTACAAATATTTTCAGATTCCATAGTCTTTAAAAAAAAATCCAAGCGGTGAGAAGGAATGCTATTTAAAGGCCAATCAAGTGCATCGTCACAAAGATTCAGGAGACTTCATTCAACCACAAATGGCATTGTAACTTTTGAGTATAGGTGTTGAACGTCTTCTGTAGCACGTGGGGGACCCACAGCCAACTGAAAATTGGTCTTGTAGTTGCCAATCTAATTGTTTTAGTTCTTTTTAGAAATGTACCTCGTTGTCTAAAACTTGTTTGGCCATAGTTTTGATTTCTTTTTAAAAGCACTGATCCTATTTTAATTGTTTCGATAGGTGTGTGTTGAGAAACATCGATTCCAACACATGATTTTCTACTGAGTAATGGTTAATTTTAGCACATAAAAAATATTTTGACAAATCAATAACATTTAAACAACTTTTCTTTGGGCCCTTGCGCATGCGCACAAAATTTAGAGATACGAGCTCTACGCATTGACGAGTTATTCAAACGGGTAAATTCCCAATTTTAGTTAACTGTCTTTCAATATGACTTCCTTACAACAAATATGACTAAAAACAAAATAATGTAATTACTTCTTTACCCTTCAATGTTACTAAAATTTTTGAAAATGTGAACGGTTATTGTACAGTAAAATAATATATTTTTTGACTATTCTGTATGTAGACACGTTCGTAGATTTTAATAATTTTAATGACTTTTTATATATTACTTTGTAGTATAGATAGATAATATTATAGATAGGTTTAAAATGCATTTAAAATGATGGGTAGATTTAAAACTGTAATATAATAATTTTTTTCTTTGGGAGAAGGATTAACATGATTCAAAACCTCTGTAGTAGCAAATAAATATTGGATACATCAGGTCCCAATGTTGACTCGATATTGCATTTATCGTTAATACCATTTTTTGCTAAAATATTGGTTTACATTGGAAATAATTGCAGGGAAATACCAAAATATTGGCTTTGTAATGGAAATACAAGGTGTGTATTTTAAGTAATGAGACTGGCCGCTGTGCGGCGCGCCAGTTGCTACAGCGCAGTCTCCATAAGCGGGAATTGTGGTAACACACCGCGCGTCAGGTAACTCCGAGCGGTGACGGGCTTAATGATGCGGAGTGCTTATGTGAATTTTGGTAACGGAGAAAAACGACGAAAATGGAGCGATCGCTCAAGCAGCGTTACTCAATCAAATTTTGCGTTCGCTGCGTCAAATCACCTATTGAGACGCTTTCTCTGATCAAGAAGGCCTACAAGGAAGAAACCCTAGGTTTTCCGCTGGCACAATGAATATCAGAAGGGACACGGGAGAACGTGAGGACTTGGAGAGAGTTGGACGCCCTTCAACAGTCACTATCGACGAAAATGTGACAAAAGTGAAGAATCTCCTCAATACAGACCGTCGTTTAATTGCTAACTAATTTTCATCCATACAAGCGGTCGTGACCAAAACTCTAAATGACATGTCAGAAACTGACTTCCAGGGAGCGTTAGAAACGTGCAAATCTCGTTGGCAGCGCTGTATTGACGCAAGCGGAGACTAGTTTGAAGACTATTAAATCGCTGTAACGATCAGATCAATAAAACATCAGATTTTTCCAGACCTTGTCTCTTTACTTAAAATACAGACATTGTAATTTCAATGAAATCCAATTATGGTAGAAATAACAGCTTCATACTCAAAATCTTTGCAATGACAAGCTACCATTTCACAAATATTGGCTTTACATTGAAAATAATGTAATGAAATGGCGAACTATTTCTTGAGAGTATTTATGAGGGAGTGACAAAATATAAAGACCCGATGTTGGAGAAATCTTTATGCCAATATTGTCAAATATATATCGAATATAAACAATATTGGTTCAATATTGTTTTGCTTCTAATGCTATTGGTGCATCAATACATAATGAGCTATTTAACTTAAGATTAAATATTAATCTTGGACATATTTTAAAAACATTGCATTTAAACAATATATATTATTATTACTTAAATGACTTAGTTTAATTAAATTTTTGAATGCATTTTACGTAGTATAAATTATGCTAGACAAATACTCCTCTGCGGAACAGAAATTTAAAAAAATGTTACTATTATCATAAAGTATACGGTTTTATTTTTAGTTTCTGAAAATAAACTTTAAAATTATAGTACAATAAAAATTATTTCACAGTAAAGTTTTATAGCTCTTTAAAACATAATGGTGTACCAATGCAGAGTAAGCCACTTAACTAAAACTTAAATGTTCATGAACATTTCAGCAATTAAAATTAGCTAAACTATAATCATTTTCAACCAAACTCACGAATTTTAGAATTACATACACTGTAAGAAAAACCACTGTATATTTAACAGCACAATGTGCTGGCAATTCGGACGCCAGCAGTTTGTGCTGTTAATTTTACGCAACTGCTGTTATTTTTCCTCAGCACATTGTGTTGTTAATTTGACAGTAGTCTGTGCTGTTAATTGTATGCAACTGCTGTTATTTCAACAGCGCATTGTGTGGTTAAATTTACAGTAGTTTGTACTGTTAAGTTAACGCAGCTGCTGTTATTTTTGCAACGCTGTTTAAAATAGGCTTACGGTACCCAATCTACTAAATCTATAAAATGCGGTTTCCTAGATCAAGGACAGAAAAAAAAACATGTTATTAAAAGAAGAGAACAAACTTTTGAAGTACATACTGCATTTTACGTGTTTTTTAAAGTTTTACTTACTTTGCTAAAGACAGAAACAGAGTTAGTTTCACAGTAGTTTCTACTGTTAAGTTAACGCAACTGCTGTTATTTCTGCAACGCTGTTATGTTTAAAGTAGGCTTACGGTACCCAGTCTACTAAATCTATAAAATGCGGTTTCCTAGTTCAAGGGCAGAAAAAAATAAAACATGTTATTAAAATAAGAGAACAAACTTTTGAAGTACATACTGCATTTTACGTGTTTTTTAAAGTTTTACTTACTTTGTTAAAGACAGAAACAGAGTTAGTTGCATATCACTTCAAACAAGTCACAGATACAAGCGGGAAGAAATGGCGGTTATGTGTTACAGTTAACTTCCTTTCTGCTAACCGAAGAAAGTTACAGTACATTCAACTGCAATCGAATGTGAGTGCGAAATAAACAGCAGTTTGTGTGGTAGAAATGTCGTTTTTTTTTACAGTGTACTGGATTTTCAGCTTTGCAAAATCATATTAGAGTAATTTATAGTAAGCATTATATATTTTTTTCATATTAGGTAGCTTTCAATACAAAAAAGTATAAAGCTACCTATTGCAGCCGTTCGGAGGAAAGCAGTTCCGGAAAATTTCAATATATTTTCACCGATCATGACCCCCAGACCCCAAAACCACCCTCCGTTCAAATGTTGATTTATATATATATATCTGACCTATGTCATACGATAAGGCTCGTATTTGTAAATCAATTTCGATGAAACCAATTGTGTGTATTAAGCTCACAAATGTCTCGACCGAGTTCGTTGTCCAGCTTGGTCCGCCATTTTGTTTCAAGATGGCGGCCATTTAAAAATTTAAAACTAAAATAAATATACAAAAAAGTTAAAAATTCAAATTTATTTTTTAATTACGTGTTAGGCCTCGATACAAGGATTCCAGAGCATTTTTTGGTTTACCTCTATCTTTTTTTTTTTTTGAGACCGGCGACCAGGCCCCTACCTGCCAGGTTTCCCTAGCTTAAACGGGTTTAGTGCCTGGTACCGGGACGCGTAGCGCCACTGAAGAGATGCCGCGTAGCGGCTGCCCGTTTCTAACACGACGGCTATGTGGAGGACTTAGTTTTGTTCCCAATTTTGTTTTACTGCTAATTGATGTTATTCTTTTTATATGACCTGTCATCGTTATGCGAGTTGGTCTCGTAATTTAGAGCCTTGATCAGGTGACGAGACCTTCACCTGATTAGGCACCCCCAGAGGTATAATTCACAGGGAACTTGGAGGACTTTACACCCACGACGGATTTTACATGCACCAGGCGCCATTAGCGTACATGATAAAAAAAAAACCTGTAAGGGAAGGGGGTTAATACTTGTTTATTTAACTTTACATAAAAAATAGAAGAAAATGATTACTTTTACCTGTGTTGGATTGTTTTTTTCCCTTACTTTTTTCTACTGTACTTTCCAGTTACCTGTTGTTTTTCTTTTGCTGCTTGATTTTTGTTGCACAGCATTTAGGTTTATCTCGTTGCTTTTTGGTTTCTTATGTGATGCAGTTGTTTCTCTTTTGTTGCATTTATTTTGGTTTCTCAATTTGTTGCAGGTTTCTTATTGTGATTTGGGTTTCTCATATTTCGCTGTTGATTTTATACTCTGTTGCATCACTGGTAACCGTTGAATTTGTTGTCATGAATGCGCTCTAGTGGCGATCAGTCCATATATACCTTATGGCTGTTTTCATGAACTCGATGAAGCTATTTGAGGACTTGGTGCGCTATGGGGTGGGGCATATTCCTTGGCCGTTAGTCCGTTAATTAGTTATTAACTTCCACCCTCTTAGACGCTAAAAGAACGATTTTTTTTTCGCAGGAAAGAGGTATACTTTACACTGCTATTTTTATTGTCTGAGTGCAACGAAGACTCATACACAGCGCAGTATTACTTGGCCCCATATATAGCTACGATGGATATTAAAACCTTTCGTCAAGCATAACTAAAAAAATATTTAACGGATTTCGTTCAAATTTTTACAGCAGGTACCTATAAAGGTGACAACGTCGTCTATTTATTACCAAGAATAAGTGTCAAACCGTTTGGAAGTTATATTTAAAAAAAAATAGATAAAAAAGTACAATTAAAGTACATACGTCACTAAATTTTGTGCGTACGTCATTTTCATCGGCGGGAGATTTTCGTAGACAATCGGAATTGAAAAGTTCATAGAATACATGGAGCAAAAAAATATGCAAGCACTAATATTCAGCACAATAAAATATATTTCAATTTAATAAAAATGGAAAGTTAATCTGGAATTTTTTCTGTTTGAAAAGTATTAGAGATTAGTAAGAGTAGTATTAGTATTAGAGATTTGGCGTAAATCACACCATTAGCAGCTTTTTTATTTCGCGTGTGTATGTTAGGAACAATTATTTGATGTTTAAATAAAAGGTTTCGATTTGTGGCATTATTTCTTATTTTCTTTTCCTTTTTAGTATTTTAAATGGAATTAGTGAAAGGCGTGTATTTTAAATTAAATGAGTGAAAGACGTGTATTTTTAATGTATGTATTTCAAATGAAATCAGTGAAAGATTTATATTTAAATGAAATGAATGCAATATGAACATGTTATGAGAAAAATATTTGGCGATTTATCAACTGCGCCAAGTTAACATAAAAGTACCAATACATATGTGGGTACTTCTCTATTATCCCGTCGACCACTTTTCTTAACAAAAAACTATCGCCAAATAAACGGGAGAACGTTGTCATTGAAATATCAAAATACATAAATAAATAAAACATAAGAATTTAAGGACACAATTGTTATTTTAATGAATGAAATAACTAATAAATCAGTAAAACATAATGAAAAATACACGCAAATGTCGCGTTAAAAACCACTTGATGACGTAACAAACACGTATAATGCTTCTGATATCAAGTAAATGGGACTGGATTTTTGGCGTTTAATCTAACAGTTTGGCGATAGTTTTTTGTTATGAAAAGTGGTCGACGGGATAATAGAGCAGTACCTCTATGTGAAATGAAACAAGGCACAGATGTCATATACGCACCACGTTGGCGCGATTTTTCCCTCCACCAGCTTGGGGAAAACTTTGTTTTTGAATATTAGTTACAAATAGTGTGACAAATAGTACACGTGATTTTTTATTTCAATATAAAAATAAAATAACGTAATAAATGAAACAGCTTCTATTATTTTAAAAAAGGAAATAAAAATAAATAAATAATAGTTTGATATAAATAAAGGCGCGGATGTCATATACGCACCATATTGGCGCGATTGCAACAAAATGGCAATTTTATGCCTCACATGGTAACCCGGTTATTTTGTTTCAATTGTTGTTTATTAACTTTTATTTTTTATTTTAATTCTATAAATTGTTTTTATTATCCTCTAAAATAAAAGCGTAAGTCATGTGACTGTCATCAACAGTTCCGCGATGGCCGTTTCACTTTTTCATATGCCAGGCGGCCATTTTTATTCAAAATTATTTTTTCGAATAAAACTGCATAAAAGTTACATTTTAAGAAAGATTTTTCAAAATAAATTAATATTTGAGAGATGACTTACGTTTAATTATGTATATATTCTGCAATAACTTCCGTCAAAATTAGGTTCACAGTTCAAATTCTCTATTCATGAAAGTAAAAAAAAAAAAAAAAAAAAAAAAGATTGATTCGTCGTCAACATTTAAAATATTAAATCATGGAGGTAATCATTCGCAAAGCAAGTTCTCCGCGAATGAATTTTTGGACCGCTGCCTCGCGTCAGAAAAATAATTCGCACCAGTGAGACAATCAAAGTTTACCATAATTATGTGCTATACAACTCAACTTCCTTCTGGAACTTTTCTTGACGTAAATTGAACTCATCTATATAATAAAACCGTAAGTCATGTGACTGTCATCAACAGTTCCGGGATGTCCGTTTCACCTTTTCATATGCCAGGCGGCCATTTTTATTCAAAATTATTTTTGCAAATAAAACTGCATAAAAATTACATTTTTAGAAAGATCGTTCAAAATAAATTAATATTTGAGAGATGACTTACGTTCAATTATGTATACATTCTGCAATAACTTCAGTTTAAATTAGGTTCGCAGTTAAAATTCTCTATATATGAAAGTAAACAAAGAAAAAAGATTCATTCGTTGTGAATGTTTAAAATATTAAACCATGAATTTTTGGATCGCTGCCTGGCGTAAAAAAAATAATCCGCACCAGTGAGACAGTCAAAGTTTACCTTAATTCTGTTCCATACAACTCAACTTCCGGATCTTTTTTGACGTAAGTTGAACTCATGTAATAATATTTAATGGATCAAATTTCGAAAATAATTGTCAGCTTTTATTTTTTGCGCGTGCAAATTAGAAACGATACTTTAATTTGAAATCAAATGTTTTGATTTATGATAATTATTATTTTTCTATTTTCTATTTTAAATGAAAAATGTGAACGTCATGTATTTTAAATTGAAACAGCTGTCACGGACGCACCGGGGCTGGCGCGATTTTTGTTTTGCGCCAAATATGTTTAAGAATCTCCGCATTAGCGAACATATTGCAAGTGATAAGCAAACGGACATGAAGCATAAATTCTTAAGTGGGTTAAGCGGTTTTTGTCAAGAAAGATGAAATACATAACAACAAAAAATATGCGAAATGCTACCGCGATCGCAAAAGTTCTTGATTTATCTATTAGATTTTTCCAGTTATGCGAGGGATTAAGGAAAAAAATAAATTATGAATAAAAATAATTTGTTACAATGCTTAACATACATTTAAGGGCGACCAAACTGGTCGCCAGTGGCGGCTAGTGTAATAATATTTAATGAATCAAATTTTTAGCATTTTTAAAATCGCTAATACAGCTTTTATTTATCGCGTGTACAAATTAGAAACAATACTTCGACTTTGAAATCAAGTGTTTTGATTTATGATATTATTTCTTTTTTTTTTCTATTTAAATGAAAAGTGTGAAGTATTTTAAATTTATGTAATATAAGCATTTCGGATTAAAGTTAAGTATTTTAAATGAAATGAGTGACACGTTTATAATTTAAAATTAAATTAATGTAGTATGAATGATGGTGATGGGAACAATATTTGGCGATTTATCATCTGCTCCCGGCTAACAAAAATACTCATAATTAAAAAAGGAAATAAAAATAAATAAATGATAGTTTGATGTAAATAAATATTGATATACATATCAAAAATAATTTATAGAACTAAAAAAAAATAAAAGTAAATAAACAACAATTTCCATAAAAAAATTTTCGCCAAATTCGCGGGGGGAAAAATCGCGCCAACGTGCGTATGTGACACCTGTGCCCAAAAAATATGCGAAATGCTACCATGATCGCAAAAGTTCATGACTTGTCTATTAGAATCTTCCGATTTGGCGAATAATTAAGGGAAAATTAAATTATGAATAAATGTAACGTGTTGCAATGTTTAACATACATTTAAGGGAGACCAAACTGGTCGCCAGTGGCGGCTAGTATATATCAATATTTATTTATATCAAACTATCATTTATTTATTTTTATTTCCCATTTTTGAATAATAGGAGCTATTTCATTTATTACGTTATTTTATTTTTATATTGAAATAAAAAATTACATGCTATTATTGTATGGTATTTGTAACTAATATTCAAAAACAAAGTTTTCGCCAAATTGGCGGGGGAAAAATCGCGCCAATCTGGTGCGTATATGACATCTGTGCCTAAATTAATATTGATATACATATAAAAATAATCTATAGAATTAAAATAAAAAATAAAAGTAAACAAACACAAGAAACAGTTTTCGCCAAAGGGGCGGGGGAAAAATCGCGCCAACGTGGTGAGTATATGGCATCTGTGCCGGGATTTTTTCCCTTTTATCTGTGCTTTCGGAAATATAAAAAAATTAAAAAATTCTTATATCAGGTGTATAATGTTTTGCATTTTTATACGGACCACTTCTCCATTTTAAGATTTTAAATGCTATTTATATCAGATATTTCTTTCTTGAGATACCCACAAGTTTTTTCCGGTAATTTTTTTAGTTCGCTTATTAATTATTTACAATTTGCCCCCCTGGCAATAACAAATATTTATCGCAAAAAAATGGGTACTTCTCTATTATCCCGTCGACCACTTTTCATAACAAAAAACTATCGCCAAACTGTAACGCTAAATAAACGGGAGAACGTTGCCATTGAAATATCAAAATAAATAAAATATAAGAATTTAAGGACACGATTGTTACTTTAATGAATGAAATAACTAATAAATCAGTAAAACATAATGAAAAATACACGCAAATGTCGAATTAAAAACCACTTGATGGCATAACAAATACGTATAATGCTTCTGGCATCAAGTAAATGGGACTGTATTTTTGGCGTTTAATCTTAGTTTGGCGATAGTTTTTTGTTATGAAAAGTGATCGACGGGATAATAGAGAAGTACCCAAAAATGGCTTAGTTTTGTTAAATTTGTTTGTTATGTATTTTCATTTCTTATTAAAATATCGAAAATGGCAATAAAATTTTATTTTAGCACCGTACTTAATTTTTTAAAATGGCTCAAAAACATGGTTTAATAAACGTATATTTGTAAATATTTTAAAAAACATGTTTTTCCGCTCTCTAGAAAAATTTGTACGATTCTACAACTGCCTTTGGCACCAACCAGTACATGATACGGAACTTTTCCCTATTCAGATACACAGAAGAGGTTGGTCACAAACAAGAGTAATGCTAGCAACAATATTGTTTTAACTCTATAAGAGTTAGAAACAATAATGATATTAAATTCCCCGATTAGCTTAGGGCCCGATTACGGAACTTTCTCCTAGAAAAAAAAACTGTAGAAGTCTTTTACATTTGTTTCGAATGAAGCTCGATTAACAAAGTATTAATTGATAATACAAACAACACTAATATTAACATGGGGGCAAAAGTTTGAATTTAAGTGTATATATTTGGAACCCTCCCCCCCCCACCCAACCACCCACCAAAAAAAGAAAAAGAAAGTTACAGAAATGAATTTAAAATGGCGTGAAGCCACCCTTTCTGACATAAGAAATTGGCTGCGAACCCGATTACGAAACTTTCACTTAACTTAATAACATGTATCTAATAGCCCTGAGGACAATTCCCCTTCCCAATTATACGGACCTTGGGGCTTTTTTAAAAAGCTTGACGCAGTTGGGTTTGAAGAAATTGAGATTTACTGTCAAATGACATAAACTACTATGAAAATAAAACTGGTGAATTATTATGCTGGTTTATGTATGTATTTAAAAAAATTGCATTTGATTACACTCTTTAGATAAATTACTCCTGTTTGCATTTAATAACAGATAAACGGCTTCCGTTTGCTAAATTGTTTAAATATTGGGAAGAGTTGGCGAGAGATAGATAGACGTGTAAACAAACGGGTAGAGAGACGGATAGCGACAGAGATAAGCTAACGGGTAGCGAAACGAATAGACAGACGGGTAGCGAGGCAGGTGCAAAAAAGGGTTGACAGAGGGGTAGTGAGATGGGTAGGGAGACGGGTAGCGTGGTGGATAGAGAGACGAGTACAGAGACGACTTGACAGACGGGTAGAGAGAGGGGTATATAGACAGACAGACGTGTTGATAGACGAGTAGTGTAACGGGAAGCGAGACAGGTAGAGACACGATTAAAGAGTCGGGTAGAAAGACAGACGGATACTGAGACGGGTATACAGAAGAGTAGAGAGACAGTAGACAGATGAGTTCGGAGAGAGACACAGCTAAGACATACGAGTAGTTAGACTGGTAGACACGTTTGTAGCAAAGCATGTTATCAATGTGGTTTGAAGTATACGAGTTTCTATAAATAGTTATACAAATAAACAAAGGAAATTTTTTTTAATTCAAATATTAAATATTTGATTAATATTTCAATATTTAATATTTTATTTTTTAATATTTTATTTAGATATTTGTCACAAAGAAAATGTTGCAAAAATTAAATTAAATTTGCGTTAAACTACGCTTGCTAAAATACGCTATTGGCTGCAAATCTGATTATGTGACTTTAAAAATATCGTTTTAAAAGATCCGGCGTTTTTTTTTTTTAAAGTTTTGAGCAATTCCCGCTTAAGAAAATGAGATTATTTGCCAAATGTTATAAAAAAATGCATATGAAAACATAACAGTATATGAATTTATATATGATATTTTGTAATTATATCATTTAATTTGCTATTTTTCATATGTTGTATCTTTATCTATCTCTTGTCTATCATATGCTGTATATTCACTTAGATTCTTGTTGATATCTTCTTTATATCGTAATTGTTAACTTTATGTTCTCAGCAATATCACTCAGACTAATCCCTTTGAGGGAAGTCCTAGTTATATATACACATATATACATATATATATTTCCTTTTTTTTTTCCCTTTTTTTTCTTTTTTTTCCCTGGAAGATAAGATTAATTAGGCAGAGGTTATACACACTTTGAATATAGAGGTATGGTGGCTGCTGGGACTTTTATGTTTTTTTTTTGTTGTTGTTGTTGTATTAGTCTATGTTTGTCTGTTTCATGTCGTCTACATTGTTCATTAGCCATCTGATCACTGCTCTACCTTTGTTTTGTACATATTTGTTGTTTGCAAGTTGTCTGTGCCATAGTATTTCGTTATTAACTGTGATGGTGACCAGATGGTGTGGTTGTGTGAGTGGGCAGGCCGTAAGGTAGTGTTTTATGGACCCTAATTCCCCGCATATGCATTCTGGAGAGCTAAATTTAGTAAATCTATGTAGGTATTGTGGGAATGCTCCATGTTCTGTGTAGATTTGGCTCAGTAATTTACAGCTTATAAGCCGTTTTGTGTCTACTTTTGGGAAGTATCCATGAGTTGTTCTACCCGTATCCCCATAGTCCCACTCGAACTGCCATTGTTTTATTGTTAACTCTTTTAATATACGCTTAATGTTTGATATTGGTCTTTCTATGTGGTAGGGTCTATCATTTTTTTTACTTTTAGCCGCTTCTTTTGCTAATTCGTCAGCATCCTCGTTTCCTTGGATGCCAACGTGTGCCTTAACCCAATTAATTTTAAATTTGTTGTTTGATTTTCTTATTTTGTTTTGTATGTCTGCAATTAGTTTTACTGTGTTGAATGGTTTGCTGAGTGCTAATATTGCTGATAGGCAGTCCGAGTGAATGCTATAATCCATCCCTGTTTCGTTGCCCCATTCTGTTGCCTTTAGTATCGACAGTAGTTCGGCTTGGAAGACACTGTTATGTTTCCGCAATGGTGTTGACCACAGTTTAATTTTTTTGTCGCTTTTTTATGCTACGAAAGCCGATCTGAGCGCCTGATTCCAATTTTGAGCCGTCTGTATAAATTGTTATATCTGTTTCGTTGTAGCCTATCTTTGGTTCTGTTGTTTCTGCTGGGTGCGTTTCCCATATGTTTATTTTGTTATCGTAGTCTGTTGGTTGAATTGTATTACCGTATAATTTACATGTTTCTCTTAACCTTGTTATTGTTCCATATGTTGCTTCATATTTGACCTGTAGGTGTATTGGAATCAGGCCCGCCAGTACCTGAAGGGGGGGGCAGTTTTGTATGCCTTGACTATGGTTAGCAGAAAATGTCTTTGGCAAGTGGTTAGGACCGCTTTGCTTCCGGCATTTAATTTGTGTCCCCAGATTGGGGCTGCATATGTTAGCACTTTTTCTGCTACTATTCGATACCAAATTTTTATGATGTCTGGTTTTATTCCCCAACCTCTTTTTGCCATTTGTCCCAGCATATTGAATGATTTGCGTACTTTGGTTGTTTGTTGTTGGCAATGTGGCAGCCAGTTTAGGTTACGGTGTATTATGACTCCTAGGTATTTGATTAGGTCTTTACCTTCTAGATCCTTGTCCTCTAATTTGATTCCCTCTATCTTTCCCGAGACTTGATCTGGGAGGTTGTGTAAGCGAGGTCTGTTTAGATACAGTAACTCTGTTTTTTCCCTGTTTAGCGTAAGATTGTTGCTTTTTATCCAGTTGTTGAATTCTTCTATTATTTTATTTGCTAAGATTACCAGTTGCTCTTTAGTTTTAGCTTTGAGTATTAGGATGATATCGTCGGCAAATGCTTGGATTCTAACCTTTTTACCCCAGTTCTTTTTTAAGGCTACGTCTGCTATTAGCAGCCAAAGTAGCGGGCCGAGGCAACTTCCTTGCGGACAGCCGCCAAAGGTTTGTCTTGATTGTTTTATTCCGTTTTCCTCTAGTGTGACAAACCTGTTTTCAAGGAAACTAATTATCCAGTTTGTTAAATAAGTTGGGTTCGGGGAGTTTTTTAGTATATTTGCTATTATTGGCCATCTAATATTATCAAAGGCTCCTTTAATATCCATTGCTACTAGTAGTGTTTGGTATTTATCTTTTTTATCTTGTTTTATCGTTTTTATAAGGTTGTTTAGTGCGTGTTCTGTTGAAGTACCTTGTTTAAAACCATATTGCTTTTTGCTCAAATATTTGTTTAATGTCAGATGGTGCATTATTCTACCGTATATTATTCTTTCTAGGATTTTACTGAAGGCCGGTAGCAGGCATATTGGTCTATAGTTTTTGGGGTCCTGGGTTTTTTTTCCCGGTTTGTGGAACAGGACCACTGTACCTATTTTGAATGTTTTTGGGAAGTGTTTTAGCTTGAGGCATGCGTTGAATAACGAGAGCATTAACTTTGGCGTCGCTTTGTGTATTTTTTTAACTAAATTGTAGTCTATGTAATCGAATACTGGAGCTTTGTTTTGCTTTATATTTTTTATTATTCTGTTAAGTTCTTGTTTTGTTATGTCTGGTGGGTTAATGTCTCTGAATTTTGGTGGCGCCGGTGTGAGTTTATGTTCTGTGTTTGGATTTGTTAAGTACAGGTTATCTAGAAAGTGGTTAAGTGTTTCTTTTATTGTTACTGTTTGGTTGTTTGGTAGTACATTTACTAATCGTGATGGCTTTGGTTTTTTACCTGAGGCAGCTTTGTATTGTGGCCCGTATGTATCTATGGCTTCGTTACAGAATTTTTTCCAAGTTTCCCTTTTTGTTCTGTTGATTAGTTTTTTAAGTTTTGCCCTTTCTTTTTTATATCCTATGTGTTGTTTGTATTTTAGTTCTTCATCTTGTTGTTTTTAATATTTCCTTCTAAATGCTCTAACTCGGTTTCGGGCTGTTTTTATCTCCATTGTCCACCATGTTGGATCTGTTATATTTGGTGATTTTCTTTGTTTGTAGCATTGTAATGCTATTGCTGTGATTTCATTTTGTATTTTCATTGTTATGTTGTCTAATTGTTCTTTGTTGGTTATCCTTGTAAGTTCATTTATATATTTGTTCCCTATTTGTTTTATTTTTTTCTCAAATTTTGCATGTTTTCCATGTTTTGTCTCTAGTTTGTGTCTGTAATAACTTATATTGTCATATGTTAGTTTGAATTTAATGTATTTGTGGTCGCTATGGGACTCGTCGTCACTTACTTCCCATTCCGTTATTTTGTCCCCAAGGTTTATCGTTGCTATTGTTAGGTCTGGCCACCATTGGATAACTTTTTTCCTCCGCATTGTGCTAAATGAGGCTGGTGCGTTTGGGGGATTTTGTACGTATAAGTCGTTAGCTAGTAAAAAATCTGTTAGCTGTTCTCCTCTTGTATCTATATCATTGTAACCCCAGACCTGAGAGTGTGCATTGAAGTCTCCCGTCAGCAGAATTTCACCTTTGGCTATTTTCAATGTGTCTTCGACCTCTTGAAGCACGCTCATGAAGTCTGCTGAGGGGGGGACGTATACATTTATTATCGTTATTATTTCCTTTTTATTTTCTAGTGTTACTGCTGTTGTGTGGTCAGTTTCTTTTAGTGTTATTGGGTTTGTTCCTGTGTTTGTGATTATTGCCGCTTTGTTTGTTTTTGTTTTTGATATTTTCCATAATTTTGAGCTAAAACCTATTATGTCTCCTGTTTGTCTATTTTGGTAAAAGTCTTGGATCAGCGCGATGTTGATTTCATTTGCTCCCATATACCCCGCAAGTGATTTTGTGGCATTTGCACTACCGTGTAGATTTATTTGTATCATTTTTATTGTGTCTGTATCATTGTTTGTGAGAGTTGTGTTTGGGCTTGGCTTACTCGGGGGAGATTTACTTTGGTTTGTGGTGGCGGGTGTGTTTAAGTTTGTATTTTGTGGTTGTTTTACGCCGCGCGGGCTCTGTCTTTTATCGGTGTCCGCGAAAACGTTGCCCTTGTCTTTGCCTGTGTTGCATGTTGTTTATTTCTTCCTGCGTCCTCCTTTGTATTCTTGGGACCCCGCGGTACGTTACTACTGTGGCTTGTCCTCGCAATACTTCTAACCCGCTTGTTAACCTCTTTTTTCCCTCCTCCAATTCTATTTGTCTAATAGTGAGGAGTCTCCGGTACACCGTGCACCTCCCATCGTGAGCCGTGTGATCCGTTGATAGCTGAGAGCGTAAATAACCTTTAGTCATCTCATTGTAGTTTAGACACATGATACATCCTTCTCTTCTCTTAGGGCATTCGTCATGCTTGTGATCTCCAGCACATTCAGAGCAGACTTGTCGCTGGTCGCAGTATTGTGCAATGTGATCAAATCCCTGGCAACGGTGGCACCTCAGAATCGCCACGTAGTTCTTTATCAGGCATTCCCTGAGCCCAAGGCACACCGTTCTTCTCTTGAGGAGATGGTCTGCCAGTGGTTCCGGGAGTGTGACTGGTATGTGCATTCGTTCTGTTGGTATCATTATTGGTTTGAGTATATTTACTACTTCCTCAGGATCCTTTGATCCATCCAAACCTAGTAGTTTTTCCAGCTTTACTTGTATGGCTTCTTTACTTACCGTGTTTGGAACGTGGAAGATCATTATTCTTTTCTTCCTCAGGTTTGCCGTCTTGATATTCAGGTTTGAGCTTGTTTCCGTGTTTTCTTTCAGTGTTTCTTTTAACCTTGTGGCCTCTGTTGCATTTTCACACGCAATTCGTATACCATTTCTGATTCTTGTCACTCTGTTGATCCCTTCGTGGTCTTTTACTGTATTCGTGACTTGCTTTTCTACCTCTTCTGCACTTCTTTCATCTGTACCTTGTATTATGACCGTTGATGTCGCTGCCTTTATGGCCTGGGCATATGTGGCCGGCGCCCTTGGTTTGACCTCCTGTGTTTGTACTGGGGGGTTGGTAGGTTTGTAATTTTCCGTGGTTTGTACTTGTTTGGTTTCGATGAGATGTTCTATTGTTTCAGCTTTTGCCTCTGCATATGTTACTCTGTGTTCCAATTCCTGGAGTGAATTGATGATTATTTGGAGTGCTTGGTTCATCGCATTGGTTGTTGGTACTAGCATCTTTGATTTCTTCTGGAGCATTTTTATGTAGCTAACTGCTTTCATGGCTTTATCCATCTCTGCCGATCTTCTTTGTGCTAGGCCGCTTTTGTCACATATTTGCGCAAGTTCTTTCTTGAGCTTTTTCACTTCCTGGTCTTCTGTTACCAGTTGCTTCTTCCCCATTTCTGCTTCTTCATATTTTTCCTCTTCTTCTTCACTTGATATTTGAAGTATTTTTCTATTTCACTGGAACTGACATTTTCTTCTGTCTCTCTTTCTTCTTCTTTCGTTTCATTTATTTTCCTTGTGCCCTTCTGGTTCGCACCCGATGCACCCGAGACCCCTGCATTTTTTGTGTTTTGAGATATTTTTAGTTTTGTTAGGTCTTTCTTTATTAGGTCATTCTTTTGTGCGCCTTGAGTGGTTATTGTTTTCTTTGTTGACGATTTTTGTAGAGGTTTTGAGTTGTTTTTATTTGATTGTACTGAGCTCGATCTGGAACTCGATCTGGTGTTTTTCCTACAATTTATGTTTTTGTGGTCCCAGCAGTTATAATAACAATTCTACACTTTGTCTATCTTGAATCAGACTGAACTATGTAATTTAATACTTTATTGAATTAATTACTATTATCACTAAAATAGCTATAGGCATTACGGGAACCCTCAATGGTCGGGAGTTAAGGTTTGTGTTTTGATTTGTTGTTTTTACAAGTGATGAATATGGGGGAGGGGGGGATGATGTTGTTGTGGCACCAGCAGCGGGGGGAGGGATGATACAGAATTTCTTTCTTTCCTACTTATCTTAGTTTTGATTAGTAACAAGTAAACCGAGGTGTTACTGAATTGAAGCCCTCCTATGAGGAGATACTAGTTTTTATTTGTTCTGGATGAGCACAAACATGCTTTAACAAGTGTAACTGGTTTAATGCTCAACTTGATTTGTTACGGGAAATGACTTATAAACGGGTAATTTGATTGTTACCGTGTTGTTAGTGTAATCCATTACTTATGGTGTTACGGTGATGTAGCAAGGGGCAAGACCTCCTAACTTACCTTGGTTTACCTCTATCTTAAAAAATGGCTGAGATAGAGCAGTTTGAAATTCTAGGGTGGCTGACATTTTGAAACAAAACAGAACATTAACGCGATTACTGGCAAATTATTTTCTTTCATTGTTGTAATAATTTTCCCAATCATACGCATAAAACTATATATTCATATCCGTTAGCGCCAAATTCGCGCCAAAATTGGCGTCATTTGGCGAAATATCACCAAATTTTGTGACCAAAATAAGTCTTCATAAATGATGCCAATTTGGCTATAGCTCAATAATTTGGCGAATTTCTTATTCAAATTCAGTATTAACGAATCTTTTGTAAACGTTTCTTTGCATTTTCACTTGCTGTTTTCGTGTAACATTAGCTAAAATTTTAAAACGAAGATATAAGAAAGCTACCTTTTCCTCCCGGTACAGGCCGGAAGGACTTTTTTATCAATTAAAAAGTCTACGTAATTCTATTGTTTGTCCCTTTCTAATGTTTCGTTACTATAATCTATTAATTGATCTACCAAATATTTCAAGCAATTTGGTATTAATGAATATAAAAAAATATCACGTATAATGACAGAGATTCTGATTTCTGAAATTGATAAACACTATCACTTAGGAATGACATTTTACCAACAGATTTAATTTTCAACAAAAGTTATGAAAATCACATACTTTTACGTTCTATCTATTCCTGAAATGTACTGCCTTCCAAAATTAAGGTACAACCAGTTTTTGTGCCTAACTTACTAATTGATTGATTCGAATAATCATGCAAGTATTTGTATTAGTTTTAAAAGCAAATCTTAACATTTGCTTATATTTTTCGGGTTTTTTTCGGAAAAAGCCAGATCGATCGATACTTTTAAAGTTGAATTTATTTTATTTTATTTACTCATGAAGCTGACTATATTTATCCTTTAAATTTACTCGTTCAACATGCTTGCATTTTCGTTTTAATTTTTATTTCACGCAGAAAGATAACTGTTTTCAATGTTTTGTTGCTATTAAGTAAATATAGATTTTTTGTTTAAAAAAACTTTTAAATTTCTAAAAGCATTGAAATTGTTCAAATATTTGCAGATTTCAAAGAATTTTTGGGCTGCACATTCACAAAATCAAAAGCGATTAAGTGATAAGTATACAAGAGTTGTAAAACTAAAACAACTGTTTCTTCATTTCTTTTTATCTAAAACGTTAACAACTTGTTTATGTTATGTTTGTTTTCTAAAAATATTTAAACTACAAAGTTGGTATTAGGTACGATTTGTATCTATTTAAAAAATATTCTTTGTATGATTTCGAGGGAAAATATCCCTATCTATTTATTTGGCCATAACATCAGTTTATTTTTATTTTTATTTTTATTTTTTATTTTTTTTTTTTTTAAGCTTTGTTGACTTAAAATAGAAAATATAATTTTTATTTAATTTAAAATGTTTACATTACGACTGACAATGACTGCTGTGTCACATGTTTCATTTTAAGGGAAATTCCCGATTGGTAACTATGTACGACATTTTATAGAAATGTTAACATAATGAGATCTTTTGAAGCCTTCCAAAATAAGTATATTCGGTCTGCAACAGTTTTCGTCAGGGTTCTCGCTACCGATATCTATTGCGCCAATTCGTGACAAAACACTTTATTTGGCATGGAAAAGAAAGATTGAAATCGCTTAATTGCGAGAGATGAATTCTTGTTTTATACCAGTGTACAGACGGCATTGAAGAATTGATGCTGCTTATCGCTGGTTGTGTACCATTCTCTTTACACTACTTTATTTATGATGAGACTCGCCCGAATTTCGGCCGATTTCTACTTTTAAAAAAAACTGCCCCCCTTTCCCTTCCAAAAGAAATCTCCAATTGCCTTATCCCCAGCACGCAATGTAAAAAGCTTTATTTTTTTTTTTTTTTTTTTTTTTTTTTTTAACGCTTTCGTGTCTTATTTCTTAAATTTATCGTAGCGATAAATAATCAATCATCGAAATCCCCCCCCCCCATCTGAAATTATCACTTCCTTATAGCCGCTCCCTCCTCCAGTACCGAACACTCAAAGTTTAAACTCTGTAACACTCTTTAATTTTCATTAATTTTCATTTCGTGTACGTTAATGGGAGCTGGTGCACGTTAAATCTGTTCGTGGCTCTAATGTCCTCCAAGTTCTATATAAGCGCTACCTCTGGGGGTGCCAATCCAGATGCAGGTCTCTCACCTGGAATTGGTTCAAAATTAGGAGACTAGTTTCACAGTTATATGGATCATGTGAACTATATAGAAATAAAAAGCTACAAAACAGGGGCTTGGGCCAAACCAACAACAACAACAACAACCCATTGGGCTTATGGTTTAGTCAGTTAACGACAATAGTACTTATTTTAAATTGCAAATTGTTAGTTATTTAACAACCTTTCTTGGGCCCAAAGGACGGGTAACCAAGTCAATTAGCCAAGTCAACCAAGTCAATAAAAGTAAATTAATTTCAATAATGTAGTTAAAGTATAATTCAGAATAAGTTCAATTTAAATGTTACTAACATTCTTCTCTTCCAGGTTCCCCTTGCAGTTCCCCTTGCCGCCGGTTGGGACGGGCCAATGGACGGCCCCAACTGGTAGCACAAAGGATTTTTTTAGCAGCAGTTTTTTTTATTCATTTTATTTTTGACTGTTCGCCTCTTTATTAGGTGCAAATGGACATTGTCCGCACAAGCTACCAGACCCGCTCCAATGGGACAGTCCACGGAGCCAGTTTTTACCACGTGGGGTTCGGTAGAAAGGCGCAGTCCCGTCAGCCCCCGCAGCGTTTTCGTCTGCCTTGCTATTCGGCCCCAAAATTTTCCTTGCTGGTATGACTTAGCTATTGGCAAAAATTAAATAAATAAATAATAATAATAATTTCAGTGGTTTTAATTGTCCTCCCTCAAAATTCTCCCCCCTTTTTCAAGCTAAGTTGAGTACCATAGTTTCAGCACTAAATTGTCCAGTCCCATTCCAACTATCATGCCGAGTATGTGGCGTGCGGCAACAGTTCTCAGAATACTAAAACCTAGGAGTGATCAACCCAGTAAAATCCGGACATTATAGGTCAGCCGACCTGGGTACTTGTCATTGTGAATCGCCCCATGAGGCGATCAGGCGAATTTCGCCCCACTCTCCAGGCACTCAAACCCGTCAAACTGGGTCGAATCCCGGTAGGTAGGGGGCTGGTCAGCGGTCTCCAAGTAACAAAAAAAATAAACAAACAATTATCTAAATATAATCCTCTCTCTCCAAAATTTTTATTTATCCTCTATTCTTTCCCCAACTCTCAAATTTTGAATCTTTAAAAGTGTTTACTTTTTTTTTTGAAATATATGTTGCTTTATGGTAACAATAAACAAGAACGAAAAATCATGCGTCAAGCATAGATTATGTAGCACTTTCCAACGCTTCCCAAAATAATTTTACAAAACATACCGTTTAATAAGCTAAAAGATAACATCTAAGTAAACAATTTGGAAAACGCATAACATATTTAAAAACATAATTTCAGGAATTTCCAACATATACAATATTCGGAAAAATATCCGAATACTTTTATTCATCCCTGTAAATGATCTATAGATTTGTATATATACTATATAGGATGCTAAATTTTAGTTTAGTTAGGAAACGCGTAGCACAGTTTAAAATTATCCTTCTGGAGTTTCTGTCGATAAACGGAAATGTGTTCACGAACTTTTGTGCTGCCCTGTATAGGATCTACAGAATCTATACACACAACGTAATAGACAAAAGCGAGTTAAAATTAAAATCGCGTTCAGTAACTTAAAACGCACTTTCAGGAATTATTGTTTACAGACAGTAGAGAATTCTTTTGTGTGTCCCTGTAAATGAACGATTACTGCTATACACACACTATTCTGTAGTAAGCCTCTTGTAATGTAGCTTAGTAATATATATAAATTTCAATGCGTTAAAAATAGTGAAACATTATTTAAATAAACCGCAGACGATTTTTCTCCATAGACGTAATGTAACGGAATTATTTTGACTGTCCCTGTAAAGTAAATATAAGTGCTATGCACACCCTATTCCACACTAAGCTTCTTCTAATGCACCTTAGTGATATATATAAATTTCAATGCGTTTAAAATAGTGAAACATTATTTAAATAAACCGCAAAGGATTTTTCCCCATAGACCGCAATGTAACGGAATTATTTTGAGTGTCCCTGTAAAAAAACTATAAGTGAAACACACTTCCGTTGAAATTGGGAACATGCTATAGATCACGACAATAACATATAAAAATTGCAAAGCAATCCGAGCATATTTACGGGAGTTAGAGCACGGACAGACGGCAGACGGCCAGACAAACCGAAGTCATAAGCACTTTTCAACTAGGTTGGAAAATGCTAAAAAAACAACTGTCTAATTTTCCTGCTCCCATCCCCAAAATTTTTGTCTCCTAAATTTTGCTTCGCCTGAACGCAAAAAGCTTAAAATCTTTAAAACACTTTATTATTATTATTTAATTTGCTGTCCTATTTGTTGCGTTTTAGCAACAATAAATAATCATCTGAATAACTCCCTCTTAATATTAGCTCTCACATACTAAAAGGGAGAATTTCTTGTTATGGAGGGGGGAGGGAGAAATAATATTCTTCGTTTTTGCAGTTTGACTTCTCGCCATGTTTATAGATACATTACTCAACACCACTCCATTTTTTAGCAGCCAAAGCCATAGCAAATGTTGTGCGAGTGGTGTCCCAGTACCAGGTGTTGAGCCAAATTAAAAATGGAGATTAAAGGACTGATGAGTAAAGCTCAAATTTAGAATCATGACGCTCTATGTTGATAATATTTTTGGCCATTTGACTACAGTTTCTTTTTGCTAATTAGCCAAATTGCTAACGTTACTTAAAAGTCAACGAGAATAGTCAGCGAGAAAAGTAGTTTCCTATAAGCTATGTAGAAAGAAATTATCCATTGAATGCGACTTAAAAATCTAGACTAATTAGTTATAACCACAGTTTTTTTTAAAAATAAATCGAAGATATTGTACATGCAAACTTTAGATATACGAAGTAATTTTTTTTTTAATCTTAAGGACAGATTTTTTTATTACAAATACAAAATTAAAAATATTCTAATTGATTACACTTAAACAATATTAATTACAAAGTTTTATTAAATAACAATACCGCTTCATTTATATAGGGCAGTTGCAATCAGCTGATCTACCATTGTATTCACTTGTAGGTAAGGGTAATTCCACCAATAAGAACTGCCTATTTGTACTGTTTAACTCCAAGGTGACGTCAATTGCAACTGCCCTATATTCAAATAAATAAATGTATAGTCCTTAAGGTTTTATGTATTATTTGTCAATATTTTATTAAAAAAATTACCTCGCTTAAATAGAAATTTCTTTCACTAATACAAAATATTGAAACTAATAAATACATTATAATAATTTCACGAATATATAATTATAATGCATTAATGAATTATGTATTATAATTTTTGAATAGTAAAATTATTTTTTGGACTGTAAAATAATCAATGTCTTTGAATCAGATTAATATAACACAGTGTTTAGTATTAAGTCAAGCCACGTTTTTACAAGTTTATGAAAGATTTGGTTTATCTGTAGTTTATTCCATAATTTAATTATTTAAATACTAGCTAACCCGCTCGGCGTTGCACGGGCCCGAGATAATTCAATCTCAGAGAAAGGCGTTAACCCCCTCCCTCTCCATACCCGCAAATATAATGAATAATTTGTTCAAGAGAACCACCGTCACCTACAATAACGCGATCATTAAAAAAAGAATTAAATTTTTCTGATAATTAGAACATAACGAAGACGCTACGCTAAAATGGCGGGCAGATGACACCCCTTCCCGACCTTAATTTCAAATCTATATCTTAATTAGTTACCTAAATATTTGTTCATTAGTAAAAATTGGCAATTATTTACTTTCATTTTCGCAAACTAAATGGAGGGATTTGCCCGAGAAACAGATCTCTTTGTAGTTCAGTTTTTAATGAAAGCCCATCCCTGTCTGAAACTTTCTGGGATCGTTTTCACTGGTGCCTGCAGATTTTTGGCAGTTTTTTGCTTAAATTAAAAAAAAAAATTACCAACCGAATTTTTCAAAAATTACATAGTCAGATACAGAATATTTTTTTACATATGCTCAGAAATTTTCAAATTCATATCTCAATTAGTTTTCTTAAAATTCACTAATTAGTTAAATAATTTCGAATTCGTTCATTTCCGGTTGCAAATCCAATGCGCCAGTCTGTTTCTTTCACCATTTTGATTTAAAAGATGACATTTTAGAAGCGATGGTTAATGATAATCTAATTAATATCTAGGCTAATTATCAAAATATTAAAATTCTGAGGCTCATGTGCACATGGCCAGACCTTGGACTATCTACACGTAAAGTTCCAGACTTCTAGTTTGGCTAGATTTTGCTAGCCATCGCCAACAGACACACAGACATACACACAGAGCGAAACTTTGTTTTATTAATATAGATGACTTAGCATGAGAAGTTTCTTTGCACTCTAGATAAGCTCGAATTTAAAAATTGAAGTCCTACAAACTGTATATTTTGTAAAGAATTGAGTTTCTTCATCCAGGTGTTCGTGTGTGTGGTCTTTGAGTTTCCCGTGAGAATGCTTGGAAAGAACTATTTCCGGCATACCTTCTCACATCGGTGTAGCTTTGAAGTAAAGTGAAATACCGAACGTCTTTGTGCAGCGAGAGTGGCTCTCGGACATTGATGGATCGTAAAGATCACCCAAGTAGAAGCTCTGTGCTTTGATCATTGTCGGAGCCGTGAGAAAAATAGCATCTGCCTGGGATAACGAATTTTGCGCACGATTTTATGTCCGTTGTTATGGAGAAACCAATAACAGACTTGTTCTAAATGGGAATGTCGTTTCCCAGAGTTGCTCAGATGCTGAGTGGTTTCAATATGCCCCGCCTTGACCAAATCCCCTCCCCTAGTGAAAATCCTGTGTAAGAAAATAGGGGAGTTAGAAGTTCAGTTTGGAGAAAGATCACGAGCAGTGAAGTTACTCTCTGGAGAGAGTATTAGAAACACCTAGTTTCTGAGTTAGCGTAACTTGGACGCTAGAGAGGTATCTTACCTCTGATCAACCGATACTCAGTGTATCTGACAAATCCCCATCAAGAGAAAGGCACGACAAGTGCCAGTGAATTAGGACTCAGTTCCAATTACTTATAGAAACCAGGAAAATCCCAGCGTGGGAACGGGGTCGTCAAGTGCCCGAACAATTGAACATTGAACCAGCAACAAGCCGTGTTTTGTAGAACTTTTGAATCAGGAGTTTGACTCTATGTTATTAGAAAGTTAATCGATAAGCGGATAACCCTCATATATTTTAAAATGCTGTAAATACCACTTTTATATTTACTTATAGAACCTATGTTGTTCATTCAATAAAAATTCTATTAAAGATATAGAAGAATTCTCTTTGTACCTGTTCCGAACGCTACCACTTACCACCCTAATCGGATCTGCATAGAGGAGGCATTACAATTTCTTTAAAAAATCAAATAAATCAATCCTTGATTACTTTTTAAGTGTTCTCTTGCCAAAATGTTAACAAAAAGGGAAAATAAGAAGAGATAAAAGACAAGCTTTACATGCATTTGAATGAGGTGTAACAAAGATAAATAAACTCATTGTATGCAATAGAAAAAAAAATTACAGATTAAAAATATAAACAGTTCATAATTATACTTGACCTTTGTTAAAACAGTGTAAAATGGAAACGTTAAAACTTATTTAAAATTTAAATTATTCCAACAGTTTCGGCTAAAATTTTATAGCCATCATCAGGGACATCAAAGGACTAAACTGGTAAGCTTAAGAGAGAAATGTCAAATAGTAGGAAAAGGGAAGGGAAAACAAATAATGGAAAAAGGGAGAAAATCACAGAATATTCTGGAGCAATCAGTGACGTTGTAATAGGAACAATCAAGATTATTTATGAGAGATAAAAATTGATAAATGCTATTATATTATTGAAACTGTCAACATTTAAAAGGTTAATGATACCCAAAATGAGAACTAAAAATTAAGTAGCAAAATGGAATTCACTAGAATCTTAAAATCAGAAGAAAAGAATAATGTTAAGTATATTATTTATTTGCAATGTATTTAATATTTGAAATTGGTTTAATTTTATAACTGAAGTGAATCTTGTTTTTGTGTAAGTCTTCCATAATGACGTTTCATTCGGTAACAAAAAAAAAAGAAAAGAAAGAACGATAAAATATCGATTTTAATCATGTGTCATGGCTTTTATTTCGCACGGTTAGCACATTTCGTTGAAGAAACTTTTCATTTTTTATAACACAATCGAACCCGGGCTTCGCATGTTACAGGACATGCTTTCTGGTGTACATAGGTTAAAATTTCATTCTGAATTAAAAACTATAACAGATTTTTAAGGTTGCGTTCCATCTATACCGAAAAGCTTTTTTATTTTAAAAAATATCAATTACATATTCAAATAACAAAGTTTTTAAATGTATTAAAATGCTTATGTCCTAATCTCGTTCATAAGCCATCTATATACAAAGATTTACAGGAATTAGTTCAGCCCATTTTTAGGTGCGTTAGTAATTATATAAATACGTAGCTATAGTCGTCGTCTGGTCCGTCCCTCTGTCTGTCTGTCTGTCCGTCCGTCCGTTTGTCTGTCCGTCTGTCCGGATATAACAGTGCAAAAACTACCCAACCAAATGGTTTGAAATTAAATATATATAACATTTTCAGAATTTTGTTGAGTCATTTCAAATTTTATGAAAATCGAATCAAAACTTAAAAAAGATATTAATAAAAATATTTATTAAGTAGTTTGATTTTTTTAAAAATTGGTACTTCTTTGTTATAGCAGCTTCCGAGGATTAATCGTCAAGCGACCGAGATGCATCATTCTATTAAATCCTATGATACTTAATTAATTCAATGATATCACATGGTAGGTAATGTCACTAAGTTGCCATTGAAGATTACGTTACCATGGTGTCATATTATTTCCGTATTACTCAATTTAAATTCGAATTTATAAGCTAAAATTGTTTAATTGTAGCAATCACATAATCTACCGACAGTTTTTGGATAGATGTTTCCGGAGAAATAGATATTAAGTGGAAAAAAGGTCTAAATATGGATTTCAAGTTCTGAAATTTTCAATGCTAGGCTTAAGTTTCCAATTGGAATTTTCAGTAAATGTCAACAAGTGATCAAATGATGGCAACTTAAAATGTACTTATTTTAATATGGAAATTAATCATGTCATAATAACATACAATATAGTTCATTTCACTGAAACTAGTTATAATACGAACGCACCTCATTTGTCACATTTGACGTACAATTTCCAACTTATGCTATGAGTCGAAAGAAAATACTTTCTTTGGTTATGTGAAGTAGGTGAAGAAGGGACTTTCGCCTAATAAGGCCAATCAATTAACAATTGTGGCAAAGCTATAACTTTCTTCTTAATTTTGTATATTTATTTATAGTACTACAAATTACATTATTGTATTAAACAGAAGTTCATTGTTGAGATGATTTTTTTTTAAAATCATATTTGAAAACTATTTTTAAAAAATCATAAAAAAATAACAAGTAAATTGAGTTAGTTTCCAAACAAATTTTGTTTGAAAGTATATTTTCCGTTCCGATGATGTAAAAATTAGGAGTGAATAGTTTTACTGTAAAAGAGAAAGCAGCAGCCACACAATGTGACGAAGTAGCTTTTTTTTTTCTTTTCTGTAATCATTGACAAAGCGATTTCCCGTGTTTATAGAGACTGTTCACAGTTCCCAATTACGGCAATTTTTGTTAATTTTATACAAAATGTTAATTTTAGACATTTTTAATTCAAAAGTATCATTTTTTTTTCTTTTTAAACAAAAAAGTATCTTTTTTATTGATGTTGGTGCAGAAGCTCGCTTCTTTACGTGTACTTTCATTCAATCAAACATTGCTACCTCCCACAGTCGCACCTGGGCGCAGGTAATCACAATATTTTTCACGCCTCAAATGCCTATAGAAGAGGAATGTACCAACGATTATGGGATATAGCAGGATATCAATTTTAAAGGACGAGAATTTTCAAAAATATAAAAAAAATTAAATGTCATACACAGGCATCAAAACCCAATTAATTAAAAGAGAAAATTAGGCCGAGAATATTGCTCGAAAGACATTACGATTGCTTTACAACACAATGAAAAATTGCACTTACGCAATTTTTTTTGCTCATCAGTTACTCATTTTTGATTTTCACCTGTTTTTCATACTTTTGCGATACTTTTGTGACACTGATTCTCTTGGTTCAGTAGATTTTAATTAAGCTTTATTTGACAACGCTATCTTATTCTAATTGATTGGCAATTACATATATAATCCAAGCGGATGTTATTTTCTCTTATTTTAATTGGAAGATATATTTGCACGTATTGACATTATTTACAGATAAAGTCGAGACTTGTTCTTACGACCATTTCTATCAACACATTCCACACATACAATATGAAGAGACCAGGAGTAAAGCAACCCAACGTAAACAATAGAGCCATCGCCATCCATTTATCGCACTATTGGCAATAAAACAGTATAATTCTCCACAACACTCCTTATTAAAAATAGGGCTATCCCTGAAGGAAAAACACATATAGTTTCACTTACTGTCGGACTTATAGAGCAACTGTACATAGTTGACAAAACTTGGGAAAATGCAGGCAATTTTCGCGTATGTCGTGGAAATTCGTGGTTTCGGCACACTGTGCATCGTTATGACGCCAGCGTTAGTAACGGACATGTTTTTACTTTATAATATAGACATATTTTAATAAAAACATATTTTTTGAACTTTATTACTTATGATTTATTTTGCAATCTGCATTTCCATTGGCGTTCTTTCTTTAACAGAAAATATCAACAAAAGAAAATATGTATGCTTTAACAATTGAATGTTTACATTTCCAAAGAATGAAACAAACTGATCAACATTTGATAGAATTTTTCATTTATTTGTAGTCTTTTACTACGATATAAAATCATTCTTGAATTTAAAATAACAAAATGAAAAAAAAATTCAAATTTGTACTGCCAGCTTGGAACTTTATTCTCAGTGTCATATTTGATGGAGTAAAATGCGAAACGAACTGAAACATACATTTTTCAATTAACTTAATGGATTCATCTTTTATGATAATATTTTTACCAATGTTTCGTGCATGTCTTTTTCTTAGAACACGGATTTAGTTGGCATATAATCACACTTTCCAAAAGTTTTAATATTCTCTATCTTATATTGTATAAATTACAGTCAAAAATCTAAATGAAAATGAAAAATAAGCATCAAAATTCGTGTTTCGTGAGATAAAGTAATATGGAAGAACATGAAAGTAAGTTAACATTCATATTTTGAAATAAGAAATAATTAAACGTGTACATTCGAGTACACCATTTCAAATAGCATCTGTAGGTCAAATTATAAATACTTTTTACATACTATTACTTGAAAAAAAAAACTTTTTTAGCTATTAAAATAAAAGCTAATATTTGAGATACTCGTGAACAAAACAGTATGTTGTAATTGAATTGTACAATAATTGAATTTTTATAAAAATAGACTTTTAGCTAGCAACATGCATCATCTAAAAAAGTTCTTATAAATACACAAAAAATTCGATTATCCGCCAGTCACGGGATCCAACTTTGTGACGGATAACAGAAACGCCCTCACCCCTTCTTTTTCAAAACATTTCACAAATTCTCAATCTCTTTGTCTGTGATCCACGACGAAAACTAAATTTTGGCCTAGGATTTTGTATCATATAGATACAAATACATATCAAGAATAAAATCGATTATAATATTATAGCATAGAAACTCTCAAATTCATATATTATATTGGTTTGGCAAATGAATTTGTTTGGATTTTAAGGTTAAAAAAACACAATGATTTCTACATATCTCTAATATTTTACGAAATGGTCCTGTAACCGAACTATAAATGCTACACACTTCATTTTCAATAGAGATCATGCTATAGTAAACTTCAATAACATATATGAATTGCATAGCAATCCGAGTATATTTACCAGTGTTAGAGCACGTCTAAACGACCAGACAGATGGATAGATAAACCGAAGTCATGAACACTGTTCAACTATGTCGGAATGCGTTAAAAAGAATATTACTAATAATAAAGAATATTAATAAGTGTGCAATTTGAGGCTTTAATTTTTAGGTTTCCTAACTTAGAAAGTAAAAACGGAACTATTATAACGGCTCTGACAGACACTCCTGTGTCTGTCAGAGCCGTTTTTCGCGTAAACTATATAAGATGTGGAAAGTTCAAACTTGGGAATGTTATAAAGCATACCATTCACAAATATGTTTAGGAAAAATTTAGGGGGCTAATTAAGTTACTTGAAAAAAAAATGTTTTATTTTTGTATATCGTGTGAAAGATCTCGTAATAAAGAACTCAAAAATATATTTGTTTTAATTTTAGGTATTATAGTTTCAGAGATATCGTCGAAAATGCACTGCAAAAATATGTCCCCCCCCCCCCCTCTATTTCCGAATCTACTGAAACTAAATTTTTTTTAAAATTAGAGGTATTAGAAGTTTATTTAAACCTTGCAGGAAAACTATAGAGATTTTCCTAGGTAACATAGTTTTTGAGAAAAACGTATTTTTCCGTTACACACAAACTTTAATTTTCGGGCGGTCAGCGGGGGAGTTGACGGGCTCTCGAGGTATATATCGACGCATAATCCTTCAATGATATTTGATAATGATTTTTGTAAAAAATAGTCGCTAATTAACTGAGGTAATAATTAAAAGTTACTTGAAATTTTTTTTTTTATGTATCGTATAGGGTATTGTTAAAAAGATCTTATAACATTGAACTTAAAAATATACTTGTTTTAATTTTAGGTATTATATTTTCAGAGATATCATCAAAAGTGCTGGAAAAATATACCCCCCCCCCCCTCTCTTATTTCCGAATCTACTGAAATTAAAATTATGAAAAATAATAGCAGTAGTAGGAGTTTATTAATTAATAAATAGTAATTAATGGATTCAATATACGGAACCCTTTGAGAGCGAGTTATACTCGCACTTGACCGATTTATTCTATTTGTAATAAGATAACAGTTAACCTTCCTTATTAAACAATGTATTACTTCAATACAATTATTGAGAAATGTTATATTTTCTAAAATAAATTTGGAAAATGGAAATATGGAAATAATGATTATTTTTATAACAGCTTTCCTGCGAAAATCACATTAAAAATTTCTAATCAAGAAATATCTCCCAACCTCGTTGGTATAAAATAACATTAGAGTGTGATTAAATGCGCCATATTTTAAGATTCATAGCATTATTATTCTTTTAATATATTTCACAATGCATAGTTTATTCTAAATATTTATTTTCTAGCGCAGCGAAATTTATTTCGGTACGTTTCGCTGAGAAGGATTTTTTCACCAAACATAAATTAATCCCGCGCTGCAGCTATTTCGAAATTTATTAGTAATTTTTCTATGAGTTATTTCAATAATCACGGTAGAAACACTTTATTAGGGTGATAAAGCAATAATTTACAATGCCTTTCTAGAGCTTTTAGAAATTTTAATGGACTAGAATTTATGTTTGAACTTCAAACGTACTTATCTTAATGCATTTTACGGTACTCATAAAAACGGTTATCTATAAATTAGTTTCTTTTTTTAAATAAGTAATTGTGTTAATAAATTTTGAAATATTTTAAAATGGGTTGCTTTTAATTGAAATATGTTATTTAAGGGTTCATTCTTTTTATGTAAGTTGAAACACACAATACATATAAATGACACTAATTTTACAATTTAATGTACAAACAGCTTTGTCATAAATCTAAAAAAGTCTAAAATATTAAAATGGATGATTGAAAACTAAACTTTTGAAAATAACGTAGTTATTTAAATTATTTATTAATAGGCGTTTGTTTATGGCTTCCTTTTAAACTATTTTATTCCATGTAATTTTATTTATTCACTCTGGAATAAACTTTCTAACCTGAAAAAAGTATGTTTGCTGTATTTTTAGTCAATTTTGTTTTTAATGAATGGATACCTGATTATCAGTGGTTATTAAAAATTCAAATTGGCCATAATTGAAAATCAATTTGAAAATCAGAAATCGGCTGAAAATTAGTATCTAATACATATGGGATGACACACTTATGAAATTTTGGCATATGATCCTTATATATATATTAAAGAAAAAGAAAAAAATATCAGCGCAAAATCGTTTTTCTGCGCATGCTTCAACTTATTTTAACGTTCAACAAAGGAGGTAATAGAATTAACAAGAATCAAGAAAGCTGGGGAAAGAGTAGCTCGCCTATTGTCTTACTGCTCGCAACCCTACATCTCACTGCATTTTACTCGATTATGGCACCATCTACGATTTTCGGAAGAAAATGTTAAATACAAAAGTTATGTACTTTTCCCCATAGAATTTGAATCTGCTGTTAAAAATTGGGGGTTATCATTTAAGAATTCACAGTTGTCCCCCCCCCCCCTTTTCCCTCCAGGGACAGGGTTGAGGATAACTTTGATATCCCTAAATATACGTTTCAAAAATATTGAACCCATATTTTCTATTTTTCAGTTCGATGTATATTTCTCGAGTTATTCAACCATTTCCAAACTTTTTGGACACCCTGTATATACATGTAATTAAAATTTTATCTTTCTGTATACTACATTAAAAGTTTTGTTAAGATTTGGCCATATTTGATTCTTTAGGGAGCTTTTTTACTAACTGACAGGACATGAATTAATTGTACATTATTGTCATAATCCATCATTGATTTCATACAAAATGCATTCACATACACTATGTACATCTACTGATTTTATGATGATCATGTTGTCATAATGTATATGAATGTACTTTGCATGCAATCAATGTCTGATAATGGCAACTGTGTACTATTTATCGGTGTTGTGAAAGCAAATGTAAAACGCATCAGATGAAAGAAATTGTGCAAGTACATGTGCAAGTAACTCTACCAATTGCTGCTCTCCAGACTGGAATTGAATCGGGTGTTTTTTATTTAATTGTAAAAAAAATCGCAACGCTCTTTCTACGGCTTCTACCTTTTTTACCCCTTCCCGGAGCGCCTTGATCGTGATCGATGAGCCTTCTTCCACGCGCTTTGTTTGACAGAGGAGTTTACAATGAGAACCGCATTCGTTTATGTTTAATATGAAAGGAGAACGGAATCCACATTTCTTTATACTAGAATAACGGTCCTATTATTATTATTATTATTATTTTGAAATACCGCATTTATGGATTTGAAAATTATGCATACTATACGTACTGTTCAACGACGAATGCAAATATCTAATTTTCATAACTATAGGATAGTTAGAAGCGGAAATATCATTTATTTTTTAATTAACTGATTCGCTTTTTTAACGCATTCTTTCATTGACGAAATGTCTGACTTTCACTCGAGACATTGAGTCTACTCACCGAAAGATTGGAATTTTTTATAGTGCCAAATTTCGGGGCCCTATATATTTTTTTAAAAATAGCGGATTTTTGGATCTGAAAAGTTATGCATCCTTTCTTAAAGTGGGTTGGGATTTCAGAGTTTCAAATTTTTTTCGAAATCGGCTCATAATTTGCCATTTTAGCAAAATCCCGATTTTTATATAGAATAAGAAATAAAACGCTAAGGATTTTGCTATTTCATTTCAAATTATATCGGATTCCATGGGTTCGATCAGGACGCGGTTTGGCTCATTCGGTTTGATATCGATAGAACTTACCGAATTTAGTTCTGTGTTTCACCAGTGAAAAATAAATCAACAATCACAGTTTTCAAAAATAAATTGATGCAGTTTCTATAGGATTCTAAATGAAAATTTCTTACTAAATAAACCGACCAGCGTAGCGGGTGAAGCTCCGCTAGTGTATTTTTACTTGGTCATATTTGAATTTATTTATTTTTCATATTTTGCTAAATTAGGATAAGATAAAATAATTGCTTTCTCCGTTCATTAAGCATAAAACGCAGAAGTGAATGATTACTGCATATACATATATAATTGCGCACAATAAACTACTACAGCAAGCAACATGTAATTTCTCTCTATATTAAAAAAAAAGTAACCACCGCAGCAGCAGCCGCAGCAGCTGCTGTCAATAAAGATTTTGTGCCTTGAAGTCTTTCTGGACTCATAGCCAGAAAACTATTGCAAATAAAAATTTAAAAATTGGTGGTTTTATAAAGAAATGTTCGATAAACACGCTGAAGTAGACAGTTTTTAAATCGAAGAATTATTTTAAGAGATATTTAATATTAAAGTTGGTCAAAATAATTTTCTTACAAAAGTTTTATAGAAACGAAAACTATGCACAGGAATTTAACCATAATTTGTAAGGATATAGTTGACAAAGTTGCGGTGTGCAGACTGCAATTATTTTTTCAATTTGACTCATTTTTTGAGGTTATATTTCAATTTTTTATTCAAAATTTTCATTATTTTGAAGAAGATTTACTTCATATTTCATAAAATCCATTATTTGAATTGTTGCCAATTTGTAAAATAGCGCACAAAATAATATTCCCTTTCAATTAAGAAATCTATTTACACGTGACTATTAAAAACAGAAATAAAACTTTAAAATAATAACTAAATGATCACGTGTTAAAAGCATTAAATGTAGAAAATTACGTAATAAAAATATATTTGCGCGTGAATATTAAAAAGAAAAATACGAGTAATTAGGGAAATTTAAGTAACATTTAAAATGATCAAATAACAATATATCCAAACAATTTCAATTAATAATTATATTTTCATGAGAGATCAATTTATTTCGACAAATATTTTACCTATTATTGCAAATTTTAAAACAGCGTAAATAATAATATTTCCTTTCCAATGTCAAAATTCTTCTATTTGTTTATTTGGTGTTACAGTTTAGCGATAGTTTTCATTATTTTTATGAAGATTTATTTTAAATTTCATAAAGTCCATTATTTGAATTGTTGCCAATTTGTAAAACAGCGCACATAATAATATTCCCTTTCAATTAAGAAATGTATTTACACGTGACAATTAAAAACAGAAATAAAGCTTTAAAATAATAATTAAATGATCCCGTGTTAAGACCAGTAAATGTAAAAAATTACGTAATAAAAAATATACTTGCGCGTGAATATTAAAAAGATAAATAATTAAATTATTATACGTTTTCAAAGCATTAAGTAGGGAAACTTACGTCATATATTTAAAATGCTCAAATAACAATATTTCGAAACAAGTTTCAATTAAAAAATATATCTACCCTATATATATAAAATCCTAATGAAACGAATTTGTGAAACGATTTTATGAAACGAATTTATGAAACGATTTTATGAAACGACTGATTAAACGACTGATTATGTTTCAAGGCTATTTTTATTAAAATATTAAACGCTTGATGGTGAAATTAATACCAATTGTTCATAAAAATCCGCGGATGTCAAAACTGGTAATAGAAATTTGAAATTGGAATTAGTTTTCGAGATATTAATTTTTTTCTAATTTTAATGACATTTCTGTAATGATGGCAACTAATTACTCAGTTTTTTTGGGACAAAAAAGGGAAAAAAATTGAAAAGGATCCCGATAGGGATTATTGATTTCTTTTTATTCGCCATTTTCAAATTGAAATTGAATTTATCTTTTATTTCATTTGAAAAAAAAATCACATTTCAATCGTCAGGATTCAATCGTCTGTCAGCATTTAATTTAATTTATAAACTGAAAATATTTTGAATAAATTCGTCCAAATGACGTCATTTAGGTAAACGCAAGAGAAAGGGAGGAAAAGGAATTAATAGTAATTATTATTTATTGATATCATTTTGTTATTTTTTTGTAAAATTTAACTAAACGAATTTATAAAATCATTAATTCGGATATTTGAAACTAATATATAAAATAATAATTGCCCAACGGAACGGAAGAATAAAATAACCTGCTTGGTTTTCTATCCTGCTTGGTTTTTTCCGCCAAGCTTTTTAAAAAAGTGTCAAGACCCCTATAATAAAAAAGCACCAAAATTTAAATTGGGTTTATTTTCATAACTTTTAGCAACAAATCTATGTATATTAACGAATCTATCCCTTTTTGAAGCTCGAATTACGCCAAACCTAAAAGCAAAGGATCCTATAATGGAAAAGTACCCGATTTTCTTATGGACAATATTCAAGTGACAGAACATGGTATAAAATTACCGCGGATAGCAAATTTGTTTAAATATCTCATCAATTGATGCCGAATAAATGAAGGCATGCATGCACAAAATATTTAATTAATTTTGTATGATAAATAACTATTAGAAAATTCGTATATACATATTAATTTTAAAAAATAATTTACATATTTAAAATAACATGAAAATATGCATGATGGTGCACTAAAATAGAGAGAAAATTAAAACCTGTTACTGAAAATGTCTATAACATAGTACTTTTCAATACCGTGGTTCTTAATGTTGTTCACAAGCAGATGGAATTTTTCTCATCCTTAAACGCAAAGGAAGAATAGAATAGAGATTGTTGTTATAAAAGTCCGAGAGGTAGTCACAATTTAAACCTAACCATTTTATACAAGCTGGTTTTCAAGTAGTAATTGATTTTACTTATCAATCCCGAAAACAGTCGTCGCAACAGCTGGGTATGAGGCCATGAAAAGAGAAAAATGTCCCATTAAAATGTTAAAAGCATGGCAACCCAATTACAGATTTACCAATATTTTTAAAATAAAGCACGCTGTCATGCTTTTAGAGGCCTCGAAGTCTGAGCGGGGGTTGGCGAGCGTAGCTCGCAGGGGGTAGGACCTCTAGTTTACACAATAAATTAATTTATTTCGACAAATCTTTTACCTATATTTTTCATTATGTTTTACTGATCTATTAATTATTTCATTAATTAAAATAACAATTGCATCCTTAAACGGCTGTGCCATGATGCGATGAACAGTTACATACAATACGTCAGTTTCAACTGACGTCACAAATATTTATGGCACAGATGTCATATACGTTCCTCGTTGGCGCGATTTTTTCACACGCCAATTTGGCGAAAACTTTTTGAATATTAGTTACGATTAGCAGGCAGTTTTTTATTTCCATATCAAAATAAAATAACGTAATAAATGAAATAGCTTCTATTATTTTAAAAAAGGAAATAGAAATAAATAAATGATAGTTTGATATAAATAAATATTGATATACATAATAAAAAATATTTGTAGAATTAAAATAAAAAATAAAAGTAAATAAACACCAATTTTGTTTTCGCCAAATTGGCGTGGGAAAAAATCGATCCAACGTGATGCGTATATGACATATGTGCCACATTTATTCACTATCCGAGAGGGATAATTAAGAAAAATAATGTAAATAAATATCCAAGATTATTTTTTTTCTGTTTTCATTAATATATTGTAAATTTTATTGTTTAAACTTACTGATAGTTGACACTTTGCTGAGTGGGGTTTTTTCCGAATTTCTTGTATTTTATTTATTTATATTTTATTTTATTTATTTATTTATTTACCAAGTTTCTATATTATCGTTTTAAAATTATACGATGCAGCGACATTGTTTACTTAACCATTTTACACAAGTTAATTTTTAAATGTTTAATAGATCTTATTTAATCAATCTGGAAAACAGTTGTTAGATGTTTCGACAGCAGTTGATTCGACCTTAAAATCCTTCAGTCAAAGGAAAATGAATGGAAACCTGGTTACATCAGATCGCCACTGGTCGTTTAATTATAATACAATCTTCCGTAATCGTTTTAGAATTGATCAAATCAGAGTGTTTTTAAATCATGCGGTGTCAGAACGGGGGTTGGCGAGCGTAGCTCGTAGGGGGCAGAGCCCCCTAGTTTAAGTAAAAGATAAAACCGACTTCAAGAAATCGTTTTTACACTCTTTTCTCAACCAGGCTTTTGTACGTAAAGATGAAATTTTGCAATCGATTTTTAACCCCATTTTCCTGATATGCTAGAATTATAAATATTATGTGCAAAGGTAAAAAATGTAAAAAAGGGTTTCCGATAAAAATACAACAATTTAATATTTTTTCAACTTAATTATTAATTAATGCATTAATTTTAAGGCATTTTTTAACTAGACCGCGACAGGTGATAAATCACCAAATAGTGTCTGTAACTCGTACAATTTGTATACGAGTTTAAACAACAGTGGATTTAATTGTGCGCCAATAAACGCTCGTCAAACATGCTTCAAAGCGCTGTGAAACTGCAACAATGAAACATTTTAAAGAGTTAAAAGTAGATGAAATATTTTAAAGATGTTTATTTTATTTATTTATTTATTTTTCTTTTGGTGAATTTCTAATAAAATACTCAATCAATTTTGATGAAATTTAAATGGGACCAGTTCGAGAGTATCCTCTTTCAATAAAAAAAAAATCGCATGAATCGGTAGCGTACTTTCGGAGTAATCGGGGAACACACACACATACATATATATGTATGATGTTTCTGAAATGTTATTTAATGGTTATATATAATATACATAAGCGTCGAATTGAGAACCTCCTCCATTTTTTTAAGTTGATTAAAAATGCAATTACATGACTTATTTTTCTATATTCGTACAATTTATCGCAATATCTGCGTATTGTATTCAGTGACTTAGTTGAAGCCTGTCACCCCTCTTTTAAGCCCTACAATGTTGAAAAAAAAAGTGCGCATTGTACACAAGTAAGTACGGTATTTGAACATCAACTTGTATAAAATGGTTAACCAGTTTTAGGTCGGAGGTAAGGGGGTGGGGGGGGGGGAGAATGTATATGACTCATGACTTTGAATTTTATTTCTTCTTTTCATTGTGTTGTTTGGGTTGTATGATTATGTCTGCTTTTTAAAAGTTGAGAAAAGCGAGAAAACTGTCTTCATAAACTTTACTATAGTATCTAATTATATAAGAAAATCACGCTTTATCATTAAACTAAAGATGTATATGCTTAAAGTGATAAAACAGAATACATAAAGGATTATAAAAACCTTTTAATATAAAGATCGACATGTTTCGAACACACAAACGGCGACATTTTCAAGATCAAAACGGTAAATAGACTATTCTCGCAAAATTTTTAAAAATAAACATGATGAACATAAACCACGAGATCTTATGAATAACAAAAGCAAGTTCTTAAAAACGGAAAATAAACATGGTGAACATAAACTACGAGATTTTATGAATAATAAAAATTCAAAATGGTCTTAAAAATGGTCAACGGTAACCGTGAAAATTGACCTTTTCTTATTGCTTTTTTAATTTGTAAAGTATGTCGTACCAAATTTTAGGTAACTCAAAAGAAGCTTATTCATTGCATACGTTCTCGCTACGCATATAAATTTCTATTGATTCACGGATAATGGATGGGAAATAAAGTCTTGATGGATAAATTATTTTACTATTCTTAAAATCAATTTGTAAAGTCTCTATCCTATGTAATCTGTCCAAAGCTGTAGTTCTCGTGTCATATATAATATCTGCCATCTTGTTTAATTTGCCATTCCTATATAATATTGCAATGTTCCACCTGCACTGGTGTCGATCTTACATATTAAAAGGTTTTTATAAGCCTTTATGTGTTCTGCTTTATCATTTTAGTAAGCATATTCATCTTCAGTTTACTACAGTACTCAATGTACAAGAATGTAAAAAAATGCTTTTTTTAGATATACAAAGAGCGAGATTCTACAATGTTGGCCACTTAATTATTTAACACAATTCTGACAAACGAAATCGATATAATGTATCTCAAAACAAGACCTTATATTTGTGTGAAAAATGTCGGGAGCATCTGCATCCAGAGTGATTTAAAGTTTATGACTTAAGGTAGTGAATCGGGTCAGAGAGTCGTATAGAACCCACACCATATTTTGATGAATATTGATTAGAATTCCGAAAAATCATGAATGTACTCATAAAGGCTTAAAAAAGCAACTAAGAAAACAAATGATTTAAAAAAAAAATCACCTTGACCCAAATAGGCTTAAATAAAAAAAATGTTGTTCGCGCACGCACTATTACACACTACTTTACATATTATCAGTGCAATAAAGTGCTATTCACTCGTTTTTAACACTTTGGAACATAGTTGGAAAGTGTTTATGAATTCGGTTTGTCTACTATTCATAAGAGTTCTATATATGATGTTTACTATTCATGTTTGGTATTAATAATGATGTCTCTAGAGTTTATAGTTCATTTACAGGTATACTTAAAAGAATTCCGTTATATTACGATCTACGGGGGGGGGGGGGAATCATTTGCGCTGCATTTTACTGTTAGACTGTTTCAAACATGTTGAAATTGATATATATCACTGAGATGCACTACACGAGGCTTACTATAGAATATGCTGGGCATAACATTCATCGTTCATTTACAGGGACACACAAAATAATTCGGTTACAGTCTATGAACAATAATTGCTTTGAGTTGAATTTTTAATTGATGAGTGTGTTTTTAACTTTCACTATTTTTTTACATATTACTTGGTATATGGATCATACGCAGGGTAACACAAAAGATATCGAATACATTTCGGTTTATTGCCGGAAATTGCTGAATAGGAATTTTTAATTGGTGCTATGCGTTTCCTAATTGAACTAAATTTTAGCATACTATGCAATATATATACAAATCTAAAGATAATATACAGGGCTGCACAAAATAATTCGGATATTAATTGAAAGTAATTCCTGAAATTGGGTTTTAAAATGTGTTATGCGTTTTCCAAATTGTTTACCTAGACATCAACTTTCACCTTATAAATTGGTAAAGTTTTGTTAAAGTATTCTGGAAATGTTAGAAAGAGTCTCATAATCTAAGCTTGACGTACGATTTTTCGTTCTTGTTAATTCATTTTTCGCTTTTCTATATTTGTTGAGTAAAAAAAAAAAATAGTATGACAAGGGTAAAGATTTATATGAAGATTCAGTTTTGAGATTTTTTTTACATCTCACAAAAATAAAGTTTTTCACATTCGATTTTTCTAACGTTGTTGTTTTGCACACATATATATTCAGACTGGTGTACTTAATTGCAAGGATTCAGTTCTGGCGTTCAGTTAAGCTGTGATATAAAATTAAATTTAGATAGACTCACACATATAACTAACGCATGAATAATAAATTTGTCCCATAAGAGTTTATGACGTTATTACATCAAACATCATTTTAAAATTACCTCATAAGAACTAAGTAATTTCATAGTATTTTAGTATGATTAATACGTTCAAAAAATGCCATATTTTTAACACTTTCCAACATAGTTGAAAAGTGATTATGAATTCGGTTTGTCTGTCTGGCCTTACTCTAACTCGTGTAAATATACTCGGATTGTAGTGCAATTGATATATACAAATACATTACCATGGTATTTTTGGTATTGAAAATGAAATGTGTTGCATTTGTAGTTCGTTTACAGGGACACTCAAAAGAATTCCGTTATATTACGGTCAATGGGAAAAAATCGTTTGCAATGCATTTTAATGATGTTACACTATTTCAAACTTATTTAAATTGATACAAATCACAGAGGTGTAGCAGAACATGTTTACTATAGAATGAGGCGTGCATAGCATTTTTTGTTAATTTACAGGGACACACAAAAGTATACGGTAACATAACTGTTAATGAGCAATAATTGCTGGTAGTGCCATTTTCAATTATGGTATTCGTTTATAGATTTATCTAACTTTTTGCATATTACTTGGTATGTATAAATTTTATAGCTCCTATACAGGGCTGCAGAAAAGATCTCGAGTACACTTTCGATTATTCACGGAAATTGCTGAGGAGGAATTTTCAACTGTGTTATGCGTTTCCTAATTGAACTAAATTTTAGCACACTATGTAATATATATAAAAATATATAGATCATATACTGGGCTGTAAAAACCAATTCTGATATTTTTCAGACTGTTGATGATAATTGCTGAAATTATGTTTTCAGATGTGTTATACGCAGGGCTTCACAAATGCGGTCGCCAGGTCGCCACTAGCGACCAAATTATTTAATTGGCAGGGATTTTTTTGTTTATTGTTTGTTTGTGTGTGAATCATTATTGTGTTTTTTGTACAAAAATTAAAGTAAGAAATAAGCACAAACGGCATTTTTTCTCACCCACCCCTACTATAGTGCGCGGTAGAGTCTTGCACGGGACGGGTTGTACCCGACCCGCATCTACAAATTCCATTTGAATTTAATCTGCAACCCGACCCGAACCCGACAAAAAAATTTCCTCAACCCGCATTCCGACCAGAACCCGACAAAAAAAAATTTCCTCGACCCGAACCCGCAAAAATAATTTTCGACGACCCGCAACCCGACATATTTCAACCCACACCCAACCCGCAACCCGACCTGAACCCGCAATGAAAGGACAAAAAAGTATTTTTTACTGCTATTATGAAAAGTAATGTACAATTATATCTCTAATACCAATTTTATATTTTATATAGAAAAATGTACAAATCTATATTCGTTAATATTCAAATATCGCGAAACCTCTGAAAACGGATACCTCGAGATCGTTGAATGGAGTCCACGAATTGATCGTTGGTCTGCATCGGGTCGGGTTGTTTCTTTTTTCTTTTTCAGTTCGGGATGACTCTAATTTTTTTTTTCTGCGTGTGAGGTTCACCCCAGAATAATTCTTCCGGGTCATATTTGGGTTTTTTGTTAGTCGGATTGTTGGAATTTTCACAAAATGTTTCAACAGAACTATGTTTCAGATAAAAATTAAAACGTATTTGAATATGAATGAGTATGTATTAAATTTACTACATGAGAAAAAATAAAATGTATTAATCATAGATTATTCTTTCTTTGCGGTGCAGTTAAGAACCATTTTTTCTTTTCTCAGAATATGAAAACCATTACCAAAATTTTGTTTATGATACACACAAAAACACATGTATCGTATTTATGATAGTTTATGCACATATACACATGCTACGTGTTCGTAGATTTGGAGGTGCCCACTATCCCAAGGTATAAGTGTACAAATATATGAAAGATACTTATATATTTCTACGCTTTTTCAGAAATTGAAAAAAAAATAAAAATAAAAATAATAAAATAAATAATAAAATAAATAATAAAATAATAAAATTCGCTAAATAGAGGTGTCCGCTTTTCGGGAGTGTCTCTTATGGAGGTCTTATTGTAATATATATTTTTTAACCTGAAAAAATATTGTGGACATTCTTTTGAAAAAGCGGGTCAACCCGAACCTGACCCGCAAGATCCAAAACCCTATCCGAAACCGACCCGAACACGAAACAATGAAAGGCAACCCGACACGCAGCAAAAATGTAGAAGTCAACACGGCCCGCATTCGAACGGCAATGAAAAAATATAGCTCCAACCCGACCCGACCCGCGGTTCGGTTCGGGTCGAATGCGGGTAAAAGCGGGTAACCCGACCTGATTCTGGACTCAAGTGCGCGGCAAGCAGTGATATTCTTTTCATCTTGTACTTTTAATGGAAGAACCAAATTTAAAAGTCATTTTCCATCTCATGCACAGAAAAAGGCATTCTTTTGCGCTCTAGTCAGCTTAGTGTGTCATATAATTAGAATGTGGGGGGTAGGTTTCAATAAAGCAGTAAGAAATAGTTTTAATGTAGCTCTAGCCTACGTGATTCATATAATGGATACAATGCGAAAAAAGGCACATCATCAGATTTAGATTTTTTCTAGCACTCAACTACCCGGACATTTGAAGCATTCGACAATAAGCAGTTGCCGAACAGTCTGTTAATTCAGCCTTTACAGTATTTCTCTTATTTACCAGAGATAGATAATTTTGATAATTTTCAATACAAATCTTAGTTTATATTATCTTTTTAAATTGTGTACTATTCTAAACTATGCGACTAATAATTCTAAACTATGTTTTAATGACGGAGTTTGGAGATATTTTCTTGCAACTAGAATTATTTGGTAGCTACCAGATTTTATCAAATTTGTAAAGCTCTGGTTATGCGTTTTCCAATTTTTTTAATTAGACATCATTTTTCACCTTATTAATCAAACTGTGAAGGGAAGGAAAAACAAACCGTGTCTTGTTACATCAGTCCTTGCTACAAAAGATTCAAAACATCTGCTGCACTATGCAGAGGAAGCTATGGGAATCAGAGTCCTACAATTCAGACTCAAACGATGATAATGATGCTAATACTGTTTTTGAGGTATTCGAACCTACGTAATTTTAAATATATTTCTGCTTGAAAGTTTGAACATTTCACCAATTTTTTAAAGATTTTCTATTTTAATTGTGAAAGCTTGTGTTTATATCTTTTAGACATTGTGTTATATTTTCATTGAATGATTTTAATTATACATTTATCATCATATCACTCTTTTCATTTAAATGTGTTATTTTCATTCATTTTGTTTTATGATAAAGTTTGAATTCATTTTTAACTTTTAATTTGGCGTTCTTATTCTAATCTTTTTTTCGCGCTACATGTTTTATACACTGTGTGACTATATCTAGATGGGTAACCCCATCCAGATAATTATCTGATTAATCTTTGTTTCTTTTTTAGTTTTTATATTCCAATTTGACGTACGTAATTTAATCTTTTTTTTGGCGCAGCATGTACCTAAAGGGACTTTGTGCCATAAAACTCCAATCAATCAATTAATCAATCACCTTATTAATCTATGAAGTTTTGTTACAATATCATGAATATTTTGGAAAGTGTTTCATAATAAATGCCTAATGCATGATTTGTTGTTCTTGTTTATGGATATTTTAATTTTAAAACGGATATAAAAGTAAAAGCGCTGAAATATTTAAACTCTTAAAAGGATTATTTTTACATTAAAATAGATTTTCCAACTTTCAAAAACAACAATCCTTCGAAACCATACTAAAAGTTTATTACTTCTTAGAGGTAATAATTTTTTTTTTCTTTTTAGCTCTAAGAGAAACTCGAGTTAACAGAAAACCTTTTTATTTCCCGAGCCCGTTGTACTTTGTTCCTTTGATAATAAGGATATATGAGTTTGTTAGGTGCTTTAAAAGTAAAAATTCCGTGAACTATCTAATTTTCTGCTCATTCGTGTCATGTTAAAAATTTCGAAGTAAAAAGTAAGATGTATCTTTCGATTTAAGTCTAACAATGAAATAGGCGGACTCTAATTTCTCATCTTTTGAAATAATAGAATGTTACTTTTTTGGAGTAAAAGCAAACAACTGTCTTATTTTTTGACTTATATTGACATTTCTCTTTTGAATGTTTCCAAGAAAGAATATTCATAAATTTTAAAATGGTATTTAAACAAGTATTACATTGGAAATGTAAAGGTTATATATGTTACATGAATAAACTTTGTATAATATACTGTTTCCGCTGGAGAAATGTGTAAGTTGTTCTTGGAACGAAAAATTCGTGCCACGTTCTTCGCTTTGTTGCTATGTTTAACTAAGGACGTTATACGAAATTAGTGAAAGAAAAATGAGCTAATATGTAAGCTGAACATAGGCTATTATGGAATACTATTTACATTTGGGGCAATACAACATCTTGATGTTGCTTAAAAATTGAAAACCGAATACAATTACAAACTTCAACTACCTGCGAATAGTTTTTGTAGACAAAAATTATTTTATGAAATTTCATAACTTTTAAACAAATAATATTGATGATAAACGTATTTTGAGGGCATTGTGGGGTAGTCGGGAAATATGGAATAGGGGGGGGGCGGGTAAAAATGAAGAAAACCAACAAATTTTTGCAAAAAAAAAAAAAAAAAAAAAAAAAAAAACAGATGTAATGGCATCAAGAAAGTATGATCAAAATACAGTGCCTAGCTAGTCAGTCAATATACTCCATTTCATACTTCAGATTTGCATAAATCACAAATATAAGGATCTGTCTTAGCGCCACCATAATCATGCTGTATTATGAGATATTGGTATTCCATATTGGGAAAAAATTATTCTAAGTTTATCGGTGTCAATTGCGAGCTAAAAACCAAGTATCACATCATAAACTGAGTATTACGGTGTATTTCAATATCAAAATTTCATATCAAATTGATGTATTTCAATATCAAAATTTCATATCAAATTGATGTATTTCAGTATAAAAATATTCATACCAACGCGCCCTGAAGCCAGCTGACGAACTGCGCGGTCTGGGGGGCATTCTGGAAATCTTCTTAAGTAGTTTATGATATTGCCGCTTGGTGGTAGCACTTTACCAAACCGAAACCTTGGTATTCCATATCTCCCGACTATTCCATAATACCCGAGGTTTCTCTATTCATACCATGAGCATAATTATATTACATCATACTCTATATGTGAATCACGACAGCTGGCTTTAAAAGTCAAACTTTTTAAATAGTTCTGATTTGAAAAAAAAAAGTTGAATATGATTATTACCTACAGTGTAAAAAAAGACAACTGTTTCTTAATATTTTAAAATATAATACAACCAAAGCCGTACGAAAATATAAAATAGCCTCTTCCAGTTACCCATGACTCCAAAAAGCGTTCTTTATCTTTAAAAATCTTAGAATATATTTTCGAGATTTAAAGAAACATTTATAAAAATGAAGTTTTTTTGCTGCCACTGATTTTAAGAAAAATTTTTATTAGTTTTTATAGTGTATCTCAAACTGGAATGTCAATTTTTAGGAAATTCTCAATTGAGTATTTTAAGCTGTTTAACGGAATTTATACATGCAAGAATAGCAAAATAATATTAATTTTCATGTGAATGTTAATGCTATAATTTACTATGTTTGTCTGTAAAAGATGTTCGTTAAACATGAAAATGTTTTCTTTATGGTAGCATCCAAAAACCTATATTGTAGATTTAGAAAACTGATTAATACACTATAAAAACTACTCGGACAAGTTTCCGAATATCAGTGGCAGCAAAAGAAACTTTGCTTTTATAAATGGTTCTTTAAATCTCGAAAATATATCTGTTTCTGAGGTTCCTACAGATAAAGGACGCTTTTCAGAATCGTGAGTGACTTGGAAGAGGTTATTGCATATTTTCTTTTTTGGATATATCTGGATATAATCGTTTCAAGTGCATTTTGATGATACTACGCCATTTGAAATATGATGAAATTGATATACAATTATGAAGCCCACAAAAACATACTTTTTGTAGAATATGGGGTGTAAAACATTTATTATTCATTTACAGAGTCAAACAAAAGTATTCTGTTGTACATTGTTCTACGGGGAAAAATCGTTTAGAGTGTAATTTAATGATGTTTTACTATTAAAACATAATGAAATTTATATGCATTACTGAGGTGCACTATAAGTTGCTTACTGAAAAGTGCTACGCAAAGAGCAAGATACATTTCCCTTTTGGCCCTCTAAACCCATTCCTGCAAACCACAATTTTTGAGCAATTACTGTTCCTTTTTAATGAATTTTTAGAGTTTTAACTTATGGAGCACCAGGTATTTGATTCAATTTACTACAGCTGTTTAACAGCATGAACATTGCAATCGGTGAGACAAGCATCACATTTTTAAGTGGAAACATGCATTACTAATTTATCAGTAAAAAATTTAAGCACCTTATGCTTCTGAAAAGCGCACGCGTAATCGGGTTTTGGACAAATTCGAAAACTACTAATTTATTGAAATGTCCGTCATGTAGCTCTGATCTTAATTCTATTGAAAACATCTGTTGCTACATTACCTTCAAAATTTGTTAGAATGACAAATAATATCAGCTAAACTGTAAAGTTGAAAGTATTTAAAACGACAAAATTGAGTGAATGTCCATATGACTTGCTTAAACCAATCAAATTGCATGATTTCCACTTTATGCAAAGGGAAATGAGGATCGATAATGGATTAATTTACAAATTTACTGGAAAAATCATAAAAAAAACACGAGAAATATTTAAAACAAATTTGGAACAATTAATTTGAATTTTTATTATTTAGGTAAAATAAAGTAAAAATAAATAAGTAAACTTTAATATAATTTCCAATGCATAATTTTATGTTGTTTTTATACCATTACTATTACAGATTGTTTTCAGGATTGATTGCAAAATTTACGTAAAGTAACATTTGATCAATTAAATCAGAAAAATACTGAAAATGTATTGTTATTTGTTTAAGGTTAAAACGCTAAAATCGATAATTTTATTTTCTGATACTTTTTTTTTAGTTCTTGGTAATCGATGAGAAACTGTTTCCTCTTTTTAAAATACATATTTATACTCAAGAAACTTTTATCAATAGTTTCAAACATATTTTTCACATATGAAAAATTCAACAAAAAAATTGAGTGGATTATAATTATTTTATTTTTGTTAAATTTGGAGAATTGGGAAAGCTTAATCAACAAATAAATTGCTTTAAAAAATAGTCTCAAACTTAATTGTCACGCAATACAGCAATTATTATCAAGAGACTGCTTTCTTTATGTTACAATTTTATTTTTTCGCGAGATTCCTTTTTTTTCTGTATGAACTTTTCGAAGAAATAATCTTTTACCACCATTGAAACCGCAGCTTCAAAGAGCAGAGAAATATATTTTGGGAAGATTAAAGGAAATAAAATTGAAGAAAAAAAGGATCAAAGCTTTCCTTCAAACTGGAAGAATAAAAAAAAAATAGTTTCCGAACAATCAGCTTCTGTTTTGACAATTTATTGCGTTGTGGTTAAAGGTAGAACATTCAAAATTAGATCGACATTTTTTCAGCTTTTTATGTTAACAATTAAAAAATACTCAACCAAAGGATTTTTTCTCAGTAATGCTTATTGTGAATATAAATATAAAAATTACAATTTAATAGTTTTGAAAAAAAAAAAAAAAAGAATATTTATATATTGTAATCCGCAACGTTTCTCTATTCCTCAACAGTGAAAATTTTCTCTAAAAATAAATCATTTTAGTTTAAATAAAGTAATTCATTTTAAATTACTTTTTGAAAATGTTTTTGGATTTTTGACATCCACAGAATAGTATTCTAATTCATTTACCATTTTTGATTATAATCATTAATATTTCTAGAAAAGCTAGAATTGTAAACTTATAACAGCGCGTCTGAGAAATGATACTGTAGGTTTTAAGGCTGTTCTCAAAATAAATATATTTTCCCCGCTCAACAATGCAACACTTTCTGACCCATTTACGGACTTATGTTTGAACGAAAAAGCACGACACTTGCAGGCATGATTATAGAAGTGATTTCTAATAGAATAGCTTTTTTTCCTTTTTTAATAAATGAATTACATCTTGAATTAAAAGCAATTTTTGTGTCATGACAGCAGTTTTTTTTTCTTTCCGGAATTGTGGCGTCGCAGTGAATTTTTGAATTATATGGTGAAGTATTTGAGGCAAAATCCTGGCCAAAATTACTTTTCACGTGTTTTAAAGTTAAAACCATTGCTGTTGCATTTAGGTAATCTGACGATTCGCAAGCCCCTGACATACAACAGAATGGGGAAAAATATTGATTATATTGGCATTAACATGTATGAGATAGAAGTATCACCATGTATATGGTAGAAGAAAGTTTTGTGATTGACACATCCCACTAGTTCCTGATGAACATTGTCGCTCCCTTCTCGTAAAAGATGAGTAACTATATTGATCCAATTTTTCCAGTACAAAGAAACTTCAAATACACGCATCATAAAGCAGCTTCAGCCAGGCTCGTCGAGGTAGTTCAGTCGGTAGAACGTTGATATATTTAAGACAGAGGTCCTGTGTTCGACCCCTGAACATGTTAACATTCCGTTGGAAAAATTTTAACTCATATTATACAAAAAGCAAGAGAATTCTCTTAAAACGTTTGCCGAATTATCTATATTAAAATTATTTTATTCATTACTAGAACCGCGATGAATTGTCATTTTGACCCGTACCGAATAAATATTTGTCCATTCACACCAGAAATGTCTTAATAAATTAAGTTAAATATACACTGCACAAAAATAAGTTGAATAAATAAGTTAAATAGTATTAATTAAAAATTCTGGTGTAAAATATTTTTTTTATAAAACTTGGGTAAAATGTCTCGCACTTCTAGTGTTAAAGTTACAATAACACAATAAGTACAATAGTTATGCCGGAATCGATGTTATACAGCACTTATTGTTTAACTAAATAAAATAATTACTACCCTGGATTCTTATGTAAAATTTTGTATTCTAGTGTGTTCTAAAATCTTAAAGTTTGTCTTAGGATTTTCAAATGACCGTATATAAGGCTTAAAAATCCTTTTTACATGTAACCAATAGCGACGAATTAAGAAAGATTTAAAAATTTCGTTTTTGATCATTATTCATTTAAAGTAGGCTTAATTTTAAAGCAAAAAGATTCCAAAACTTATTTCTCCAGAGATTATATTGTTATTCTTAGTAGACGAAAAATTTTCTTTTTTAGCTATTTCTCTTTCTGCGTGCTTGGAAAGAATAACGGTAGAAATCATTCTCATTATCAACACATTCTAGGGAAAAAGGAGAAGATATTTGAAATTCTTTTAAATCCTCGAAATAGAATTTCAGTTTGAAATCATGAATTTTTATTAAAAAAGTGTACATATTTCAAAATAAATATTATTTGTTTTCGAAAAAGGATAAATAAAATTTTCCTTTTTAATCTTCTTCGCGCCTTTACAAATCAATGAACTGTTTTATAAATTGAGTTTCTGTAGCAAAGAAATAAAACTAACAGTTGTATTTAAAAAAAAATAGATATTCTAGTTTTTAAAACATTATTTTCATTCATTACTTCATTAACCCCTTGAAGTTCTGTGGCAAACGAGGACAGTTTGATAAGTCCATGACTTGAAATGAAAAAACCTATATACATACCAAAATGCTTTTTATTTTTTGACATAATATCCTTTCATAATGATACACTTTTTCCAAAGATTTTCTAATTTTTTTAATCCTTTCAAAAAATAAGATTTCTCAAACTCCTCAAAATAGGCATTTCTGGCATTAATGATCTCAGAATTTGAAAAAAATGTCTTTCCATAAAGCCATTTTTTTTTTAATTTGGAAAAAGAAAAAAGTCACTGGGAGCCAAGTCAGGAGAGTAGGGTGGATGAGGGAGCAATTCGTATCGTAATTCAACCAGTTTAGCGGCTGCGATTGCAGACAAGTACGCTGGCGCATTGTTGTGATGAAAAAGCACTTTTTTCTTGGACAAATGATGGGGCCGCTTTTCTTTGAATTTTGCATTAAAACAGTCTAATAAATCAGCATAATACTGCCCGGTGATCGTTTTACCTTTTTCCAGATAGTCAATGAGTATTATGCCCTCTGAGTCCCAGAAAACTGCCATAATCTTTCCGGCCGATGGAACTGTTTTTGCCTTTTTCGGAGCACGTTCATTAGAAGGAGTCCACTGTTTAGACTGTTATTTCATTTCTGGTGTAGTAATGTATCCATGATTCATAAACTGTAACATAATTCCGCAAAAATTCGCTGGAATTGCGCTCGAATTTTTCCAAACATTCATTTGAAATGGTAACACGAATCCGCTTTTGATCCACTGTCAGCAATCGCGGCACCCATCTTGCGATAACTTTTTCATGCTCAAATTTTCATGCAAGATAGTGAATACACGTTCACTCGAAGTGTTTACCTTCTTAGCTATCTCACGCACTTTCACACGGCGGTCTTTTAGCACGTTATCATGGATTTTGTTGACCATTTCTTTAGTCGGGATCTCAATTGGACGTCCAGAACTTTCTGCATCTGTTGTGCTCGTACGGCCACAACGAAATTCCGTAAAACACTTGTGAACCATACCATGTGATGGAGCAGAGTCCCCATAATATTTTTTCAACTTTTCTTCAGTTTCGGTAATTGTTTTTCCATGCAAAAAATAGTGTTTTATCAAAACATGAAATTCTTTTTTTTCTCCATAATCAAAACAAACACGCCAATCATTTGCATTTGAATCTAATAGAACACAATGTATTTAAAATATCGTCTGCGAATTGCACGAATGTTGCCGCAGATAATAATAAATTAAAAGCATAATAATAAGAGTGCGATCAGACCGCCACCTTTTTTTAAGTCACGGAGATATCAAACTGCTCTCATATTATTTATATCATTTAATTGGGTCGGCACCCAGCTTTTATCAGAACACGGCCGGACCTTATTGTGCATGCTGGTGTCTTTTTTTTTTTTTGCTCTAGTTAGAATTCGGATTAGAATCTTACATCACGTATCCGATCCGGGTCCGATTTAATAAAATCTGATTACTCTTCTCGATGTAAAATTGTAATCAAAATCCAACTTGTAGCAAGAAAAGAAAATGACTCAATAACTTTGGGTGGGGTTCGGGTAAAATCTAGTCACCCGATCCGATGCAGAATCGCCACATGTGTTTTTAATATTGATAATTTTTAAGATAAGTTCAGAATTTTTGTTTATTGCAACATCTTTTGAAAACGCATTTATTACTATACATTACCCATTTTTTACTATAATTCAAGATATTAAGAACTTAAGCTAGTAACGCGGAGGAACTTGCGAGCTAATGTTAAATCAACAGCAGCGTTCTTTATTTCTCGTTTGCATTTTTTTTTTTTTTTTTTTTTTTTTTGGTGGGGATACTTTTAATTTTGGATCGGAATCGGAATAAATAATAATCGGATCGGAAACTTAAATTGTCATCAGAAAAAAATAACCGCATCCAAAATTGAAAATGCATGGAGATACATGGTAACTCACAAAATATACCAGAAAAAGCACTTTAAAATATTGAAATAGAAATGAGAGATTAAAAAAAAAATGCTGTCATTGGTTTATCGTTTTCTGGGGAGTGTCTTCGCATTATTGCATTATTAGCGTATGTTCTTAAGGGCAGATGACTTTTTTCTTCAACAAATTCAAATTTTTGCAAAATGTATGTATTAAAGAGCAATATATTCTGAACATTTTAAAACAAACCGCACAAAAAATTCCCATAATTTCATTAATTTTGACTAAAATTGTGTCAGCTGTTCTTATTGTAAAAATGTTTAAATTTATACAAATTTAAAATGATTTATCTCAAAAACGTATTTTAAAAGAAAATGCGCGCAAAACTTCTATTAAACTACTTTAAATTTTTTAAAGATAAACTTTACGGGTTCAGAGATTATATAGTCTTAAAATTGGGCCAAAATTTGGTTATAATTCCAGACACAGAAAAAAATGTTTTTTTTTCTTTTTCTTTCCTTTTTTTTTAACAATTCTATAACAATTACAAAAAGCTTTTTCGAAAATCTGTTTGTCCATAAATTATCTCAGCTCGAACAACTTTTATTACCAAAAATTTAATGAAAGAACAGGAATTCAGTTTGGTTGACAACTTTTTAGTTTACTTTAAATACGAAACAGTATCACAAAAAGAAATAAAAAGTTTAAAAAAATCAAGAAATTGTTCTTGACACAAATTAAATGTAAATTTGTTTTATATTCTTTGAAGGACTGCATGAAAGCACAGACAGTAAACGATGTTATCGACGACTATCAAACAGAACGTTTCATTTGAATTCAGATTTGAAAAGAGAGGAAATTTGTCATCCGAAAATACAAACATTTTAAATTACATAAAAAGTTTGAACGGTTCTGCGTGAATTCTTCTGGGGAAAATACAAAATAATAATAAAAAGAACTATCCATGTAAGTTTGTTGAAATAAAGATTTTTATCAGAAATCTACAAACAAGAATGTTCTCGAAAGTGATAAAAACTGTCGTTTTTGACATTCTGCCTCAATTTAAATATTTATATGTCCCAAATATAAAGTTTATAAATTGTTCTGGTTTCGTTCGAAAAATTATTTCATTTTTTTACAGTCTTGTGTAAATAAGGTGAAAATTGTCGTATTTTGTTTCGTAATTAAATAAAATAAATATTTGTAGAAAAAATAGATACACTGGACATTGAATAGCCTGGCGGAAAATTTATTTGTTTCCACTGATAACAACAGATCTAAATGAAAACTGAGACGTCTCATGATACTAACGATAAAAACAATTTAAATGTATACTAACGACAAAAACAATTTAAATGTGAACACATGAATATATATATATATATATTATTTCATGTGTTCACATTTAAATTGTTTTTATCGTTAGTATCATGAGACGTCTCAATTTTCATTTAGATCTGTTGTTATCAGTGGAAACAAATAAATTTTCCGCCAGGCTATTCAATGTCCAGTGTATCTATTTTTCTACAAATATTAATTTTATTTAATTACGAAACAAAATGCGACAATTTTCACCTTATTTACACAAGACTGTAAAAAAATGAACTAATTTTTTGAACGAAAACAGAACAATTTATAAACTTTATACATATATATATATATATATATATATATATATATATATATATAATTTTATACAAGGTCTTAAATTATTATTATCATTATTATCATTATATTTTAAATCTTAAATTTTATATTTACTAATATTTAATTTTAATGTTAACACAGTCATTTGATTTTTATTTAAAGATCCTCTCTTTTTTTGAATGATACAACCATTATTATTTAAGCATTATAATTCATTTAAATTACGTAAATGTTACATATGTTTCATTATAGATGGCAGCACCAAATAAGTGAGTCTAAAATACTCAATTAGAAGCTAAAGTTTCGGTATTTTATTAATTTGCAGCATGTTCTAATATTGATTGGAATTTATATATTTTTTAATGTAATTATTTCTTTAATTTTATATACTTTTCTTTTGTTAAATATTTTAATAAATGTATATTTTTTACAAATTCATCTATTCTTATGTTTGATAAATTAATAAATTGTAAAGCTATCTTCTTTTTTCTTCCTATGCATTTAAATATGCATTGACATATCGTAGTCAATAATTCGAAATTCATTTATTATTGTATCATATCCTCTTTTTTTCTGTTCTGTAAATATTTTAATTTAAAATTCCTTTCATTATTATCATCATTATTAAGATTGGATATTGTTTTACAATAAGATAAAAATAATTTATAGGCGCATATGAATTATTTATAAATATGTTTATATAATTTATATTATTAACTGTCAATGTAACGGATAACGTGGTTTTTTATAGCTAAAATGTCACTGGTTTGGTATATTTTACTGCTATATTTCTGTTTTTGTTTAAAATTTCTTTATTAAACACGTTTATGTATTTAATAATGCTCCCTACTCATTGATTTTTACACATATTTTCAGTGTTTGTCCATTTTTACTCAATTTTCTTTAAATTTGACTCTGTAATTGATCGGACATTTTGAGTTAATAAATTTTGCTCAAGGCTATTTATTCAAACAGAAATAAATTACAGTTTGCTTATATTAGTGGAATATTGCCCTTGATAAAGTGATCCACTATATAAGTTTCCAATTGCTTCTTGTAATAATTTTCACTTTCTGCACATTCGATTTTTTCTCTACATATCTTTAAGTAATTTTTCCGACTTATTTTGATTTTTAGAATCGTAAATTTTTGGATATATATAATACAATACATATATATATATGTATTGTATTATGATTATCGGTTTATCTATTGTCGATTATTTATGTGGTTTAATGGTTATTATTAACAAAAAATTTATTATATATATATATATATAATATTTTTATATATATAATATATATAATAAAATGTGAACTCATGAAATAATATATATATATATTACAAAATTTAAATTTTTTCCGCAATTATTCTATAAAATTTGTCCATTCAATAATATTCGGTATATAACCCAGCTTATTAAAATTATTCTCATTCTTAAAATAGCCTTTTACTATCCATATGTAAAGCCAATTATTCCTAATCCACTTAATAATATTTATTCGAATGTAGTTATTCTAAAAATGGCGATAGCTTTTTTAATTTATTCTTTAAATAGAACATCTTTATTTTAATCCATTATTAAAATTCATTAGTATTATTCCCGTGTGGTCAAATTGCTATAACTTCTTTATTTAAATGCTAAAATATCGTATCTATTAAAATATTCCGCTCAAAAAACCTTATTTCATAAAGTTATCCTATTATTAAATATCAAATGTCTATTAAAATATTTCCGAAAAACTTTAATTTTTTCTTTTTTTTTTCCCTTTTATAAAGATTCATTTTCTTTTCTTCTTATTATTTTTATTACATATTAAATTCGAAGTTTAGCTACAGCCTCAAAAACGGATAAGCTGGTTTGTTGATATGACAGGCATCTGGTACGAGATTATGGAATATTCTGGAAGGGCGTAGAACATTTTTGCATTTTACAACAAAATAAATCCACCGGAAATATTGATAAAGTTCCAAAAGAGACCTTTTGATTCGATAGAAGTGGGTCACGTGACGTATTCTGTATTATTACGCAAGCTAGTTTTAAAAACACGATCATCCTGATTCGGAGAGGATTTTTTCGACGCTGGTGTTTGCTAAAAGAATCGGGACGGATTCTAGAAAATAATGGAACGTTGTATTTTTTTTCGTTTAGCGTTGGCTAATGAGCATTTTCCCTGAAGAGATGTCTTAAAACTGGAAATAAAAGGTTCTTCGACAAAAATATGGACTGACATTTCTTGTTGTTGATGATACCACACTGCCGCCTGATGCGAGCTAAAAGGGAAACCAATCACATCGCTAACCCTATTTATCACGAGCACGACTGCCTTTTTCCCGGATTTGAACTTGGAAACACGACATATATATATATATATATATTCATGTGTTAACATTTAAATTGTTTTTGTTGTTAGTATACATTTAAATTGTTTTTGTTGTTAGTATACATTTAAATTGTTTTTATCTTTAGTATCATGAGACGTCTCAATTTTCATTTAGATCTGTTGTTATCAGTGGAAACAAATAAATTTTCCGCCAGGCTATTCAATGTCCAGTGTATCTATTTTTCTACAAATATTAATTTTATTTAATTACGAAACAAAATACGACAATTTTCACCTTATTTACACAAGACTGTAAAAAAATGAAATAATTTTTCGAACGAAACCGGAACAATTTATAAACTTTATATTTGGGACATATAAATATTTAAATTGAGGCAGAATGTCAAAAACGACAGTTTTTATCACTTTCGACAACATTCTTGTTTGTAGATTTCTGATAGAAATCTTTATTTCAACAAACTTACATGGATAGTTCTTTTTATTATTATTTTGTCTTTTCCCCAGAAGAATTCACGCAGGACCGTTCAAACTTTTTATCTAATTTAAAATGTTTGCATTTTCGGATGACAAATTTCCTCTCTTTTCAAATCTGAATTCAAATGAAACTTTTTGTTTAATAGTCGTCGATAACATCGTTTACTGTCTGTGCTTTCATGCAGTCCTTCAAAGAATATAAAACAAATTTACATTTAATTTGTGTCAAGAACAATTTCTTGATTTTTTTAAACTTTTTATTTCTTTTTGTGATACTGTTTCGTATGTAAAGTAAACTATAAAGTTGTCAACCAAACTGAATTCCAGTTCTTTCATTAAATTTTTGGTAATGAAAGTTGTTCGAGCTGAGATAATTTATCGACAAACAGATTTTCGAAAAAGCTTTTTGTAATTGTTATAGAATTGTTAAAAAAAAAAGGAAAGAAAAAGAAAAAAAAACTAAAGAATTTTAAAATTGCGAAACTCGCTTAGCAATGATTATTTCTTTATTTTATGGTAATGTTTCTTCAATACCAAAGTAAAACTAGTCGTTGGGGGCCACCGTAATACTTATCCATCATGGATATGCATAATATAAAATATGAAAATAAAGCATGTGTAAACTACTTATAAAATGCATTGCAATTCGAATAAAATCGTGGCTTAATGACGTCATAAACTTTAAATGCTCTATTACTGAATTACGTAAGAGAAACATTCTTATAACTCCAAAATTGAATGTCGTATTAACTTACGATTTACTGCGTCGGATTAAGCGTCTCATTTTCAATTATAATATACCTCTGAATTGAAATTTGAATGAAATACAGGGTCATGAAAAATCGAAGAATCTGGAAAATAGGATTACAAATATCTTGGCAAATAATTATCCGATCGACTTCATTCTTTATGCAAAAGTTGTTTTTTGATTGCCTTTTACATTCACTCATTAAAATAAACAATTTCGAAGATTTTTATATATCTTTTATCAGAACGAATATTTCGAGAGTCCGAAAAAAATAGTTTCGGATAATCGAGGTTACTGAAATGTAATAAGCTTCTTCCCATTATTATATACTAAGTACATACTAAATTTTAAGTCTCTATTTTAATTTGTTCGGGAGATTGAGCGTTTACAGACACACACTCAGACACACAGACAGACGGACGGCAATTTCTTTTTTCTAAAAGTATGTTTTTCAGAATCTCCAGTGTCTGAAACGTGTAAATCCTTCAATTTTCTTTTTCGATTTTCAAAACGATTACAAGACTTACCCTATACTACGTATGATAGTAACAATCGGCTTGTTGGATTGGTATTTAATAACGTAAAAATGGGATATTTTTTGCTTAAAAATTATTTCACTTATGAAAAATTATTATTATTTTGCTAACAACATTTTTTTTTTTTAAGTTTATGAACAAAAGATCCTTTTAACGGGAAAAAATAAGTTGTTTAAAATAATTATGTAAGCTTTTAATACAGGCCCATGATAAATTGCAAAAGATCCAATCATGAAATGTGTGCTTAAAACCTTGTTATTTATTTCAGATTTTACTAATCTGAAGGCTTTCTGTTTAAAATTATATAACACATTGAAACGATTTCGGAACAGACAAATATATAAAAAGTGACACATTGGTAGTTTTAAATTGTGAATTGAAAAAATAAAATAACAACTACAGAACTATATTATTTTGTAAAATAATGGAGATTTCAATTCTGAATTCATTCATAGAAATATTAAACAAGAACGAAAAATTATGTGTCACAACATAGATTATCAAAAACTTTCCAATATTATTGGGATATTGTTAATTTTTTTTTTTTTTTTTTTTTTTCACAGAAAATAAAATAAGAAATCGAAAAAAAAAAAAAAAAAAAAAAAAAAAAAAAAAAAAAAAAACATTAAAATTTCATTTACAGCAATAGCGCTTTATTACCGATAATGTGTGCATTTCTTTCGTGTAGCCCCATTATATGATCTATAGACCTCGTAATATACTACGAGTAAGTTAAGTTTTAAAATGCATATCACAGCTGAAAACGAAAATCCAGCAGTTATGGATCATAGTCAGTCCTGTAAACGAATTTATTTGAGTGTAAATAAACGACAAATTCTACGTTACTCAACAATTTATTGAAAACATCTCAGTAGTGCATCTCAGTAGAGTATATCAGTTTCATTATGTATAAGAAACTGATATATAATATGTATAAGAAACTGAACATTTGAAATAGTTTAACATCATTAAAATACACTGCAATGTATTTTTCCCCATCGATGTAATGGAATATTTTTGTGCCTTTCTGTGGACAGAAAAAAATAAAACCCAATTTAGGTCGAAACATTCTTAGGTATGTGCCCAAATTGGGTCATGCCTGTTTTGGTTACCTCTGTGGATCCATTTTGGGCACTGTTAAATACCCATTTTCAACAATTTTTTTTTAAATCCATTTTGAGCATTGTTAAATACCCATTTTCAAAATATATTTTTTTCCTTTTTTTTGAAAATGGGTATTTAACAGTGCCCAAAATGGATACACAGTGGTAACCAAAAGAAGCATGGTCCAATTTGGGCACATAACTAAGAATTTTTCGACCCAAATTGGGTTTTATTTTTTTCTGTGTGAATGAACAATAATTGCTACTTACTCGATACTCTATAGAAAACATTTTGCAATTCACCTCAACGAGGCAAATCAATTTCATTATGTTTGAAACAGTGTAACATCATTAAAATGCAATAAAAACGACTATAATTTCTACTTATTCAATATTCTATAGATAAGACGTTGTCGTCCGCCTCAATGATGCATGTGAATTTTATTATATTTGAAATATTGTAACAACATTAAAATGCACCGAAAACATTTTCACCATTGACCGTAATGTAACGGAGTGCCCCTGTAAACTAACCAAAAGTGGTACACATATAATTTTTAATACCAAACATACCATGGCAAATCTCAATAACATATATGAATACGAATATACTTAGAGCACGGACAGACGACGAGACAAACAGACAGACAGACGGCCAACAAACTGAATTCATAAACAATTTTCAGCTATATTGGAAAGTGATAAAAAGGAAGAAAAATCATGCGGCAAGCATAGATTATGAAATATTTTCCAACACATACATAATAATGTAACAAAACTTCGCCGTTTAATAAAATGAAAGTTGATCTATGAAGTGAAATCCTTGTTGTGCTTGAAAAATCTCTCTGTATTCTTAAAAAAAAAATTCGCATGCGCGGCAGTAGTGTATTACTACTTATTTTACTGTTTATTACTGTTAATTTTACTGTATAATACTGGCAGCTGGGGTGCTAGTATTATACTCTAAAATCAACAATATATATATATATATATATATATTTCAGTGCATATACGACGTTTTAAGATGCCACTACCTCTGTCAAATAAATAATAATTAAGTTCTTGCGAAATTGAACATTTAGTACTGTCTAGAGCTGGCCCTCTCCATAGGGTAGCATTTGGAGCAAGTGCTTCGTGCGCCAACTTTCAGAAAGAAGCCCTAAAATATAAATATGTTTAATCCGTGGACTAAACAATACACGAAGTTTTCCACGGCAGGCCAAAAATGATGTGTGTCCAGAAGTTAATAAGTCTGCCTCTGCCGCTAAATAAAAAAGAAAGGACTCAGAGTTTGTCAATCTGGTTTGAATTTCCGAAGGGCAGCTTGAGTGTGACCTAGACCAAATGAAAAATCTAAGTACCGATGACGATGTAGTATTCAAAAGTACTTCACAAATTATCTATCAATAAAATATGAGTATGCTGCATATAATGAACTTGTAATTATGGCTTCCATTTAGTCAAATTCTGGGATTTAGAGCAAGTTCCACTGGAATAGCTGTGCAAGTATTCTTACCAGTATGTTTACCAGTAGTGGTGTTACTTTACTATATATACTGAGAAAGAGCAAATATTTACAAAATAGAATACAAAGGTATTTTCAGATGATTAAATGCGTTGCTTCATTTTGTAATAAACTACAATGTAACCATATAGCTGTATGAATGATCACAGAATTATTTCAGCACAAAAATAAACTTTTATTATGTGTATTATTTTACTTATATTATTCTATTCTGTTTGCTTGTTTGTTTATAATCCAAAACAAAGAAGAAAATAAAGAATATTTGAAATGAGGATTTTATTCAAAGTGGCTTTTGTCTGTACTTACTTTTTTATCGTCCATAGATTGTGCAAATAAATTAAATAAATTGCAACATCAATTCCGCCTAGTTTCGGAAACGGTGCAAAAAAATAAATTATAAATTCCTAATTATAAACAACATGTACTGTCCTAGATATGATATATTCTTGCATAGCTTATCTGTCTTCCAAGATAACTCTAAAATTATTGCTAGAGAAATTAGCTTTGGAGATTAAGTATTCTTACCAATATGTGTACCAGTACTGGTGTTACTTGACTATATATAATACATTCTTGCATCGCCTTTCGATGTGGATGATCACGTTTTCAAGCTCTTGATGGAAAGAAAATGCCATGACCTGAGCAACGTTGGTTCTATCTTATTTGAGTGCCTGAGAAGAGTACTTAGAGCAATTATCTGTCTTCCAAGATAACTCTAAAATTATTGCTAGAGAAATTAGCTTTGGAGATTAAGTATTCTTACCAATATGTGTACCAGTAGTGGTGTTACTTGACTATATATAATACATTCTTGCATCGCCTTTAGATGTGGATGATCACGTTTTCAAGCACTTGATGGAAAGAAAATGCCATGACCTGAGCAACGTTGGTTCTATCTTATTTGAGTGCCTGAGAAGAGTACTTAGAGCAATTATCTGTCTTCCAAGATAACTTTAAAATTATTGCTAGAGAAATTAGCTCTGGAGATTAAGTATTCTTACCAATATGTGTACCAGTAGTGGTGTTACTTGACTATATATAATACATTCTTGCATCGCCTTTCGATGTGGATGATCACGTTTTCAAGCACTTGATGGAAAGAAAATGCCATGACCTGAGCAACGTTGGTTCTATCTTATTTGAGTGCCTGAGAAGAGTACTTAGAGCAATTATCTGTCTTCCAAGATAACTTTAAAATTATTGCTAGAGAAATTAGCTTTGGAGATTAAGTATTCTTACCAATATGTGTACCAGTAGTGGTGTTACTTGACTATATATAATACATTCTTGCATCGCCTTTCGATGTGGATGATCACGTTTTCAAGCACTTGATGGAAAGAAAATGCCATGACTTGAGCAACGTTGGTTCTATCTTATTTGAATGCCTGAGAAGAGTACTTAGAGCAATTATCTGTCTTCCAAGATAACTCTAAAATTATTGCTAGAGAAATTAGCTTCGGAGATTAAGTTGGACACAACATTGGTTCCCTACCTCAATCCCTATGGTCTGCAACCTAACTCTGTGAAGGAGAGGCATTATCGTCCTCCTCCAGTATAAAGTGAATACCAGCATACGATAAAAATCGTGCATAGTTAAAAAAAAATTATATTTTTCACAAAGGTAAAATGCATTGAACACCAATCTGGCTCTAACAAAGAAAAATCTATTATTGGTAAAAAAGAATAAGTGAATGCATTTGTAAAAAACAAAAAAAAAAACGAATAATAAAAAAAGTGTATTCCCTCAGATGTAATCCAGATTTGGATTACAGATAATCAAGTTGTCGAACACTTGAATGGGACTCAAAAGTCAAATGTTGAGCAACTTTTTTCCCAGTTCATTTAAATACATAGGCGAAATATTTAGAGTAACCCCCTGACTTTAAAGCCTGTAAAATGCTCAATATATTTAAACTCGTTGATAGATCTGTCAATCATTTTCGTTTTTAACTTGGTACGAGCGGAGCTCTTTGAGATTAAGCTTTACTTATTAACTTTGAGATTAAGCTTTACATTAATATGAAGACATTACCAGCAAACGAGAAAAGACAAGGTTGAAGAACAACCTTTAAGAGTTGTTCTGCAGCTGACAATATTCAGATAGCATAATTTTTAGCTTTTATATCTCAGATATTCAGTTTCGAGATATTCAGTCTTGTTTGGAAAATCGAAAATAACTCTCGCCAAGGGCCAAAGATTAGCGATCCTTCTCTTACATTTTTAATTTTTGCTTTGTTTTGCCCATTTTAAAAATTACGACATCTATTTTTCATTGTTACATTATTTATTTATCTCTAACTTGACGCAATTTTTTTTTCAGTAATGTACTAATATCTAATTTATCATTAATATTAAATTATCAATTACAAATTACAAAATATTAAGTTTATTTCATGTTAGATTTTATTATTATTATTATTATTATTAAAACTTCGTGTCTCTTTCATGATAAATATATTCATAAGCAGCTTTAAGTAAAATGCCACTTCTAATTTCTCACATAGCTTTTTTTCGAATAATAGTCGACATATTCTAAAAAGAAATATTCCAGATTTCGGTATATTATATAATACTACTTTGAGTTTATACATTTGAAGATTTATTATTCATTCTGCGTTTCTGCTGGCCTTTATTCCTTTGAAAGTAAATTGAAATGCAAAGTAAATACATGTTTTGGAAGCCTTAATATTTGCATATCTGAGAAATCTGTCAAAAAGATTTGAGAATACAGAGAAATTTCATTTATTTAAAATGATTTACTAATAAAAATGCATCCTTAAATTTAGTTTAAACATGAATTCAGAAAACTAAGCGTGCCTTCAGTTTGGCATTTCTCCCCGGAAGTCATATTTCATTAGGTAAAAAGATGAAATGAATTAATGTATGCTCCCTTTAATTTGGCTGATGGCTTTAGTGTTATATTTTCTGTTGTTTCACCCAGTTTAAGTTTAACGCAAAACGTTTATTTGTATTACTTAGAGATTATAACATATCAAGCACTTAAATGTTTATTACACACACCTTTTTAAACACACTTAAAATGCTTAAAGATATAGTGTGGAGAAATGAAGGAATATATGGCAATATAAATATCAGCAATTTCATAATGCATTAAAATAAAACGTTTTATGCATATATTAGGCTATAAAATATTTTATCCGATTCAGAAAATAAAGGGTTTTTTTTTTTTTTTCATATTTTATAAATTGTTTTTTTGCGAATTTCGTCTTTAGCGATCAGATTTCAATTTTTACACAAAATATAGTACATTTCCTCCTCTGCTCAAAATACATTTTCTGGCAGTAAAGATTTGCGATTTAATACTATATCAGTGTTGAATTCAGAAATTTTTCTCCGGGAGGGATTTCTGTGGCTCAGAGAATAGATCTGCGGGGGGGGGGGGCATTGTAGAGTTCCGTGGCGGGGGGGGGAGGAGAATTATTGAACTTTTTAACCATTATAAGCATAAAATCTCAAAACTTCTGGGGGGGGGGACATTTCAATGATCCGGGGGTGGGGGAGTGTCTCCCCGGGTCACCCCTGAAATTAACACTGATAGTAAACTACCGATAGAACTACCGGGGTGGGTCATAGCTGACCCATAGAATTTAGTGATGTTATTCTTGTTTTGTATGGGAGATACAGACACACAAGGTTTGATGTTTAATATAATGATTTTTAATTAATGGTTAATAAAATCTAGCTTCTATAATGTAAAATAAATAATATGAATCAGATACCATCAAAGAAAATTTAAATTTCTAATTTCAGAATAGATACTTTTAGATTTCGACAGCTCATACGAAATGTAACATAATAAAATCCGTCAAATAATATGCATTTAATTATCAATTTGAATTTCGTAATAATGTTCCTACTGATTAATAAGATATTAAAATTGAATAAAA